>JAPQWS010000102.1:7192500-7792500 GCA_028651295.1 Catharanthus roseus
GGATATTGTGTATTTGGCATATTAGTTCTAGAACATGTGTTAATTGCTCATTCAATTGTTTATTCCAGGTTTTGGAAATTACAAGATGAATACCGATAACACGATGGAAACCCAATGGGCATCGATGTTAGAACAAAGGATGGAAAACATAGTCGCTACGCCTCAATATACACATTATCTGTCAGCCACGTTCCAAGAAAACTAGCAGGGATACAATATGTATTCTAGCCAGTATAGTTGAAAATGGAGGACGTAGTTGAATATTCATTAGGAAGATGATAGTCAATATTAAACATACAATTATACTTCACTGGTACACCTATCACTCCACGACCTAATCTAGAAGATCTCATTTCAAGGTATTTCGATTCGGCTAACTTCAAGGTGAAAAATATGGAAGCAATCCAGAAAAGCCAAGCGGCTTCCCCCCACAACATGGAAAATCAAATCGAACTCCTAGCTAAGATGATCAATGAAAGACTGTTGAGTAATATACCTAGTAATATGGTCCCTTTGCAGGATGTAGAAGAACAAGTGATAATGTTTCCGATGTTTATGGATGACAATGATGACACTGCTCAAGAATCGGAGGAGTCCACTTCCCAAGGATTTCAAGAACCACTATCAAACACAAGTGAAGTGGAAGAAAGTAAGAAAGATGAATGCTCACCAGAGAATAAAAACAATTTTGAGGAAGGTGAGCCAGAAAAGAAAAATGACAATTTTGTAGAAAGTCAAGAGGATCATAAAGAAGGGCGACAGGACACGGAGACAGACGATATTGAAAAGAGTGAGGGAGTAAACCCCTTACTCACCAAACTAACTTTGTTTTTGTTGATGATTCTTTATGTATGAAAGAATCGTGCAAGAGACTCGAGGAGAACAATAATGAAAGGAAACCTCTCATGGAGTTCAACGAAAATTTTGAGAACATTAAAAGAGAATAATCCTTATGCTGTGAAAAAGCACGACTGAGTTTTACTCCAACCTTAACCCTCATTAATATTCTATTTTAGTTTAAAGTGTTAAAATTGTTTGAATTTTATAACATCTTTCTCAAACTCGATTTTAAAATTCTTACTTCTCAACTTATATGGGGTTTCAAATTTTTTCACTTTCATTATAAAGAGGTCGTACTCGGAAATTATTCTAAGCCATGCTTGGGAAAGGATGTAGGAAACCTTCTAAAGAAATCCCTTGTTCTCCAACAGGGTTAAGAGAAATATTCTCGAACATGTTTTTGTATGTATAATTTATGATTGTATCATATTAAATTTCTCCTTTCATCTAATTCGTTCAAGCTTTTAATGTTTCAAGGTCATTTTGGAGTGAAAAATTGATAGCCTAAAAGTCCACAAGAAGTAAATTTTAGTTTATAAGGTAAGAAGCTTCAACGAGGATCGAAACTTGTAGAAAATAAAGCAAAACACAGGCTTGGCAGCACCTTACTGCGGATGGTAAGGTGCCTTACAGTCGCCGGTAGGCTATAGGCACCATGGACATTCTTCAGCAAAGACCTACCATAGATGGTAGGGTGCCTTACAGTCGCCGGTAGGCTATAGAGACCTACCGTAGACGGTACGCAGACAATCAGCTCGCCCTACCATCACCGGCAGACTCAGCACTTCTCGGCATCAACAAACTTAAGACCTACCATTGATGGAAGGTCTCACCTTACCGTCAGCGGTCGGGTACAGGTAGGTAAAGGGTCGGGTTTTCTAAGGTAAAATCGATCGGGTGACTAAATTTTTGTGAAAAAATTGCATATTTTGGTTTGATTTTTTGCAGTTTTCTTCCCTCTTTCTCATCTAAAACCCTTAATTTTTTCCTGCCCTCTTCCTATTCTCTCTAACTCTCTTAACCTCTTCACACCTCTCCAAATTCTTCAAGTCTTCTCTTCTTCCTCCATTTTTTCTAGCAATCTCACCACCTCCATCGAGCAGTATGGCGGTGACCCATCTATTTCTCTCTCTCCGCTCCTTTTGGTTGGTAATTTCTCTTTTCTCTTCTCTTGCTCGTCCTTTTCTTCTAACCCTCCTACCACCTCCATTCCTCTTATCTACATAAATTTCATGCTAAAGTTTCTCCTTCTTTCCTCTTCCCCACAAAAGAACCCACCGTTCCGTTCAAATTCTTCCCTATTTTAACCCTCTATCTTAATTTCTTTCTCTTGCTATTTCTTGTAATTTCGATTCTTTATGTAAATTTTTGTTTTTAACTAACTTTCTTTTGTGTTTTATTGTGTTTCCTAACAAAATTTTGTAGAAAATAGTCCAAGCAAAAATTTCTGGCAAACTTCCGGTGGAACTCCGGCAGCAATCCGAATAGGGCAGAAAAACGAGCAAATTTTCGAGGTCATAGTTTGTTTTCTCTAAAAAACACAGGCTACTTCTCAAAACCATTCCGCTCCTTTTTTATTTCTTGGTCGCTTATGTTCATCCTTGATTTGGGCTTTTTCTATTTTTTTATTTTGTTAAGAGTATTGTGTTTCATAATTTGTTAGTTTCGTTTTCTTGTTTACGCTACACTTTTGCACCCACGGGCAACGTTGGAACACTATAATACACGGACTACGTTAGGATTTTACTTCTTTTGTGCTTTTATTGTGTTCTTTTATTTTCATTTGTGTTGGTGCTATCGTGTTGTATTTTGTATCTTTTTTTCCTACCTCTTCTCTTTCATTCATTCTTATCCCTCTCTATGGCCCAAAAGAAATCTATCGCTTTATCCTAAAAATATAAATGGGATCGTGTTGCAGGGACCTCGCCATACCACGATATCTATCCTTATCAAAAGCGTCTCTCTCAGGTGGCCCGTGAATGAGTAGCCGAAAAGGCGTCGCTCAAAACATTATTGAAAAATTGTTCGATGAATCAGTCATCGAGCATTTTGATATTCAAAATTATTTCAGGGGGTTGGGTTGGGCTCCTCTCCTTCGCATTTCAGGTGATTACTATCCTGCCCTTGTTCAAGAATTCTCTGCCAATATGACTCATACAACAAACAAGGACCTCCAAACTATCATTTCAATTGTTAAAACGGGTAGGATCATTCTCGATAAGGAACATCTGGCTTCTATTCTTGGGATCCCACACACCGGGAATTCGGTCACTGTGGATTCTAACAGAAAAATAATTGACGAGAACCTAGACTTGAATTTGATATGGCTTGTAGCCATTTTGAGATCCGGTTGTGGGCATTGGACCATCGCAGTATCATCTACGGGGGCAATTTTCCGAATCTTCTTCATCGAGCTCTTGCTTATTTCTTTGGGCACACACTTATTCAAAAGGGGACGGGTTAGTGAAGTTTGCATCATTTATATCTATTTGGTAGATAAAATTTTCAACCACTTCCCCTTGTCCCTCTCTTCCTTGATAATCCAAACAATGCACAATACTAGGAGTGATATCACCAAAAAGCGTGTTTTCAGTTATCTTGTGATTTTATCTATAGTTTTTTCTTCCTGTCATGTCAATTTTGCAAGAAAACGAAGATTATCAACAGGACTGCAGCAGGTTATTAAATTCACAAATTTTAATAACTACGGTTAGTTATAGGACAATGAGAACCAAGTGTGGATCCCACTATTCGAAGAAGATAGATTACAAGAATGCAACCCAACCGGTTATTCGCTAAATTAAGAAAACTACCCAAACAGGCCTTAGGACATATTCCTCGCAACGAGTTGAGAATGATGATGAGGCTAATGAGTCCTACAACCCCTCAGATGATGAGGAAGACGAGGTTAGTGCCCAAAACACGATCCCGATGGATGAATTTGAAACAGAGATGCAGACTACCTTTTAGCAACTCCAGATAGATCAAGAAATCAAAGGGATGCAGTTAGCAATAATAGTAGAATCCACTCGCCGCCATGCAGACGAGTTGGCACATCAAAGGGCATTAATAGATCGTGAAGAAGTAATGTTGTCCCGTTTATGCCAAAGATTCATGCCTTATTAAGGCAGCAGTGGAGGAGGTGGCACAGACTTTGGTCCACAATAGGGAGGTTTCTTCTTTCATTTCTTTTATTTTCTATTATTTTTCCTGTCTTTTTAAATTTCTTGCTTTCATTTTATGTTTTTGTTTTTAGTTTCTTATTTTATTTTAGTGTGGGGATGGATTCCCGATATGCATTAATCGCTTTATATCTACGGGATGTTAGTATATGCCCTAAGACCAATTGACTCACATTTATGATTTATGAAGCATGTATTTTTTAATTGTATTTTATGCTCTTGGTCATCAAGTACGTGCTTGATAGTAAAACCCTTATAACTAATAAAATACTATTCTTATTTGTCCCTATTTTGTTACATCTTGTAAACTAGTGTGAAGTTTGTTAGCCCTAAGGGCATTATTACTTGTGTTTTGATTATGATTAACATGTGCTTGTATGAGTATGTTAGCTAACCCTTCATAGAACAAAAGAAGAACATATGAAGTCTCAAAGTCTCAAGCAAAAGATCTTGTTGATGAGGGCAAAATAGAGAAGAAGAGATCAAGCCATACCAAGATCAAATCAATTGATGACATTGAAGGCATTGTGTTGTTAGAATGAACTAGGTACTATCTTGTAAAACTTCCTAGTCTTAGTCTTTGATTCATTGATCATACATGAAGCTCTTCTCATGTTTTTCTAAAATATAATCCTTTGATAAAATCCGAGTATTCTTGACTAAAGATGTTTTGGATAGTTTTTCCTCTCTTTAAAAATTGTCAAGAATGCCTTTGAAACTTGGAAGAAAGTTTTGTTCAGAAAAAAACTTGGGCTGAGGAAAAAGCAGAAATTCGAAGTCCGTTTTTTTAAAACCGAGAGTCCGTTTTTAAAACCGATAGTCCGTTTTTTAAAACCGATAGTCCGTTTTTAAAACCGATAGTCCGTTTTTTAAAACCGATCGTCCGTTTTTCCAATGCATGAAATTCGGCGATCCGTTTTTCGGGAAAAACCAAGTCCGAATCTTTCCGTTCGTGAAATTCGGCAGATCCGGGTTTTTAAAACCGATCGTCCGTTTTTTCCAATACATGAAATTCGGCAGTCCGTTTTTCGGAAAAAACCAAGTCCGAATCTTTCTGTTTCAAAGAACCGGAAGTCCGTTTTCTGGAACCGGTCGTCCGTTTTTTGCTGTCATTGTAAAAAATATTGCCGTTGCACAGAAGCAATGGTCATTTCTGAAAAGTTTCAGCCTAGTTTTCTTAGGCAACGGTCTTGTGCTTTATAATCCTATATATACACTCAATTCTCAGCTATTAAGGCAAGAAGTTTGGGAATTATTCATTGAGAACATTTAATACATTTCAAGAGCTTCAAAAATACATTTTTATTACAAATCATTTTTGAACCCAAACAAAATATTCTTGAGCTTCATTATTGATCATCCATCAAAGAAGAAGAAAAGAGGTGCTTGTAGAAGTATACCATTGAGTTGTAATCTTCCTCTTCTCAAGCTAAATTGGTAACATTGTTCCTAACTCTCTCTATTCTATTATTGTGATCAAAGGTTTGTGGAAAACCCTTTGGGTGATCCTTTGATTAACTAGTTGTATTGTTGTGATTGAGGTTTTGGTGTAAAACCCTTGAAGGGTGAACCTCACTGTGTAGTTGTGTTGTTGTGGTTGAGGTTATAGTGTAAAACCCTTGAAGGGTGAACCTCATTTTGTAGTTGTGTAATCAACTTGAAGTTAGTGGATTTGTGAAATCCTTGGGTTGAGGCTCAAGGTAGTGGATGTAGCTCTTGGAGAGAGTGAACCACTATAAATTGTTGTGCATGCTCTTTAACTCTTTGCTCTTTTCATAATTGCCAATTCTATAAGATTGTGCTTTGTGTGGATTCTTATTAAAAAGAGTTTTTAGAAATCTTTCACAAACAAATTGGAGGTTTATCTTTCTAATCAAACAAAAGATTTTTTAAATTAGCAAAAAACTTTATTCACCCCCCCCCCTAAGGTTTTTCAAAGTTGATTGATGGTCAAGTTTTACTGATCATGAATATGAGATATAAAATCAATTCATAAGTACATATTAAGAATATTGTATTGGACATGACCCAAAATGAAGAAGAAATATTGCATGGGTTTAAGTTATAAGTATTTCTTCTCAGTTTTATATTTGGTATCTTTTGACCTAATGTTTCTAATGTTTCTTGCATGGGGAGAAAATATGTTTTGACATAGTCAAATATCACTTTTAATTAGGTGATCATTATGACTATTGGTTGGCTTATTTTTTTGTCATGGCTTGAATACTGGAGGTAGTGAAAGGGATTTGTCCCTCTCTTTTTAGAGAGAGATATCCATGGGCCCCTTGATAAGGAAGACTGGAAAATATGCATGGCCATGCTCAAATAAGTATTAATAAGGTGTTATTAATATTATTTGTTGGAACAATCTGCCTGGTGATCAAGTAAATGGTTAATTAAGGATGACTTGATACATGCCTTATACTTAATTAGGATATCGTGTGACAAAAGGACTAAATATTAAATCTGATGCTAGGTTATTATTACATTTACTTAACTTGGGTAAGCATACTGTCTTGCTAGAGGCCGCTTATATTTTGTGAATAAATGTCTAGGACATTTTTCATTCACTGCCAACGTTAAGTGAACCTACAGGGTCACACGCATAGATGATCTTGTGAGCATAATGTCCACGTTCAATGAATCTAGATTGTGTCAAGATTCGTTGAATGTATACAAAAGGGGAATCAGATTCCATATTGTATTTTCTAGTAAGTTAATAAGTAATTAATTTTGTTTTATCGAATAATTGAAATTAATTACTTAATATTACTCATCCAACCGTTGGATGATTATAGGAATAGACGGACGAGATTAAACTATCATTAGATGACAGTTAGGGTTTTGATATTGACAGCTATAAAAGGTTATGTTAACCTTTTCTTGGTGGCCGTCCTTTATCTGATTAAAGAAAACAAAACCCTAAACCCTAGAACGGCGATATAGTATCTAGCCTCCTCTCTCCGAAATACGACCGATTACCAGATAGTCAGGATTAGTTCTGAACAGTTTTCAGAACACAGAAGGGGCTAGCATCCCGATCACTTGCAGAGGAGTTTGTCGCGTGGATACCAGTAGAGGGCGAAGCGTACAAAGCAGTGCCTCCACAAAGAACAATCAAAACATTGAGATAACTTCCATCCAATCGGTTTTTCTAGTATGTGCAGATCCTGTTGGTGGATTTCCATAAGTTTTATTTTATTTTGTTTTTGTCTACGGATTCTAACACGGGATTGCTTCCCATGTATGTGTTTGTTTTCATTTTTCTTTTAGTATAACCCCCATATTGAGCACAATGTGATTTTAAGTGGGGGCGGGGGGGTTTCATCCATCTAAGTTTTTTTCTGTTAGTCTTTTTTTCTTTTTTGTTAATTGTGCAAGTTTTTTCCTTTTAGTCTCTTATTCAAAAAATTCCAAAAATATCAGAAAATTTAAAAATTCCACAAACATTTTAATTTATTTTCTTCTTACTTTCTTATTTAAAAAATGAAAAAATAGTTTATTTTAGTCACTTTTGATTGAGTTTACAACCGAAAAATTCTTTAGGTTTTTTGAAAAATGCAAATTACTTAATTACTTTGAAAACCATACTTACCAAGTTTCTTACATGATCAATGGCTTTTATGCACTTGTGTATGTTGCATGAGTAATAGAAGTTTAGGAATCTTAGGTTACTAGCATTATGATAATAGTTTTCGTACTTTGCCTACAATTTCATGATTTTTGTCTTTAAAAGCAAAGAAGTCTAGTCTATGATGTTCCCGGAGATAATGGTCTTAGGCCTTCTTTGAACTGATTGTGGCTTTCTTATCATATATCATTTATGAAATCAGTCCCTAGTTTCCTTTTTGTGCCTTCATGCTAATGGTTACACTCCCTTCTTTTTGTTCTTTTAACCTCTCTATATAGAACCTCAATTCGTGGAGCTAATAGTTAGTATAGACTTTTGGCCATTTTGAGTGAACCTCAGTTCGTGAGCTATTGGTTAGTATAGACTTTTGGCCATTTTGAGTGAAAGAAACGAATTGAGCTATTGGTTAGTATATACTTTTGGCAGTTTTGAGTGAAAGAAACGAATAAGTGTGGGGAAAAAAGGGGTGAAGAGAGAAAGAAAGAAAGAAAAGCCATATTTAATAAAGAGAAACGGTTTTCTTGCATACTTTCATATGTTCGATGTTTTGGAAATTGAAATGAGAGAAAGAAAGAAAGAAAAATATGGATGCTTGCAAAGGAAAAAAATAAGAAAAAGAAAAAAATATATAAAAATGGCAGAAAAACAAAGAAAAAAATGTGTGCCTTTATTTTATAGTAAAATCTTGACAAAAAATTCAAGCATCTATCTCTCTTACTTTGGTTATTCTTGAAAATCTTGTGAAAAATATGTTGTTAGGTAGGTTATGCATCAAAGAAGAATGAAGTAATTTATACAAGAGTAAGTGAGAAAAGTGAATACAGTGGATGGAAAGTGTTTCTTTTATTTTGTTATCTTTTCCTTTCGATTGTGTTAGCTCTTATGTCTCTAGCCAAACATTACAAGCATAAATATCCTACCGAATCCGGGAACAACCTAAAATAGACTTTAATGTGGCTAAGTGATAGAAAAAGTATAAATTGTGTACATTGCCTTTGAAAATATTTCTTATTGACAATCACGTAGAATTCCTCTTTTTTTGTGAAATATGACATGATTAAAATTACACACATACCCTTTAATCGGTAATGATTTTTCGTACCTTATGGTGTCCTTAATGATTTAGTAGTTGTCTATTTTTCATTTATCTTTTGAGTTGGTCGGTAAGACACTCTATTGAAGTGGTTTTATTTTTTTTCTAAGTTTTGTTTTTGTTTTTATTTTTCTAAGTTTTTGTTTTTGTTGAGTTTGTTTCGGTTATTTCGAGCTACCAATGCAAGTAATCATTTTTAAAGTTTTAAATGTTTATATTCAAGCTTATGTTGTTTTCGTGTTTTGCTTTCTTTTATTAAAGTTTTTATCCTCCGTTTGTCTATTTAGATAGTGCTGATTGACGACAAGTAACAGATAAGTGTGGGGTTATTTGATAAGTGCATATTTGTCTATATTTTCTATATATTAATTTCATAATTTTCGGTATTTTTAATATGTAAAAGTATATATTTTAGGTAAATACATCTTATTCTTGTCTTAGATACCCTTCGGAAGTGGAAACATAAAAAGGAAACAAAAATGATGAAACGGAGGCCGTCGGAAAAAATGTAGCACCTACCACTCGAGGTAGGCTAACCTACCGTTGCTAGTAGGTGCCAAGGATCAAAGGGACGATTAGACAGAGACCTACCATGGACGGTAGACCTCATCCTACCGTCGGTGGTAGAGTATGCTGGTAAGGGCGGTTAAGTCCAAAACAAACTCAATTTTCTTGATTTCTTCTCCAATTTCAACTTGGTTTCCTTGTATTTTTCACCTCTACATAATGGGTCTTTTTGTAGCTACTGTAGATATGTTTTAGAGACATTAATATTGGTATAATCTTCCCAAGCTTCCTTTGAATATCAAATACTCCCAAGAATCAACTCCCTTCTAGATGATGCCCTTGGTGGTTTGCTTTGAAGAAGTGAAGAACAAAAACACAAAATTTGCAGAAAACAACTAAACCTCCTTATATTAATGGGAGAATCAACAAGGCATGAATCAAGCCTCACCTAACCTACACAATTTAAGAAGCACCTAAGACCCAAGCAACACAAACTAGAAAGTTGGCACCTCACGGGATTAATAGGATTTGAAATTAGACATCAATTCATGAATTGGAAGATTCAAGAAGCTTCTTTTCAAGAAATTATACAATAGAAATACTTAATTTACATGGAAGAAGAAGAAATCTCCATAACCCTAGTTTTCTCTCTTAGAAAATTTTCATTGAATGTATCTTGAAAAAATGGGGGCCAACATAAGGATATATATAGTGGTCTTATAATTAGTAGCCAACCCTAGTTATTAAATTAAGTTAAAAGAGTTTAAAAGATACTTAGACAACTTAAGTATAAGTAAATACAAGTTTACAACACAAGAGAATAGTTAAGGAAAGTTAGAAACTTCACAATCCTTCCTTCAGGTGAGACCTAATGGCGACACTAGGTCCCGGCCTACCATCCATGGTAGGTCATTTTCCTCAAGCCCCTTTGTAACTTGAAGCCTACAAGCGACAGTAAGGTGGAACCTATTACCGGCGGTAGGGTCCAGAAACGGCTCCGCTTTTGATTTTGGAAGCTTCCAACCCCTCAAAGCTTGCTTCCTTGCTTTCTTCCATTTATAACCTTGAAAATAGAAAGGTTATTGATCCTCCAAAGTCTGCTCGTTGTTCCTCTAGCACGTTCCACACAAGGTCTTGGAGCATCTTCTCGAACAAAGCTACTTTACCCTTGTATTCCTCTTCCGTTCTCTTTGCCTTTGCTCTCATGATTGGTCCTTGCATCAACCCTACGGTTTTTTGCACGTCTCAAGTCATACACTATTAGATAGGATTAGATTCTTAGATAGCTTAGTTGCACATTAGTTAGGTTAGAATTAGATTAGTTAGAGTAGAGTAGATTAAACACTCTTTATGTTCAAGCCTTTATGCATTCAATTAGTTACTAAAGTTTCAAGATTTCTGCAATTTAGTTTCTTGGATTCAAGAATTGAAGACTTTGATTCAAGATTTCAATTTTACACTTAGCGACTCAAAAGACGAGCTTAGACGGTGTTTGGGATTCAATTGCGGTTGCGATTTTTATACTTTTGATTCAAGATTTCGATGTTACACTTAGCAACTCGAAAGATGAGCTTAGACGGTGTTCGGGATTCAATTGCGGTTGCGATTTTTATACCTAAGCTTTCTTTTCCTTTTCTTTTTGTTGAATTTGATGTTAATTTATAGTTTTATTAGTATGAATGGTGAGTAGTTCTTTTAGTTTGGTTTGGGGTTGAACGCTAATTCTTTCTTGATTTCGATGTTTGTTTTGATGTAAGTTGTCTTCCAATTGCGTTTGTTAGTAATTTAATTGTTGCAAGATTAGATTATTCGCAAGGTTGTTTGAAATTGAAAAATGAAGAACAATCTAGAGTAACCAATTAGGGATTAATTAGGGCAATTTACTAGAGATACGATTTTGCACTTTTAGGCCTTTTAAATCAAGTAAGTTTGTTGCACTTATAATTTGTTAGGAGAAAATAGATTTTCCTCTAAGGATTAGTGGGTAGGGCGGCTTTCGTTCTAGAAATAGGGATTGCCTAATTTGATTGATGACCTAACTTAATTAAATCATCATCGTTTTCATTAAAGTTTTTCCAATTGAATTAGTGACAAGGATTATGGGGATTCCACCAATCCAAACTCTTGCCTTTATAATTCTTTTAAACCGTTTTTATTTTGTTTTGTTTTAGTTGATTTACTTTTTTTTAGTTTTTATTTATTTATAATCAATGACCATCTTTTCCTGTTAGTATATGCCCTAAGACCAATTGACTCACATTTATGATTTATGAAGCATGTATTTTTTAATTGTATTTTATGCTCTTGGTCATCAAGTATGTGACTTGATAGTAAAACCCTTATGGCTAATAAAATACTATTCTTATTTGTCCCTAGTATATTACATCTTGTAAACTAGTGTGAAGTTGATTGATGGTCAAGTTTTACTGATCATGAATATGAGATATAAAATCAATTCATAAATACATATTGAGAATATTGTATTGGACATGACCCAAAGTGAAGAAGAAATATTGCATGGGTTTAAATTATAAGTATTTCTTCTCAGTTTTATATTTGGTGTCCTGCGACCTAATGTTTCTAACGTTTCTTGCATGGGGAGAAAAATATGTTTTGACATAGTCATACATCACTTTTAATTAGGTGATCATTATGATTATTGGTTGGCTTATTTTCTCGTCATGGCTTGAATATTAGAGATAGTGAAAGGGATTTGTCCCTCTCTTTTTAGAAAGAGATATCCATGGGCCCCTTGATAAGGAAGACTGGAAAATATGCATGGCCATGCTCAAATAAGTATTAATAAGGTGTTATTAATATTATTTGTTGGAACAGTCTGCCTGGTGATCAAGTAAATGGTTAATTAAGTTTTATAAGGATGACTTGATCCATGCCTTATACTTAATTAGGATATCGTGTGACGAAAGGACTAAATATTAAATCTGATGCTAGGTTATTATTACATTTACTTAACTTGGGTAAGCATAATGTCTTGCTAGAGGCCGCTTATGTTTTGTGAATAAATGTCTAGGACATTTTTCATTCACTGCCAATGTTAAGTGAACCTACAGGGTCACACGCACAGACGATCTTGTGAGCATAATGTCCACGTTCAATGTATCTAGATTGTGCCAAATTCGTTGAACGTATACAAAAGGGGAATCAGATTCCATATTGTATTTTCTGGTAGGTTAACAAGTAATTAATTTTATTTAATAGAATAAATGAAATTAATTACTTAATATTACTCATCCGACCGCTGGATGATTATAGGAATAGACGGACGAGATTAAACTGTCATTAGATGACAGTTAGGGTTTTGATATTGACTGCTATAAAAGGTTATGTTAACCTTTTCTTGGTTGCCGTCCTTTATCTGAATAAAGAAAAACAAAACCCTAAACCCTGGAACGGCGATATAGTATCTCGCCTACTCTCTCCGAAATACGACCGATTACCAGATAGTCAGGATCAGTTCTGAACAGTTTTCAGAACACAAGAAGGGGCTAGCATCCCGATCGCTTGCAGAGGAGTTCGTCGCGTGGATACCAGTAGAGGGCGAAGCGTACAAAGCAGCGCCTCCACAACGAACAATCAAAACATTGAGGTAATTTCTATCTAATCGGTTTTTCTAGTATGTGCAGATCCTGTTGGTGGATTTCCTAGTTTTATTTTACTTTGTTTTTGCCTACGGATTCCAACATTTCCAACTAAACATTAGAAACATGATTAGTACTTGAACCTTTATCCATCCTTTAGAGATTTGAAACTCTGGTTGAAACTCACCGTTACTTTGTCAGGTCTACTTACCTTGCACTGTAGTAACTAGGATCACATCCCATTTTATTCACATCAAAAAGAAGTTCTCAAACTTTGGGATTACATCAAGACCTCTTAGTTACAACAATTTGAAATTACCTCTTTTCTGTGAAACTTTTGGTCCTTATGATTATGAAGTTTGGGAGCAAAAAGTGGAATCACTGTTTTATTCCTATTGTGTAAGAAAAGAAGAAAACTTTCAATTAGTGTTAAAATCTCTTTCTTATTCGGTCCAAGTTTGGTGGGGTTGTAAATGTGAAAATAGAAGGAGGATGGGAGCTCAGCCAATTAAGACTTAGAGGTTAATGAAGCAATCCTTCAGGAATAGATTTGGAGTTGGGAACTATGAAGAACAAAGACTAGTTCAACCAAAGGTTAAATTCATGGAGTCATTATTGGTTGAAGAGTTTCCAAAGTACAAAGAGCATTCACAAGCCAAAATTTTAGAGACTCTTAAAATCCATGTTGTGGAAGATGCATCAAAAGAGGAACCTTGTGTTGTATCACGAATGAGAAGAGCATTGGAATTAAAGTGAAACAAATAGTGGAAAACAAAGAGAGATCAGTTGAGAGATCAGGTATCTTTTATTTTATCTCTATCCTTTCAAGAGAGAGTGAACATTTAGAGTGCTCAAAAGTGAAAGAAAGTGAGCTTGAGAAAAGTGAGAGAGTAAAAGAAAATGAGTGTTTCATTGAAAAACAGGAGAGTGAAAAATAAGAGCAAAGAGAAAAAGAGATAGTTGTATAGTGAGGATGTGAATTTCTATGCTATTGAAACTAACTCTTTCTTTGCTAGTGAATCCTTATGTGTGCAAAATTTTGAAGATTCAAGCAAGGATGAAGATGGAAACCTTGCCTACAAATCCATCAAGACAATGAACTTCTTTCCCTCTACTTGCTACTTGACCTTTGAGATTTATTTTAAGGAAATTAAGTTGTTCTCACTTATTTTCATGGAAAATGGATATCAATTTACTTCCTCAACTCTCTTGGAACTTTATTAGAAAAGAAACAATTCATAGACTCTAATTCCTTATCTTGTGCCATTCCCAGAGTTGATGAGTATTATGACAACGTTGCTATTTATGCTTCTTGTGTGCTAGGAATAAAATATGAAGAAAGGAGCATAGAGGAAGAGTTTGGCACTATTCTTGAAGATTTATCAATAAGCCTATCTCTTAACCCTTCTCTTTCATTTCATGAAGTTTCTTTTGTGGAACTAAAGTCTTTGTTGGTTTCTTATACTCTTCATGTGGGCGTACTTGGTGATATATGTGTTTTTTCTTTTGATGGGAATGTCTTTCTTCTTATTCCTTGTATGACTAAATGCCTTTCTTCTCATGCTTTTTTGAGATTCATTATTGCATAGTGGTTCTATGTTTTGATCCTTCTTGCTATGATTTTGGAATTATGTAGAATACTTCTATTGAGTCTATAGTTGTTGGTTTTGGATTAGATGATGTTTTATTTGATATTCTACATGATAGGTGTTTAGGAAAGTTTGATGAGAATGTTGACTATGTTTCCTCTTTCCTTGATACTTTTATGGAGAATCATAATGATTTTGTTTCCTTAATCATGTTATGCCCTTTGTGAGTGGTCAAGTTGATTTTTCTTGCAATGAGCAAAAGCTTTCAAATGTCATTAACACCTTTAACACATTATTTGAAAACACATTTGGGTTCCAATTTTATCATTCGCATTTTAAGGAATTCTTAATGAAAGATTTTGAAAACCGAAGAGTTAATCTTGAGTTGTTCAAAGTTATTACTCAGGCATTAGACAAATCTAATTTGAAAAGGAGGCCTTCGAACAATTTTGCAAATATTTTGTTGTTAAGCATCTTTATTACAACAAACATTTAAAGGATTGGTTTTCAAAGTTGTTTATTTTATGTGCTAGCTTTCAAAAGAACTCTTGTGCATTCATTTTGAAACTTGAATTTTAAGCATCATTGTTTTATCGTCTATTTTTAAATAGTTGTTTAATAAAATAGATTTCAAAAAGAAATGTGAGACTCATCAATGCAATTATTTCATTCTAAATACCTTTGTGTTTATTTGGAAGGAGCTCTATGCATTGTTTGTCAATGGACAACAAAAGTTCAGCAAGAGGTATGCAAGATGGATGGAATTCATAGAGACATTTTTAAATGTCATCTAGTGTGAAAGAAGTAAAGACAATATTATAGCTAATGCTTTGTTAAAAAGGTACATTCTATTCTTTACTTTACAAGCTCAATTACTTAGTTTTGAGATGCTTAAGGAATTACATGTTAGAGATAATGAATTCAAGGAGAAATTTGATGCTTGTTTGATTATGCATGATGATAAGTACCTTATACATGATAATGTTCTTTACCATATTGGTAAGTTGTGCATTCTTTCTTGTTTTTCTAGATTGTTGATAGGTATTTTGATAGATCATTTTGGTATTTCCAATACTTATGACATTGTACATGAGCATTTCTTTTTGCTTGGCATGAAAAGAGATGTAGAAAGGTTTATCGTTAATTGCTTAGAGTATAAAAGAGCTAACTCTATATCTTGTCACATGGACTTTATATTCTTTTGAATGTGCATGGAGAACTTGTGTAGACATATCTATGGAGTTCATATTTAGACTACGTAGGTTGTTTAATGGCATAGATTCCATATTTGCTGTGGCTTATGTTGATGAGATCTTGATTAATAGCAAGACTTTTGAAGATCATTTGCATCATTTTGAAAAAGTTTTGTTTGTTTTGAGAATGAGAAATCATATGCTAACCTTAGGAAATATGTGTTTTGTGTGGAAAATGGTACTTTCCTTGGTTATGTAGTGAGTTTTCAAGGTTTACAAGTGGGTGTAAATATGGAGCAAGCAATCCAAGATTGGCTAATTTCCAAGAGTGCCTTTGAGGAGAAAAGCTTCCATGGTCTTGCAATCATTTATAGGAAATACATCAAGGAGTTTAGCACTAACGCTAGTTCTTTGATGGATGTATCCAAGAAGAAGACTGGATTTCCTTGGCAAATTTGTTTACACCTTAATAAGATTGCTTCAAACCAAGTTCCTTATTCTACTATTCTTTATTCTTCCCTTGAAGTTGACTATTGTTTCAAGCTTCTAAAATCTTTTGATTTGATTCCTTTCTCTATAGGTAATGTTTTGTGCTTGGATAAGAAAATAAATATAAAGTTAATTAAGTATATCCATTCCAAGAATCATAACATTGTTAATGCCAATAATAAGAAGTTTGGAATGAAATTATGCGACTTTGATCCAAGAGGTTAGGTTGGGATACCTTGGATTCAAATGACGTTCTTCCCAACACAAAGAACGATTGATGCCCATCCCGAAGCGCCTTAGAATATTATTGAATGATTTAGTGCTTTCTTAATTACTTTTCTGGTTGCATTATCTCTAGTGCTACCTTCTATTTTTTATATGTCTTTGCTTGATGTAGGTTAAGGTTTGAGGACGAATCTTTTCAAATGAGGGGCCGACGATGTAGATCGGAAAAGCCAAGAAGCTAAAGATTTATTGATCGGACCATTCACTAGTGCAAGACCAAAGAAAAACTAGCTTGAAGGTTTTGAAGATCAAGTTTGAAGAGTTTGAAGGCCAAGAAACGCCATCTCTGTTCTTCGCAATTTGCTCAATTAGCAAGGATCATTCAAGGGAATAATTTGTTGTTGAAAATGGCTAAGTATGGGAGAAAAGGTAACCTACCGCCGACAGTGGGCCGGGGAATCGCTATAAGTTCTCATACCTACCGCCGACGATAGGTTCCCCATATCATCGATGGTAGGGTTCTCATGAAGCAATACATAATGGGTTTTAGTTGAGCAGGTTTTGTTATTTCTCTTGTCTTTTCAGTTTTTAATCAAGGGTTTAATGGGTATTTTGAGTCAATTAACCATAGGTTAGCTAGGGTTAGAATTTAGTCTATAAATACCCCATGATAACTCAATGTAATTGAACTATGATGAATTTGCTGAAAAATTATGACAGAGTTTCCAAGTTGCTGCTTGGTTTCATCAACTTCTTAGGTTAGCTTGCTAAAGGGTCCAAGTCCTTAGCATTGTGAATAATTGAGCCTTAGATTGTAGTATCTATGGAATCAATTGATCATTGAAATTCCTTTCATTAGTTGATGCATTGAGTTTCCTTTCTTTGAATCAATTAGTCTTGGGTCTTCTATATTATACAGTTGGGGTTTTGAGGTCTTTGTTCCGTCAAGGTTCTAAATATCAATGTAGGCATGTTGGGCCGATTGTTCACATATTTTCTTTTCCCTTACAACCTAATTTCCTTACCTTATGATGAGTTTGACTGAGCCTCACAAATAGGATTTAGTATTTTTCATTTTAACCCAACATGTTGGGCGGGTCGGACTGGCAACAACCTAATCTTTTACTGTGTCTTCCCCAAGTGACTTGGCTGTTGGTTTTTGAATGAGTCTTCCAGGTAGCTTGGCTGCTGTTGTTGAACGAGTGTACCCTAAATGCTCTATAAATACTCTTATTCTCACTATTGCTTACAGACCAACTCTGTGTGAAGCCTGCTTACGTTACTTTTCTCTCTTCTTCTTCTCTGCAATTTCTTATTCCTCTGCTACTGCCTGTTCTCTGTGAATTCTTCTGTTGTTGCCGCTGTTAGTCGTCATTCTTGGTTGACTGCGTGCTTGGGTGGCTTGTGAAGGAGAGAACCGAGAGTGAGCGATTAGATTGTTTTTGTGTAAGGCTCATCCATTGTTCTGAGGGTTTTAGTAGAGATTCAGAGTTTACATCCAATTTTGCTCCTTGTCATCCGTTTTTGGCATCCAAATATCTTTATTCCCCTCTTTTACACAAAAACCGATCGTCCGGCTTTTTTATGCTCGTCGTCTAGTTTTGAAAACAGTCAACCAGTTTTTAGAGTTGGTCGTCCAATTCTGTCTAGTGTGGAAAAAATCGGACGCCTCATTTTTTTCCAACTTCATTCGATTTTCTTTATTTATTTTGCAAGTACTTTAGATTGAACAAGAATCGGTAGTCTGTTTTTCGAACTTCTCATCCAATTTTGAAGAGCCATTTTGAGAGTTGTTATCTAGTTCCATCATCCAGTTATTGTTATAGCGTACATTTACTATATGTTTGTTTTTTCGCTGCTTTTGTAATAGTTAGTAGGATATTTTTTTATGTAACAGGACTGATCACCAGAGTCTGATTCCTTATCAGTGGTATCAGAGTCAGAAGGAGATTTGATTTGTCTGGTGTTTCGTTACATTCCTCCATTGACGCAGACGTCATTCGAAACCTCGCGTGTTGCTTTCCAAACTCACAGAAACTTTCGAGTTCCGTGAATTTGGCACAGGTTACTATTACCACTTTCCGTTTTCCTTTCATTTAAAGGTTTATTGTCTAGATATATATTTTCTGTTGTTTACATCTCTATTCATGGATCAAATTTTTTGTGATTTTTGTTTTTCATTGAAAAACAAAAACCCAAGCCTTGCTTAAGTCCTATTGAGACTCCAAGTATTTGTGTCTTGGTGATTTTCTTATTTGATTGCAAAAATTTTTCTTTATTATTCCTGATCATTGAGATTGATTTATTGTCTGTTTGGGGGCTGTTGCTCAACACGTTTTTATTTATACTATTTCTCTGTTGATCATCTGTTTTGTGGCCGTTGCTGAGCCTTTGCTATCTATTGATCTATTGTGAGTTTATTATCTGCATATTGCGTGTTTTTCTAGCTGTATTGTTTTTCTAGGCTATTTTTGTGTGTCAGAACTTTTTTTTAAATCTTTTATTTTTCGCACTTCTGATTACTCTTATTTGCCACTTTATAACATGTATGTTCCAAAACTTGAAACAGACAAGTTCGATGGCAAATCTGATTTCGTAATCTGGCGCAGAAAAATGAAAGCTGTTTTAGTCCAAAACAAAATTGCACCCGCTATTTGTACTCCTGACAAGCATCGGGAATCTTGGACAGTGGAAATACTAGCCGAAAAACTTGGTGATGTACATAGCTGTCTCACCTTGCATTTGAAAGATAATGTTTTAAGAGAAATAAATGAAATAGGCAATGCTTATGAAATATAGAAAAAACTTGAAAAAACATTATTTAGAAAAGTCTTAATCACACAAAATCTATTTAAAGGAACAGCTCTTTGGTTTCAAAATGTACGGGTCAAAATCCCTTTCTGAAAACATGGATGATTTAAATAAAATTGTTTTAGAACTCTAAAATGTTGGGGAAAACATTTCCGATGAAAACATTGCTGTTAATTTGTTGAATGCTTTGGCTGAGTTATTTAATTATGTGAAATCTGCTATCAAGTATGGCAGAGATAACTTGACTCTTTTTTATGCGAAAAACGCTTTGAAATCAAAAGATTTAGATTTACGAAAAGAAAATAAAACGAATGGAGATAATCTTTTTGTACGAGGGAGAGTTGGCCGGAGAGAACATTTTAGTCACCACTCTAAAAGTAAAGGGAGGTCTAAATCTCGAGATAAGAATAGAGTGAAGTGTTTCTACTGTGTCAAGGATGGTCATATGAAAAACAAATGTTTTAAATGAATCAAAGATGAAAAGTTACGTAAAGAACGTAATGGGAAGGATAAAACTGACAAAACACACAATTTTGAACTAGATGGTAATTTTATGCTTTTTGAAGTTTTGTGTGTATCCCCTTCCCCATCTACCTCTAAGCTATCTGATGAGTGGAATCTTGATTTTGGTTGCACTTTTCATATAACACCCAACAAGCATTGGTTTTCTGATTTTAAAACCCTTGATCTTGGAAAAGTTTTTATGGGAAAAAATGAGGTTTGTGATGTCAAGGGAATTGGAAATGTTTTTATCAAAATGCATGATTGTATGACTCAAAAATTGACCGAGGTGAGGTATATGCCTAATCTTAGGAGGAATTTAATCTCCCTTGGAGTTTTTGATACAAATGGCTATTCCTATAAATCTGAAAATAGGTTTTTACGTGTTTGTAAAGGATCTCTAGTCATTGTCAAAGGTTTTAAGAAAAACGATTTGTACAGCTTACATGGAAAAACTGTTTGTGAATCATTTGCATTATTTTCTAAAAATATCCTTGAAAAGACTTTATTGTGGCAACGGCAGATTGGCCACATTAGTGAAAAGGGTTTGCATTATTTACGCAAACAAAATCTTTTAAATGGTGATAAAATCACTTCTTTAGATTTTCGTGATCATTGTTTCTTGACAAACAACACAAACTCAGTTTTTCCACGGGCACACACAAATCCACTGCTGTTCTTGATTATGTGCATTGTGATCTATGGGGTCCTGGAAAGGTACCCTCTTATGGTGGTAGTGTTTACTTTCTTTCCATTATTGATGGTTTTCCTCAGCATGTTTGTGTGTTTCTTTTGAAATCCAAAGATCAAACTTTTAAAAAAGTTTAATGAATGGAAACGTTTTACCAAAAATCGAACTTGAAATGGACTGAAAGTTATAAGAACAGATAACGGTTTGGAATTTTGTAACAAGAAATTTCATGATTTGTGTGCTTTGCGTTATATTGTGCAGCATAGAACCGTTAGGCACAATCCTCAACAAAACACGGTAGCTGAAAGGATGAACCGAACCATTATGGACAAAGTTTTATGTCTTTTCGTGTCATATGGGGTTCCTAAACCTTTTTGTGGAGAGGCTGTTAGTACAGCAGTATACCTTGTAAATAGGTCTCCTTCTACTGCCATAAATTTAAAAACTCCGATAGAATTGTGGACCGGCCAACCACCAAAACTTTCCAACCTTAGAATGTTTGGGTATGATACTTTTGCACATCAAAGGGAATGGAAGTTAGACTTAGGTCTAAGAAGGGAGTGTTTATAGGCTATCCTGGTGGGGTAAAGGGTTACAGAGTGTGGCTCAAAAGTGAACGAGGTGTAAGGGTAGCTGTGAGTGGAGATGCAGTCTTTAATAAACTAGCCATGCCCTGTCTTAAAATGGATCTCGAGAGTTCTACCAATATACCCATAGTTGGGAACATTCCTGTGGAGGTGGAGGACACCTCCGAACCTCCTCAAGAGCAAACATTAGAACCCGAGCTAGAACCAGAAACTAATGAAGAGTCTGTTAACCTAACTAGTGTTCCTGAACCCGAACTAGGTAATTCTGATGATGATGAGGATCATCCAGAAGCACAAGCACAAGCCCTTAGAGACTACCAATTGTCGATAGATAGGGCCGGAAGAGTGATTAAGGAACCTTCTAGGTATGGTTTTTTATACATCGTTTCTTATACTTTTGCTGAAAAGATAGAACGTGTATGTTTTTCTAATGTTTTAAAGAGTCCTAATCGCACTTTATGGATGCATGCTATGAATGATGACATGTCATCCTTGCATAAGAACAAAACTTGGGTGCTTGTTCCTAGACCATCTAAAACAAAAATTGACTGATTGTAAATGGATTTTCAAATTTAAGGAACCTGAATCTGTTAATGAACCTCCAAGGTTCAAGGCTAGATTGATTGCAAAAGGTTTTTTCTCTAGTTGAATGTATTGATTTTAATGAGATCTTTTCTCTTGTTGTTAAGTATAAAACTATTAGAATTATGCTTGCTGTTGTTGCCTTATTTGATCTTGGAGCTTGAACAGTTGGATGTTAAAATTGCCTTTTTGCATTGTGAACTTAATGAAACCATTTACATGCACCAACCACCTGGTTTTGAGGTGAAAGGTTAGGAGAATATAGCTTGTCTGTTGTAGAAGTCCTTGTGTGGGCTTAAGCAATCACCTAGATAGTGGTATAAAAGGTTTGACTCTTTTATGCTTAAAAATGGTTTTGTTAAAAGTAATTATGATAGTTTCTTATATTTTTGAGGTGATACTGCTGATAATGCTATTTTTTAGCTTCTTTATGTTGATGACATGCTTATTGCCTGCAGGCAGGTAAGATTATGCATTTGAAATCTTTGTTAAAATCAGAGTTTGAGATGAAGGATCTTGGATCTGCCTCTAGAATTTTACGCATTAACATTAATAGGGTTAAAACTGATCGTTCCTTATTTATATCCCTGAAGTCCTTGTAGAAAATTGTTTCAAAATTTTCTGTGCATTTGTGTAGGCCTGTTTGTACCCCTCTTGCATGTCATTTTCATTTTTCTTCAAAAACTCGTCCCAAAACTAAAAATGAGAGGAAAGATATGGGCAACATCCCTCATAGAATGGCTATAGGATCTGTCATGTATTCCATGGTTTCCACCCATCATGATATTGCTTATTCTATAAGCCTTTTGAGTAGTTTTATGTCTAACCCAGGTAGGGATCATTTAACCGCTCTTAAATGGCTATTGATGTGCATTAATGGGACTATTCATAGAGGCTTGCATTATCATAATTGGATCGAACAATTTTATTTGGTTGGTTATGTGACTCTGATTTTGCATGTGATAGAGAAGCTAGAAAGTCTACTACTTCTTATTTCTTTACCCTCGCTGCAAATTGTGTTTCTTGGAAATCACAGCTACAGCCTGTAGTCGGTCTTTCAACTATGAAGGATGAATATATTGCTGCTACGGAGGAAATTAAAGAAGCCATTTGGCTTCAGGGACTTTTATCTGAACTGCATCTTTTACATTCTAAAGCTGTCATATTTACTAATAGTTAGAGTTGCCTTCATTTAGGTAAAAATCTTGTTTATCATGAAAGGACTAAACATATAGATGTTAAGTATCATTTCATTCGAGAAAAGGCTTCAAATGGTATTGTTAATATAAACAAAATAAGTACTAAATATAATCCTACTGAGTTTTGTACTAAAGTGGTGAAAATTAACAAGTTTGCTCTGTGTAGGGATTTTCTACATATTGATGCAGGTTGACTATCTTGGTTGGAGATAAGATGTGTTCAAGGTAGAGCTTATAGGCCTGTTGAGCTGATTGTTCACACATTTTCTATTCCCCTCCAGCCCAATTTCATGACCCTATGATGAGTTAGACTGGGCCTCACAAATAGAATTGAGTATTTTTCCGTTTAACCCAAGATGCCAAGTGGGCCGAGCCGGCAACAGCCCAATCTTTTATTGTGTCTTCCCCAAATATCTTGGCTATTGGTTTTTGAATGAGTCTTCTAAGTAACTTGGCGGCTGTTGCTGAACGATTCTACATTAGATGCACTATAAATACTCTCATCCTCACTATTGCTGACAAACCAACTCTGTGTGATGCCTTCTTACATTACTTTTCTCTCTTCTTCTTCTCTACAATTTCTTATTCCTTCGTGAATTCTTCTATTACTACCGCCGTTAGTCGCCATTCTTGGTTGATTGCGTTCTTGGGTGGCTTGGGAAAGAGAGAACCGAGAGTGAGAGATTAGATTGTTCTTGTGTGAGACTCATCCAGTGTTTTGAAGGTTTTGATTGAGATTCAGAGTTTCGATTTTGCTCCTTTTCATCCGTTTTTTGCGTCTGAATATCTCTGTTCCCCTCTTTTACACAAAATCTGGTCATCCAGCTTTTCTGTATTGGTCATCTGTTTTTGAAAGCGGTCGACTGGTTTTTAGAGTTGGTCGTCCGATTCTGTCTGTTGTGGCAAAAATCGGTCCGATTTTTGTCAGCTTCATCTGATTTTCTTTATCTATTTTGCAAGTACATTGGAATGAAAAAGAATCGGTAGTCTGTTTTTCGGACTTCTGATCCGATTTTGAAGAGCCATTTTGAGATTTGCTATCCAGTTCCATCATCTGGCTATTGTAATAGAAAGGATTTATTATATGTTCTTTTTCCGCTGCTTTTGTAATAGTTAGTGGGAGGTTTTGTTATGTAATATAGCTAATCACCAGAGTCGATTCCTTAACAATCAATCTAGGAAAGAATTTAGCCTCTAAATATTAGGTTTATGAGACTTAGTTTCTCATAGGTTTCTTATTGAAGTGTTTGAATTTATAAATCGTTAATAGAGGATATCAAGAGAAGGAGGTGATTCTTGGGCAGAGTAGAATCTAAAACTACAAACAAAGTTGATCTACGTCAGGTTCTTTACTTGTGTTTCCCAATCAAGGAGCACATTTGGATCACTCTCACCCTTGAAGCTAGGCACCTTCTACTTGATTTTGTCTCGAGCTTTATCCCTTTGTTGATTACCATAGTAGCCACCATGGTATGCTTGGCCAATATTAGAATTATCTCCATAATCCTCATAAAAGTTGTGATCATGCCATGCTTCATGTCTTGAATACTTTTCTTGTGGTCTATAGTATCCTTTTCCTTCTAGATCTCCTCTTCTTCATCCTCTAACTTGTGGTCTTCCTTGATATCCACCTTCATGGAATGGATGAGAAATTTGAACCGACATATCATGGTATCCATAAGTAGATACATTGTGAAAAGGTCTTTGATGGTGAGATAAATTGAAACCTCCATTGTTATCTCCAGCTCTTTCCTCCATTGTGGCCTACTCTTGCTCTTCTTAAGCTCTTCAACATCGCTAGCAACAATTTAGTATTGTCTAGCTAATCCATCAATTAATTGTTGTATAGACCATAAAGTCTCATTTGCATGCCTCATTGAAGGTACACTAGTACCTCTTTGATGAGATTGAGTAGGCATATGAGTATCCATAGACATTATTAAACTTGCAAATTAAACAAACAAAACAAAACAAAAAGGACCTCCCAATCACTCTCTTAGTGTCTACACTTTGATGATCACTCAAGTCACTCGTGTTTACACTCTTATTGGCTTTTATCAAGATAAGCTCACCCTCTGGTCTTTTCCAATCATTCAGCACTTAAGTCTCTATAAGATCCTTCAAACTTCTTAGCCAACTCAAACCAAGAGCATCAATCCCATCCAACAAAACAATCAATGCTCTTAGTTTGATAATTGTTCAAAGAGGCAAAGTATCAAACACTTAAGATGTAAGAGTTTCAAGGAATTTAATCTATTGAAACGAGCCAATAAATATAATTGATCATCAAAAACTGATTAAAATCACACAAGGAAACAATTAGAAGTTAAAAAAAACAAAACATATAGGTTAAATAAAAGAACTCAAGGGTACTAAAACGAATTTTCCATGAAATAGGGGACAATGATACCCTGACACTAAAATGATAATGACTCAAAAACTACGAATCTAAATCCAATGAAACTAACACCCAACAATTCCTCACTCGAAGAGGATGAATTTAAGTATACATTTCGTCTTAATTGAATTTGTATAACACAAGATATGTTCGGATTAATAAACACATTTTCTGCAGTCACGAATTTGAAACACATTTCACAATTCAATCAAATTGAGCAACCAAATGACCTCCAAATTGAGCACAACTTGTTTCAAATGAATCAAAACTTAAAGGAGAACATCTCCTTAACTTTATCAACAAATTCTCACAAATGGAATTCGATTTCACAATTCACTTTTAGATTGATTTTTTAGCACTTAATTTTGCATGATCTTATGTAATGTTATTTGATCATCAAGTACCTCTTCTTTTTCTTTGATTTTCAGCAAACTTAAACAAATTAAAAATCAAATTTTTGAGGTTTCTCTAATACCACTTTGATGTGAATCTTCAATTGCATGTAGATTTGATTAAACACCTTCTCAAGATCACCTCCTTCATGCAGAACCTCTATTAAGGATTTTGTAACTTCAACACTCCAATGAAAAACCTATGAGGATCTAAGCCTTATAAACCCAACATTGAGAGGCAAAACTGTTTTCTAAATTAATAGAAGGAACCTTGAGGAAACTAAGGCCTACAAACCCCAACTACACAATCTCGAAGACCTAGGATTAATTGAATCAAAGAACAAGAACTATAAGACTCAATCAATGAAAGGAATTAAGATTATCAATTGAATTTGATAGATTAATCAACCTAAGGTAATCCATCGTTCAACACTAAGGACAATAACCCTTAGCAAGCTGACTAAGCAAGGATCAAGAACCCTAGAGACAAGACAATTCTCTCTCAACAATTTTAGCAAAATTCATCCAAGATTAGGTACAATGAATTTATAATGGGGTAGTTATAGGCAAAGCCTTAACCCTAGCTAAACAAGTGTATAATGAGTTGAATTACTCATAAACCCCTTGATTAAAATCTGGAAAAACAACTTGAATTAAAAAATCCCACCCAAAAGGACGCATAAGCACTTTCCCTCCCGAGGCCTACTGGGGATGGTAGGGTAGAACCTACCGTCGGCGGTAGGTGCAGTCTTCAACGGAGCTATCGGTCTAGAAGCCTATCAGCGATGGTAGGCCAGAGGCTACCGACGGTGATAGGGTTCCTACCTTCCAAGACTTAGCCATTTTCTCCTCCAAATTTGTTCCTTTGTTTGATCCTAAGTAATTGAACACTTTGAGAACAACTTTGTAACTTTTTCTTCACTCCTAAACCCTTCAATCTTGCTCTTCAAAGCTTCCTCCATGTAAGCAATCATGCCATTACCTTATTGAAGCTTGAGTTTCTTTCTTTGGGCTCTAGTGATTAGTCCACTCTTGGTTTCCAAAGGGGATTGACTTGGCTGGTTCAAATTACTTTTGCTACCTTGCCAAAGGTTTTGAAGTTTATTGTAAAGATACCTATGGTAGTGTTGGGGAATAAATCTTTTCCTCATTAAAGTTTTCAATTCCTCCCATGACTTCACTGGCCTCTCTAAGTTCCTCCTTCGATTAGTCACCAATTGGTCTAAAGTAGTTGTGACAATCAAAGACAAGCTCCACTTTATTCTCCTATTCAAGACATGCTTTCGGATCACTTTTTCCTTGGAAGGGAGGGATTTTCAATTTAATCCTCCCAGATTCTTTTTTCCTCATAGTAACCCTCTCCATCCCTTTCTAGTTCCCAATCATATCTATCTTGGCCGCTATAGTAGCTTTCTTGTTCTCTTGGCATTCTCATAAACTCTCTTTCAAGTCCTATTCCCATGCCCCTTCCATTTCTTCCTGCTCTGGTTCCAAAGCTTCCTCCGCTTGGGTTCCTAAAGGTTGGAAATTCTCTTGGAAATTTTGGGATATGTCATGTCTAACTCAAAAGTTGGCATGAGCAGAACTATCTTCATCTCTCATTGTTCGTCTCAGGCTAAGATTATCAAGATTGTGGAACCCCCTTCTCTGGCCCGATGTCAAATCTTGTCTATCCATCCGGGCGGACAATGCTGCAACATTCCTTTTAATATTACCCATTTGTTCTTGTAAGGACCTTAAAGTTCTAACAACCTCTTGCACTAGGGGATCACTAGGTCCCTCATTATTGTTTCGGATTTGATCTTCTTCACGAGACATTTTTAGAATTTATAAAACAAAAGTTACCTACAAAAACAAGAAACACGTGATAGAAAACAATGTCCTCACCGCTCCCTAAGTGTTTTGCTCAAGGAATATACTCTCAACCCTCATGTTTATTGTCACTCTGTACTGCTTTTATATCAATGTGCTCGCCCTCTTGCCTTTTTCCTGTCCTCACCCACTAGAGTTACTTAGTGATTTCTAAAGCCTCCAAGTTATAAGAAAATTCCCAATGCAAATCACAAAAGTAATTCTCGATAGATACGAACAAAGAATTCAAAGAGAACTTTTATCGAACACGTAGAAGGCATAGAATGTCAAAGAGAAATTCAGGAGTATAAGTAAAAGAATGTGTTTAGTTTCCAACAAAAGATCAGCAAAACACTTATAAATATTTCCAAAGTTGTGCGAATTCAAAACTAAGACAAAAAGATAAGTAGATTACAACAAAAAATCGTTTCCAGAAAAACAAAGCATAAGAACAAGTTGCAGTAATTTCAACATAACTGATTCATTTCTCAAACCAATAGGTCCAAATTTGTTGCAAAACCTTCACAATCGAGTAATATTTCAATCAAGACATATTTCATGCAATTCAAAGTTCATTTGTTATACGATTGAATGCAATATTTACTCATCACTTTTTCTGGGCGAAAATTTTTCAAATTACTATGCCTTTTTCAAATAGTATCAATTGGCTTTTTCTTTAATCAAAATTCAAAAATAAGCATATAAACTTCACCTCAAAGAGAGCTTTGCTCTGATACCACATGATACAATCCTCCTTAGCCTTTCTTGGGGATCACTTACTCCTAAGGCCAAACTCTCTTCTAGAGGGCTTCTTTGATGCTTGGTTTGGAGATTTTGAAGAATAAGGAATAAATTGCAGATAAAATTATAAAAGAAAGAAACAAATAGACTTCCTTATATTTGAGGGAGAATCAACAAGACTTAAGGAAGCCATACCTATTCTCCACACACTCAAGAAGGACCTAATTTTACAAGTAACACCAACTATAGAAGTTGGCACCTCAAGGAAGAAACAGGATTTGGAAATTAGACTAGGACCCTTGAATTGATGATTCAAAGAATTCCTTGCCTGGAATTATATTATGGAAACTCTCAATTAAAAAAGGAAGTTAAAGAAAACCAAGAACCCTAGTTCATCTCTCTATACATTTCTTCTATATAAAAAACTTGGCCAAAATGGCTGCAATAAGGGTATATATAGTGTGCTACACAATTAACTTCTAACCCTAGTCATTAAACTAGCTTAAAAGAGTTGAAGAGTCCTTCGACCGTATAAGTATAAGTCAAAATATGTTTACAACCAAATTGAAGAGTCAAGGAAGTTAAAAACTTCCTAAATATTCCACCAGCAGAGACCTACCGACGACGGTAGGTCTCGTCCTATCGTGTGCGGTGGGTTAGACATCCCTTTCTCCTCTTATCCAAAGCCCTACTGGCGACGGTAAGGTGGACCTATCATCGACGGTTGGTTGACTGAACTTTTCTCCTCCACGGCCAGAACCCTACCGAGGACGATAGAGTGTAACCCTACCAGCTACAGTAGAATCCAGAAATTCTTCCTCCTTTGATTTTGAAGCTACGAAACCTCCCAAGCTTGCTTCTTCGGATTCCTCCACTTGCACCTTATATAATAAGAAGGTTTTAGATCCCCTAAAGTCTTCTCCTTGTTCTACTAGCATATGCCAAGTGAAGTTCTAGAGCATTTTCTCAGTATTGCTGTCATCCCTTTATGTTTTTCTTCCTTCCTCTTACCCATTGCTCTTGTAACCAGACCTTGGAATAAGTCCATCGTCTCTTGTGCCTCCATAGTCATACCATGTTCTCACTATTACTACTAATCAACCCTTAGTTAGGGATGTCCCAAATAAGGTTGAGGACACCTCTAAGATTTTTTCTAACCTAGAACCTAAACGTGAGAATGAACAAGTAAGTTCAGATCAAATGTTTGAAAACAATAATGGGCTTGAGTCAGAAATTCTGACAATGATGATGATAATGTTGAAGCTCAATCTCAAGCTCTCAGTGACTATCAGTTAGTTAGGGATAGCAACTCCTTGTTGCAAAAAAATCGATATCTCAATGAATATAAGTGTAAGTTGAGTAAAATAAGTTTAGCAAGAGGCATCACTTGAAGAGAATCAATTCAGACCAAATTTAATTCAATTTAACACAATATAACACAAAATATGAACTAATCAACAACTTTTCCGCAGCTGAGAACTTAAAACACTTTTTGGTTTTTTATGGAAATGATAAATAAAAAGAACCCCAAATTGACTCCAACTGTTTCAAAAGATCCCCAACTCACAGGAGAATAGATCCATAAAACTTTTCGCACACAAAATTGCAATTAACTTTCATTTTTGTTCGATTTTTCTATCACCAATTTTTCGTATGAGTTTTGCATGAGCTTATAGAATTTTGTTTGACCATCAAGCACTTTCTCTCTTTTTCCTTTTTGTTTTGAACAAAATTTAAACAATTATAACACCAATTGAACTTCAAATGGAGGTTGCTCTGATACTAATTGATGTGAATCCTCAATTTGATTCCATCGCTTTCCAAGGATCACCTCCGTACTTGAAGACCTTCTATTGAAGATTTTATAACTCAAACACTCCACTATAAAACCTATGGTGATCAAAGTTCAAAAATTCCATAATGAGAGGAAAAATTGTTTTCGAAGTTGGCAACAAGAACCTAGAGAATCAAGTCTCTAAAACCCAAGCTACACAAATTAGAAAACCTATATCAATCAACCAAAGAAACAAAAACTTTTAGGATTAATTGAAGAAAGAATTATGATGATCAATTGATTTCAATAGACAGTCAATGTAACACATCAATTAATCACTCACTAAGGAATGAAACCCTTAGAGAATTAGCTAAGATAGGTTCAAGAACCCCAGAACAAAAGAGACTTCTCACAATTCAAATTTTCATATATTCAACCTAGCCTTTGAAATGAGGATAAAGGTTTAATCCATACATTGAATATACTCTTTGGGCACTAAAAGATATTTAGTACCCTTAATTGAAAGCTAAATGAAGTTAAACATCAAATAAATGAATCAAACATCACATTTGACTTGAAATTGGGTTCACCCTGCCACCTAAATTGTAGGCTGGCCATTTGGATGGTAGGCCTACATTCCATCAGCTTTCCTTGAACAGAGGCCTACCGCGGGCGATAGGCTAGACACTGCCGTGCGCGGTAGGCTCTGTTTTGCCTGCCTTTCTGCATTTTTCTCCTCTAACTTGTTCCACAAGTGCATTTTTCTTTGGAGATATCTTCTAGGTATTCATTCATGAACTTTAGTCCTTCCTTCATAGCTTTTTCCGTAAGTGCAAGAAACTCATTGTCTACGTTATTGTCAAGCTCCTTAATTTTTTGGCTCTAGTTCTTGTTATTGGCCCTTGAAAGAGATCTACGGTTTCAAGTGCATCTCGGGTCATATCATTACAAGAGGTCTTACGTATCAATTTTTATTGTTCATACTCCCGTAATACTAATAGATTTTCAAAACTTGTAAAGTTAATTTTTCATTGTTGTTGTTGCCACAACGGATAGAGATCTCTGGTCATTATTACTGTACTCAATACATATGGTGTAGGCAACATTTCCACACAGTCAATCAATAAATGTATAGATGGAGGTGAGGTCGTTAGTACGGAACCCATGATGAGTTCAACATTATAGGAGAAAAATAAGCAGCAATGAGGGTACGTACATCGGAAGCTATGTTACTTAGGATTGAAATTTTTATAGATCTAGTGAACGAGATATTACAATTAAATATGAGAGTAGGGAACAGTTGAAAGAGTCATTGACATATTCTTGTGTTTCCTCTATGAAGTTCATCTAGGGTACTTCAGCTGAGCTTGGTGTTAGACCACGATCATTAAACAGTTGATATTCTCAAAGTGAGACTTACTATATACAAGTACTTTGTTAGGATTTTTTTCGTTTACTCTATACATATATGTTAGGTATCAATCTGGTTGTATGAGTGTGATTCTTACTCCCTTATAGAGTCTGGAAGAGCTTATGACCGTATTGGATAACAAATTTTGTTATGTATGTTACATAAATAACTCATTTTCTACATATAAATAGATATATTTCTCTGTGTTAAAGATTTATAGATGCTCTATCCCATGTACTAAATGCTATTTTAACTAATTATTAAAATATTTCACTCTTTATTTGATATAAAGTTCATTTGTGCAATGTTATGCATGTAAGTTTTAATTTGTAAAGGTTTAGGTATTTAGTAGTGAGTATGATGCTTTTGTAAAGGATGGGAGAAGTATGAGGGGACATAATAATTGTCTGATCATCAGGTATAAGGCTCGATAATGGATTTCTTCACTATAAATTATGTATATATGGATTGTCAGTGAAAGTTGAATTAGGTGTAGTTAGTGAAGATTTTCTAATCTTTAGAGTTAGGGAAAATCAAAATAAATTCCATTCATATTTGGCGCTAAGACTTGAATGTTATTATAGAAGGGTGCCAAGGATATCCAACATACTTGTGTAACTAGTTTGTCGAGAAGTTAAAGTTGAAATCTATATTAGTGATAAGGAGTTATTAGATATCTTTCAACAATGATCTTACCTCCAGAATGTGAAGTAGTGCCTAGGGTAAAATCAAAAGAAAAGGATGAACCCATTTCTCGAACACTATATCAAAAGGTAGAAGGATTCTAGAAATGAAAGAACAATAGTAAGATAGAGGAAAAAAAGATATATTTTTTAAGGTATATAATTTCTTTAGGAGCACCAGTTCTATTTGTAAAAAGGAAAGATGGAACCTCTAGGATTTGTACAAAATAATACGCAGGAACGGATTAGGTGACCATAAGAAAACCAATAGCTTATTTTCTAAATCTTATGTTAGGTGATCCGTCTTTAGCAATAAGGTGCCATCCCAAGTTGGACTTAAGCCAAGGCTATTACCACCCATTGACCAAAGAGAAGAATAACTGTTTGACTACTTCGAATATGACCCAGCACCATGAGTTTGTGGTCATTATGTTCGGGGCTGACTAGTTCACCAATAACTATTATAGAGCTTATATAAAGATATTCAATGATTTCTTATGTACTCATCTGATCTTGAGGCGCAGGTCTACTTTAAGTTGTATGTTAACTCGATAAATGGAGACTTTGGATGGAATATGTGACTTTCATTTTATATGTACTCTCCATAAGAAAGGATATCAGTGTGACCACCATTGGTCTAAGTCGTAGTTCATCAGGAGAAATCTAAACTCCAATAGAGGTGCATGATGTTTTGAGTTTATGATGTGGAATGATCTTCAAGAGCATAAAATTTCATCCAAGAAGTGAGGGACTTAACAAACCAAACAAGTGTAATAAGTAGAAGAGAGAAAGTGCATTTGAAAGGACTTGAAAATGTTAAACTTCAAGCAACCTTGGATATATTAAATCCAAGACTTCAAGAAGGTTTAAACAAAATCTTTTATTCAAAGTTCAAGCAACCTAAGGTATTTTGAACCTTAGACCTCAATGAAACAAGAAGAAGACCTCAAGACTGGTTTTATGCAAAAGTGTAGTAACTAGTATGAAGGAATTTTTTTATGATCAACCTTGAAGCTCTTGGAACTTTCAACAAGTCTTCATAGTGATTTTTTCTTTCAAGGAAGTTCACCCTTGAAGAAGATAGAAAAACTAAGCTAAGAACTAAGAATACTAAGAGAAGAACCTTTGTCTTGAAAAATTTCTTGATTAACTTCTTCAAAATGGAAGACTACATATTTATAGAGACTTGAGGGAGAAAATAGGAATATTTCCCTCTCATATTTTCAGCCCAAAGGATAGATATAACCTATACATACACTTGATAAGACAATAGAGGTGTTTTAATTACATTTGGACTATTCTAGAGCACTAGTCAACACATTGTCAAAAATAGGAGGCAATTTTTCAGCTTGGGCAAAAGGGATTCCAATCATCTAACAAGGTAAATTTTCAATATCTAACTTATTCAAAAATTCAGGATATTGCCCCATATATTCTTGGACATCAAAATTTAATCCCCATAAAGTCTTGGACATCAAAATTGACATCAAAATTTAAGCCTTGAAATTTCTCTTGTGCAATTTGATCCTTGTACTCTTTAGTTGTTTTGCCTTGGCTCTTGTCACAACTCCTTGATGTTCTTGCATGTCTAACCGGTTCACATCATCCTCCCTCTCTTGAAAAGGATTCGTCCCTCGAATCTCCCTCACCTATATCAAATAAAAAGAGATCGGAAACATTAAAAGTGGCACTAACATTATAATGTCCCGGAAGATCAACTTTATAGGCATTGTCATTAATTTTCTCAAGGATTTGAAATGGCCCATCTCCCCTATCATCAAGCTTATACTTTCTTTGTTGGGAAAATCTTTCCTTTATAAAATGCACCCAAACCCAATCACCGGGTTTGAATACAACTTTTTCTTCTTTCCACATTTCTTTTCTCTACAAGCTTTTTGTTAGAGTTGACAATGGCTTCATGGACCTTTGCATGAATTGCTTTCACAAAATCAGCCTTATTGCTTTCATCCTTGCTTAATGCTTGATCTATAGGGAAAGGAACAATATCAAAGGGAGTTAGAGGGTTAAAACCATAAACAACTTGAAATGGAGAATGAGAAGTAGTAGAGTGAGGTGCCTTATTATAAGCAAATTCAATGTGTGGCAAACACTCCTCCCATTGCCTCAATTTCTTCTTCAAAATAGCCCTTAGAAATTGGCCAATTGTTCTATTTACCACTTCGGTTTGTCCATCCATTTATGGATGGCAAGCTGTAGAATAAAGCAAGTTAGTACCAAACTTCTTCCAAATAACTCTCCAAAAATGGCTCAAGAATTTGGTATCCCTATCCGACACAATAGACCTTGGAATTCCATGGAATCTAACTATCCAAGTAAAGAACAAGCCAGCTACATGACTAGCATAATCGGATTTCCTACAAGGAATAAAGTGTACCATTTTAGAGAACCTATCCACAACAACAAAAATAGAATCCATACCTCTAGAAGTCCTAGGTAAACCAAGAATAAAATCCATAGAAATATCAACCCAAGGTTCTTTAGGAACTTCTAATGATGTGTAAAGTCCATGTGGAAGAGTTCTAGATTTAGCTTTCTTGCATTCGATACTACTTCCTACAAATCTTTCTACATCTCTTTTTAAATGTGGCAAAAAAAAATGTTCATGAAGAATTTCATGGGTTTTAGTTACACCAAAATGTCCCATTAAACCCCCACAATGTGCTTCTTTGACAAGTAGAATTCTAGTAGAACAAGATGGTATGCACAATCTACCTTCACAATAAAGAAATCCTTCGTGCAAAAACTATTTTCCAAAAGGTGCTAATAAGCATTTGTCAAAAATTTCCTTAAAGTCATGATCACTAGAATACATTTCTTTAAGCATTTCAAAACCCAAAATTTGTTTGAAGGGTGGATAAGAGAGTATACCTTCTAGATAGAGCATCGGCCACCACATTCTCCTTACCTTTCTTGTAATGGATGACATGTGGAAATGTTTCAATGAACTCTATCCATCTTGCATGTCTCTTATTGAGTTTACGTTGGCCCTTGAGAAACTTCAAAGGCTCATGATCGATGTTCACAACAAACTCCTTTGGCCATAGGTAGTGTTGCCAATGCTTTAATGTTCTTATTAAAGTATAAAGCTCCTTGTCATAAGTTAAGTACCTCACAGCTGCCCCCATTAAGTTTTTTCACTAAAATAGGCTAAGGGCTTTCCATCTTGCATAAGTACACTACCTATACCAATGTCAGATGCATCACACTTCACCTCAAAAGTTTTCTCAAAGTTTGGTAGTGACAAAAGGGGTGCACTACACAACTTTTCCTTCAACAATTGAAATGCTTGTTCTTGTTTTGTTTCCCATTTAAATCCTTCGATTTTCTTGATCACATCGGTCAAAGGGCTAGCAAGTGTGCTGAATTTTTTTTATGAACCGTCTATAGAAACTTGCTAGGCCATGGGAACTCCTCACTTCCGATGCGTTTCTTGGTGTTGGCCATTCCGTAATTGCTTGGACCTTACCTTCATCTACTTGAAGTCCTTGTGAGCTTACCACATAACCTAGAAATGTAACTTTCTCAAAAAAAAACTCACATTTCTCAAGGGTAGCAAAAAGCTTTTCAATTCTCAAGACATATAGTAATTCCCTAAGATATTGAACATGTATTTCATATGTCTTGCTATAGACCAAAATATCATCAAAGTATACAACAACAAATTTCCCAATAAAATTCCTCAACACATGATTCATTAATCTCATAAATGTACTAGGAGCATTAGTTAATCCAAAGGGCATAACCATCCATTAATACAAACCAAAGTTAGTCTTAAAATCGGTTTTCCACTCATCCCCTTCTCTCATCCTAATTTGATGGTATCCAGATTTCAAGTCAATTTTAGAGAAAATATTAGAACCATGCAACTCATCAAGTAAATCATCAAGTCTAGGTATGGGATGCCTATACTTTATAGTAATGTTGTTTATGGCCCTACAATCTATACACATTCTCCATGTACCATTTTTTTTTGAACAAGCAAAACCGAACCGCACAAGGACTCATGGACTCACGCACATACCATTTTGAAATTAGATCCTCAACTTGCCTTTTTAGCTCCTTAGTCTCTTCCAGTGGACTCTTATAGGCCGGTCGGTTTGGCAAGACCGCCCCTGGGGACAAAATCAATTTGGTGTTCGATTCCTCTAATTGGTGGAAGACCTCCGGGCATCTCATTGAGAAATACGTCTTTGTAATCTTCAATAACCTACAAAATTTCACTTGAAAAAGAGGGTGAGTGTTCCTTAGATGAAGTAAAAGATTCCCTACAATACAAGAGCAATAACACTTCTTTTCTTTCAATTGCTTAAATCACCTCACTAGGTTTTGCAAAGAAAAAATTCTTTTCTTTCATCTCACTCTCTTTTTTTTGGTCACTCCTTTTCTTTTCACTCTTGTTTTTCATCACCATTTCTTCACTCTTTTCTTTTTCCTCAACTCTCTTCCCCTCCCCAATTTTTTTCCTTTTGAGCTCACTTTCGGCCCTCTCTTTCGCCCTCATCTTTTTTTGTTCATCTCTCACTTATTGAGGTGTAAGAGGATTCATAGTGAATGTTCTTCCATCCTTCACAAAAGAATAAGTATTCTTTTCCCCATTGTGGAGGGACTTTCTATCGAATTGCCAAGGTCTTCCCAAGAGAAGATGGCATGCTTACATGGGCACCACATCACATAGTATCTCATCTTTGTAAGCTCCCATTTCTTTTGGTACCACTACTTGTCTCAACACTTTAATTTCTCCACTATCATTTAGCCAATGGAGTTTGTAGGGTTTATCATGTTTTGTAGTAGGTAGTTTCAACTTCTCAACAAGATAAGTACTAGCCACATTTACACAACTACCACTATCAATGATAAGGTTGGCAATCCTTCCCTCAACTTTACATTTAGAATGGAAGATGTTTTCTCTTTGTTCAATCATGTTATCATCAAAAGTTTGAGCGCTTAGTGCTCTTATGGTAACTAAACTCAAGATATCGTCACTACTTCCTAAAGGATTCAAATCAACATGTTCATCATCCTCACCAATTTCTTCACCTTTAACACATTCGCTACTTTCATCCTCCTCCTTCTCAATCCAACCATTCAAATCCTCCCTAAAGATCAAAGCTCTCTTTGTAGGACAACTACTTGCATAGTGTCCTACACCATTACATTTAAAGCACTTTGGAGGGTTAGAAATGATTTTACCTCTCCCTTCCATCTTTGGTTTGGTTGGAGGTTGGAAAGTACCTCTAGGAGCCTCCTCCTTTTTTGGCCATGGCTTGAAGTTGGAAGTAGGTGGTTTTGTTGTTGCAACTTGTCTTTGGTTGGGAAATGGGGATCGCATCATCCTACTTCTTTTCCTTTGTGATTCGATCTTGTTGGCAAGGTGGCACATGTCTTCATAAGTTGTATGTGGATATAACTCAAGTTAGTTGGCTATCTCCCTATTGAGACCACTAAGGAACCTAGCCATTAAGCATCCTTGTCTTCTTCCAAGTTCAACCTCAAGATGTAGAGCTCAAGCTCTTGTCTATACTCTTCTACACTTTTTGCACCTTGTTTTAAAGTCATGAGCTTATAATGAAGCTCTCTATAGTAGTGCTCGGGCACAAATCTTTCTCTCATCAAAGCTTTTAACTCTCTCCAAGTATTAACCGGTGGTCTACCACTTCTAACTCTTTGGTTTACTATCCTTTCCCACCAATGTAAAGCATAGTCGAAAAATTTGGCTATTACAAGTCTAGCTTTTAAGAACTCATTACAATTTTTCAACATAAATATGTTTTCTACTTGCCTCTCCCAATCTAAGAAAATGTTAGGGTCATTCTCACCCTTAAAACTAGGGAGCTTCCACTTCATTCGGTCCAAGGTTTGGTCACCTCGGTCTCTTCCACGGTTAGCAACAAATGGAACATGTTCATGATCATCATATAATAGCTCTCCATGCCTAGCTTGTGGCCTTGGAACTTCTTCAAAGTGTCTAGGCATGCCTCTTCCTCCAAAACTGCCTCTTCTACCACCGTAAGGAGGTGGATGAAGTTCTTCATCAAAATGTGGAGGTTGGTGGAACTCGGTTGTCCTAGAGCAATTTAGTGGTCCATTGCTCCTTGGGGTAGTAACATTGAGACTACCATGAGGACTAACCTCTCTTTGTTGATTAGAGAGATCAGTGACATCCCTTCTAATATCCCTCATCGCATCTCTTAGGAATTGTAACTCTTGTATTATGAGCCTCAAAGGGTCATCATGTTCGGAGTTGCTAGACTCTTCTCTAAAAGGAGTTGGTGCTTGAGCTTGGGTTGACATCTTAGTAGTGTTTACCTCACAAAACTCTCTTGTTTGACTCTCTTCGGCTTTTTTTTTAGGATATTCTCACAAGTCTTGCCTTTTTCCTAAAGGTTCAAGTCTCAAAGAGTTCTATGAGTTCTTAACAAAGATTTAACACCTCTACTAAAGTTTAAACAACCAAAATAAAAGAAATCACAAACAAAAACTAGTCGAGAAATATGAGAAGCAAGGAAAATCATATTGAGTCATCCATTCATTTTAAGGAAGTTCAACAACATTTCCAAGAGCATTTGAGTCAATAATGGTAGATTGACCAAATGAAGAAATAAGTACTAAAAAAGGAAAGAAATTCGACCACAAATACAAACACAAAGCTAGGACACTTCAAGAACACAAAACAATACACAACAACGTTTCCAAAGAAGCGTAGTAGATGACATACTCGGCTTGTTTGTAAAACTGGTATTTAACCATACGTCTAAATTGAATGAGGTTTGTCTAGAAAGAATCCTCACTTTTAGGCTCAAGAATCAAAGAAAAAGGATTAGTAAAAAGGAAGATATGCTCAGATCATTTTAGTACTTTTTTGTCTGCGGAAAAGCCAGGTACGCCTTCAAGTTTTCACTATTTTGAGATATCAAATGAAGTCCAAATTAGATGAAACTTATTTCATTTGTTTCTTAAGTCAATGTAGTATAACTCCATGTAAAAATATTGCAAATTTCTAGTCATATTCCAGTTCGTTTAAGAATTCTATTTTTGTGATGCCATTTTCTAGCAATCTTGTCTCTTTTCTCTTTTTGTCTTGTATTATTTTTTTTTTTTTGTTTGTAAGATATCTCAAAAACACTTACTTGAAGGTGGCTCTGATACCAAATGATGTGGATTGATCTTCAAGAGTATAAAATTTCGTCCAACAAGTTAGGGAGAGAACAAAAAAAATAAGTGTAATAAGTAGAGGAGAGAAAGTGCCTTTGAAAGGACTTGAAAATGTTAAACTTCAAGCAACCTTGGATATATTAAATCCAAGACCTCAAGAAGGTTTAAACAAAATCTTTTCTTCAAATTTCAAGCAACCTAAGGTATTTTGAACCTTAGACCTCAATGAAACAAGAAGAAGACTGCAAGACTAGTTTTCTGCAAGAGTGTAGTAACTAGTATGAGGGAATTTTTTTATGATCAACCTTGAAGCTCTTGGAACTTTCAACAAGTCTTCAAAGTGATTTTTTCTTTCAAGGAAGTTCACCCACCCTTGAAGAAGATAGAAAAAATAAGCTAAGAACTAAGAATACTAAGAGAAGAACCTTTGTCTTGAAAATTTTTTTGATTAACTTCTTCAAAATGGAAGACTACATATTTATAGAGACTTGAGGGAGAAAATAAGAATTCTTCCCTCTCATATTTTCAGCCCAAAGGATAGATATAACCTATACATACACTTGATAAGACAATAGGGGTGTTTTAATTGCATTTGGACTATTCTAGAGCACTAATCAACACATTGCCAAAAATAGGAGACAATTTTTCAGCTTTGGCAAAAAGGAATTCCAACCATCTACGAAGGTAAATTTTCAATTTCTCCAACCATTTACCAAGGTAAATTTTTAATTTCTAACTTATTCAAAAATTTACGATATTGCCCCATAAAGTCTTGGACATTAAAATTTAATCCCCATAAAGTCTTGGACATCAAAATTGACATCAAAATTTAAGCCTTGAAACTTCTCTTGCTCAATTTGATCCTTGTGACTCTTTAGTTGTTTTGCCTTGGCTCTTGTCACAACTCCTTGATGTTCTTGCATGTCTAACCTGGGTTCACATCAGTTTGCTAGGGTATATTTTACTCATGACACCATTAACATAAAAGCCAATGAATTCGGAGGAACCTATAAGTATCAATCACATTTTTTAGGAACTAAAGTAATGCTCACACACAATATGTATGTTGATATTACCTGTTTACAAGGAGGGTATGTTATGAACAGATATCTCCAGATAGCATGGTTGGGGATTTGTGTTGAGTTAGGATGAAAAGTTTGTCCTATATATCTACGAAATATAAGAATCATGAGAAAGTTAGCTAGTGCATGACATGGACATAGAATTTATAGCTCTTGCATCAGACAAATAGAAACATTACATACACAGGGTTTAGCATGAGAGCTTTGTGTGTCATACAAGTGTGAACTATATTTTACCACAGTAGAATTAATAAGAATAGTAATGTCGATCGATATAACTACTAGAAGAATGTAAGAACATAGCAGGGGATAATTCTTAGTTATAGATGACATGAGTATATGAAAATCTTGGCTTTCGAAAGTGAATATGTGTACTTGAGGAAGTATGCTTTATATACACCTAAACAAAGTACTTTATTAGCATCTGAAAATAAACCTTAAATAGAAATTCTTACATTTTAGCAAATATGTAGCGTATTTCATGTGACCCAGATAAAAGAGGTACAATCCAACACTTGATCATGTTCTTAATGGTAATACGTTAGAATTAGCAGCTGACTTGGCATACAAAGAAAAATGATCGAAGATAACAAGTTACGTGGGAAGCAAATTTCAATGCATAAAATTATATGCAGACATCATGAAATTGAAGAGGTAACTTGAGAGACTAGGAGTACATGAAAAAATACCCAGAACTCATAGGTATATGATTTTGAATTTCAAGGACAAAAATATTTTTCAAGGACGGTAGAATATAACGCCCTACACTGTAAGCATTTTACACATGGCCTAAATATGCGGAAATATCACGAACATAGAATTTGAGGTATGACTTCGTGGAATAAAGTATCTGAGGCGTAACATTAATTTAAGAGATGGTTAGAAAGTTAAACTTTATTAAGATAAGTATTTGGAGGAAAAGTTTTTAAATATCTTTACATAGAGTATTTTTTAGTATCCCTATCGTGCACATTTTAGAAATCTAAATATTTGATATATTCATATAAACTTTAAAGTGGAAAACTTAATAAAATATTTCAGGTTTGGAAAAGAATGTTTTGAAGGTAACCATCAAGATCCAAATGTAGTTTTCTTAGGACTAGATAAATACTTTATAAATCTTTTTGAGACTAAGTTTAAGATAACTATTATTATTATTATTATTAGTAGTATTGGTTTTATCATTAATATTAATATTATTGTTGTTGTTGGCAATTATTGCGTAAATACTACACATGCACTACCAACTATTATCATTTAGGATAAGCCCACTAAATACTTAGTCCCCAAGGATTTTCACCACACTGTCTCCTCATCTTCCACCCGTCCCCACCTCAACCTTTTCCTCCTTCACCACGTTCATATATATCTCCTCTATATATATATGATGAACCTTGCCTTTTATTTCTTTTTCTCCATTCCCTCATTTTTGCTTTCTGGCGTGCGTTTGAGAGACCAAGGTATGCACTGTTCTTTCTTCTTTTTCCTCTAGCAAAATTCATGTGAATTTAGCTCTCTTTCTCTTATAAAATACATGATTTAAAACATGAATCAGCTACAACTTCTTCAACAAAAACCGAGATGGTTAAATTATAAAGTACTTCTTCCTTTTGTTCTCTTCTCTTTATTATCAGAATTAAGGTTCTTGTTTTCCCCTCCAAGATTTTCAATAATCAAAATTAATTTTTAGGGTATGATTTAGTTTTGGTGTTCATTCCTAATTTTATTTTAAGCAATATAGGTATTTCGGGTAAGTGCCCATATTAAAGACACCTTGTTACGTAAAAATCGATATATGAATGGATATAAGTCCATATTGGGTCAAATATGTTTAGAAAGATGCGAACTCGAAGATGATCAATTCAAGCCTAAACGTAGATCAATTTGACACAAAGTATAACACAAGATATGATAAAATTAAGGAACATATTTCAGCAATCAAGAGTTCAAAATACTTTTTGGTTTTCAATGGAATTGTTAAATCAAACGAACCCTAAATTAGTAACATTTACTTCAAAAGATCCCATCTCACACAAGAATAGATCCATAAAAAAGTTCGCACACAAGATCGCAATTAACTTTCATTTTCACTTTTTCCTCGCCAATTAGTATTACCTCTTCGCAAGAAGGGTACGTTCTGAAAAATTATCTCCTCATAAGGTTGGGGAGTCTACATATGAACGAAATTAAAGGATTATCAGCAAGTTACCTGGTATATGACCTGGTGCGTTAAAGAAATGGAAACATTATCTATGTGGGGTTTAGTACGAGAGCTTTGTGTGTCATACAAGTGTGAACTATATATAACCAATAGAATTTAATAAGAACTATGAATGACGGTTGATATAACTACAAGAGGACTATACGAACATAATAGGTTCTTAGTTCTAGTTGACATGAGTATATGAAAATCTTAGCTTTCAATAATGAATATGTATACTAGATAAAGTATAGTATATGGAGTACTTAAAGAGAGTACTTTATCAGCATCTCCAAATAAACCTCGACTAAAAAGTCTTATATTTTAGCACATACGTGTTGGAATGTGTAGGCAAAAACAAAATAAAATAAAATTACGGAAATCCATCAACAGGATCTACACATACTAGAAAAAATGATTGGATAGAAATTACCTCAATGTTTTCATTGTTCGTTGTGGAGGTCCTCCGCTGGTATCCACGTGACGAACTCCTCTGCAAGCGATCGGGATGCTAGCCCCTTCTGTGTTCTGAAAACTGTTCAGAACTGATCTTGACTATCTGGTAATCGGTCGTATTTCGGAGAGAGGAGACTAGATACTATATCGCCGTTCTAGGGTTTAGGGTTTTGTTTTTCTTTAATCAGATAAAGGACGGCCACCAAGAAAAGGTTAGCATAACTTTTTATAGCTGTCAATATCAAAACCCTAACTTTCATCTAATGACAGTTTAATCTCATCCGTCTGTTCCTATAATCATCCAACGGTTGGATGAGCAATATTAATTAATTAATTTCATTTATTCTATTAAATAAAATTAATTACTTATTAACTTACCAGAAAATATAATTTGGAATCTGATTCCCCTTTTGTATACGTTCAACGAATTTGGACACAATCTAGATTCATTGAACGTGGACATTATGCTCACAAGATCATCTATGCGTGTGACCCTGTAGGTTCACTTAAACGTTGGCAGTGAATGAAAAATGTCCTAGACATTTATTTACAAAACATAAGCAGCGTCTAGCAAGACATTATGCTTACTCAAGTTAAGTAAATGTAATAATAACCTAGCATCTAATATTTAGTCCTTTTGTCACACGATATCCTAATTAAGTATAAGGCGTGGATCAAGTCATCCTTATAAAACTTAATTAACCATTTACTTGATCACCAGGCAGACTGTTCCAACAAATAATATTAATAACACCTTATTAATACTTATTTGAGCATGGTCATGCATATTTTCCAGTCTTCCTTATCAAGGGGCCCATGGATATCTCTCTCTAAAAAGAGAGGGACAAATCCCTTTCACTATCTCCAATATTCAAGCCATGACGAGAAAATAAGCCAACCAATAGTCATAATGATCACCTAATTAAAAGTGATGTTTGATTATGTCAAAACATATTTTCTCCCCATGCAAGAAACATTTGGTCAAATGACACCAAATATAAAACTGAGAAGAAATACTTATAACTTAAACCCATGCAATATTTCTTCTTCACTTTGGGTCATGTCCAATACAATGTTCTTAATATATATTTATGAATTGATTTTATTCTCATATTCATGATCAGTAAAACTTGACCATCAATCGACTTCACACTAGTTTACAAGATGTAATAAACTAGGGACAAATAAGAATAGTATTTTATTAGCTATAAGGGTTTTACTATCAAGTCACATACTTGATGACCAAGAGCATAAATACAATTCAAAAAATACATGCTTCATAAATCATAAATGTGAGTTAATGGTCTTAGGGCATATACTAACAGTACGTAGCGTGTTTCATGTCTCCAATTAAAGAGGTATCAACCAGCACCTGATCATTTTCATAATGGTAACACGTTGGAATTAAAAGCCAACTTGACATACGGAGAAAAATGAAAAGAGATTGTAGAACGAAGCATAAACGAGTTATGCGCGAAGCAGATCCCATTGTGTAAAATTGCATGGTGACATCATGGAATGGAAGATGCAACTTGGGAGACTTAGGAATACATGAAAAAGACGTGTCTGGAACTCATCGAAATATGATTTTGAATTTCGACGACAAAAGTTTTTCTTAAGAAGGGTAGAATATATACCACCCTACCTTGAAAGCATTTCATACAAATCCCCAAAAAGCAAAAAAATCACGAACATAGAGTTCGGGGTCTTACTTAATGAAACAAAGTATCTGGGGCGTTACAGTAATTTTGGAGATGCTTAAGAAAGAGAGTTAAACTTTATTAAGACAAGTATTTGTGGGAAAAGTTTTCAAATATCTTTAAATAGATTTTTTTTTAATATTCTTGGTGTGCGTATTTTGGGATCTAAATACTTGACATATTTGTATTAGGTTTAAAGTGGAGGACTTAATCAAAAGATATTGGTTTTTGAAAAGAACATTTTGAAGAATACCATTATAATAGTTTAAGGTACCTACTATTATTAGTATTTCTTTTATCATTAATATTAAAATTGTTGTTGTGTTGTTGCTTTCAGTTATTGCTTAAATACTACACATGCACTATCAACTATTATCATTTAGGATAAGTCCACTACTTAGTCGTCAAGTTTTTTACTTCACTGCCACCTCATCTTCCACCCGGCACCACCTCAACCTCTTCTTCTCTTCACCACTGTCATATCTCTTCTCTATATATCAGGAGCCTTGGCATTTATTTCTCTTTCTCTGTTCCCTCATTTTTCCTTTTTCTCTACATGGGCTGCATAGACCAAGGTAAGCACTCTTCTTTCTTCTTTTTTTCTTATCAAATTTCATGTAATTTTAGCTCTCTTTCTCTTACAAACTAGATGATCTATATCATGAATCGAGTTACTTCTTCTTCAACCAAAAGCAGGAAAATTAAATCATAAAGTACTTACGCCTTTTGTTCTCTTATCTAAATTTTCTTAAAGCCTAGACAATCATAAGGTTCTTGTTTTCCTCTCATAGATTTTAAATAATCCAAATAATTTTTTAGTGTATGATTTAGTTTTGGAGTTAATCTCTAATTTCATTTTAAGCAATATAGGCACTTTGGGTAAGTGCCCAAATTAAAGATTATTAAGGGTACAACGTTTGTGCCTTCTTTAGGAGCTAATATATGTATATATATCCTAAGATAATTTAAGGATAAATTTATATTCGTTAGAGAGTAGAAATATTGAGATTCTTAATTAAGCATTTTTATACTCTCTTTGTAGGATCATAGTACCAGTATTGCACTCAGGTAAGTCCACAAGCATAATATAATTGTTTTAACGTTGTTACTTATGTTTCCTTCAGTGATTATATTTTTGGATATGTTATCTTGTAAAGATTTATAGAAAATATTTACTTCTTTTCGGACTGTATAATATTTGATTATTTTAAATTGGAGACGTTGTCCATAACATGTTTAACTTTAGCCTCAACATTTATAAGGCATAATTTCAGAACTCAGGTTTAGAACCTGCACTAATGCGTCTTGATTCGCTAAGACTACCCACTCATGCTCAAGTCCCTCATATAAGTTTATGTATATGCACTTTTAAACTGGTTAAGAAAATGTTTTCCCTTCGACATTGCATGAACTATTTTATGAAAACTACATCATTGTTTAAGAAAAATATGGAGGCACACAATCACGTGGGTACACTGAGCATTTTCCCTCACGTCTTTAAATGTAAAGATTTTAGATGGCTTGGAATAGGAAGTTGTGCAATGAGCAACAATAGTATTTTGCTTGGAGTTTTTGGGACCAGGGCATACTGTGTATAGTTTACTTGGGATAAGTGATTTGTTATTTCTTACGTGATACCTCCAATCCTGCTACTAGGTCAACTGCGGCTGAGTAGGGTATCTGCGTGGCTGTCGGTACTAAACTATAAGTCTAAAAAACAAGAGCATAACCCCCTGGGCAACACATAGAAGTATATATACAATATGGAACAGAAAACTAAGTAATCTGAACACTAAAAGGGCGCTCAAAATATAGAAATACTTCTTAGAACACTAAAAGGGTACTCAAAACTTCTTATCCTATGATAATTCCGATCCAAAGATATATAAATACTTTACAAACGGCTCAAGTACAAAAGAGCAAAACAGAAACACATGTCCTTCCGGAGAGACTCGAACCAAACGCCACGCCTAAAACTTCAGCGGTTTATTGTATCTCTGACCGTCTTGAGTAAATCTAAGAAGAAAACATGATATGGAAAATGTGAGCGCGAATGCTCAGTAAGTAAACGTGTGTGTACGTTGTAGTGATTTCTTTAAAAGAATGATGATGCAATTTCACAAAACAGTTCATGCAATGTTATAATAAAACATTTTCTTTTATTATTTTAACAAAACTAATGCTTGAACCTACACGAGGGTTTCGAGTGCAGGTGGGAAGTCTGAGTGAATCAAGACACATCAGCTCAGCTTCTATACCCAAATTCAAAAGAACATGTAATGCAACAGTAGGGCTCCACGGACAAACTCCGGATCCCCTAACGATGTTCAGAACTAAGTTCTGGCATCTCGTAGTCAATACCAGCGAAACACCATACGAGCGCTCAATTACCAAACAACCACACTCTTATATCACTAGTCAAAACAGGCTACAGATTTCTGGGGCACTTACTAGGTCTGCCCTGGGACCAACCTTAATTTCAAGCCCTTCCTGGCTCTCAACAAGGCGGCCGTCTCACTGCGGAGCATGATGCGGCGTCCACATAGACTGATTGAGCCACATCCATCAGCTTTCCTTGAACAGAGGCCTACCGCGGGCGATAGGCTAGACACTGCCGTGCGCGGTAGGCTCTGTTTTGCCTGCCTTTCTGCATTTTTCTCCTCGAACTTGTTCCACAAGTGCATTTTTCTTTGGAGATATCTTCTAGGTATTCATTCATGAACTTTAGTCCTTCCTTCATAGCTTTTTCCGTAAGTGCAAGAAACTCATTGTCTACGTTATTGTCAAGCTCCTTAATTTTTTTGCTCTAGTTCTTGTTATTGGCCCTTGAAAGAGATCTACGGTTTCAAGTGCATCTCGGGTCATATCATTACAAGAGGTCTTACGTATCAATTTTTATTGTTCATACTCCCGTAATACTAATAGATTTTCAAAACTTGTAAAGTTAATTTTTCATTGTTGTTGTTGCCACAACGGATAGAGATCTCTGGTCATTATTACTGTACTCAATACATATGGTGTAGGCAACATTTCCACACGATCAATCAATAAATGTATAGATGGAGGTGAGGTCGTTAGTACGGAACCCATGATGAGTTCAACATTATAGGAGAAAAATAAGCAGCAATGAGGGTACGTACATCGGAAGCTATGTTACTTAGGATTGAAATTTTTATAGATCTAGTGAACGAGATATTACAATTAAATATGAGAGTAGGGAACAGTTGAAAGAGTCATTGACATATTCTTGTGTTTCCTCTATGAAGTTCATCTAGGGTACTTCAGCTGAGCTTGGTGTTAGACCACGATCATTAAACAGTTGATATTCTCAAAGTGAGACTTACCATATACAAGTACTTTGTTAGGATTTTTTTCGTTTACTCTATACATATATGTTAGGTATCAATCTGGTTGTATGAGTGTGATTCTTACTCCCTTATAGAGTCTGGAAGAGCTTATGACCGTATTGGATAACAAATTTTGTTATGTATGTTACATAAATAACTCATTTTCTACATATAAATAGATATATTTCTCTGTGTTAAAGATTTATAGATGCTCTATCCCATGTACTAAATGCTATTTTAACTAATTATTAAAATATTTCACTCTTTATTTGATATAAAGTTCATTTGTGCAATGTTATGCATGTAAGTTTTAATTTGTAAAGGTTTAGGTATTTAGTAGTGAGTATGATGCTTTTGTAAAGGATGGGAGAAGTATGAGGGGACATAATAATTGTCTGATCATCAGGTATAAGGCTCGATAATAGATTTCTTCACTATAAATTATGTATATATGGATTGTCAGTGAAAGTTGAATTAGGTGTAGTTAGTGAAGATTTTCTAATCTTTAGAGTTAGGGAAAATCAAAATAAATTCCATTCATATTTGGCGCTAAGACTTGAATGTTATTATAGAAGGGTGCCAAGGATATCCAACATACTTGTGTAACTAGTTTGTCGAGAAGTTAAAGTTGAAATCTATATTAGTGATAAGGAGTTATTAGATATCTTTCAACAATGATCTTACCTCCAGAATGTGAAGTAGTGCCTAGGGTAAAATCAAAAGAAAAGGATGAACCCATTTCTCGAACACTATATCAAAAGGTAGAAGGATTCTAGAAATGAAAGAACAATAGTAAGATAGAGGAAAAAAAGATATATTTTTTAAGGTATATAATTTCTTTAGGAGCACCAGTTCTATTTGTAAAAAGGAAAGATGGAACCTCTAGGATTTGTACAAAATAATACGCAGGAACGGATTAGGTGACCATAAGAAAACCAATAGCTTATTTTCTAAATCTTATGTTAGGTGATCCGTCTTTAGCAATAAGGTGCCATCCCAAGTTGGACTTAAGCCAAGGCTATTACCACCCATTGACCAAAGAGAAGAATAACTGTTTGACTACTTCGAATATGACCCAGCACCATGAGTTTGTGGTCATTATGTTCGGGCTGACTAGTTCACCAATAACTATTATAGAGCTTATATAAAGATATTCAATGATTTCTTATGTACTCATCTGATCTTGAGGCGCAGGTCTACTTTAAGTTGTATGTTAACTCGATAAATGGAGACTTTGGATGGAATATGTGACTTTCATTTTATATGTACTCTCCATAAGAAAGGATATCAGTGTGACCACCATTGGTCTAAGTCGTAGTTCATCAGGAGAAATCTAAACTCCAATAGAGGTGCATGATGTTTTGAGTTTATGATGTGGAATGATCTTCAAGAGCATAAAATTTCATCCAAGAAGTGAGGGACTTAACAAACCAAACAAGTGTAATAAGTAGAAGAGAGAAAGTGCATTTGAAAGGACTTGAAAATGTTAAACTTCAAGCAACCTTGGATATATTAAATCCAAGACTTCAAGAAGGTTTAAACAAAATCTTTTATTCAAAGTTCAAGCAACCTAAGGTATTTTGAACCTTAGACCTCAATGAAACAAGAAGAAGACCTCAAGACTGGGTTTTATGCAAAAGTGTAGTAACTAGTATGAAGGAATTTTTTTATGATCAACCTTGAAGCTCTTGGAACTTTCAACAAGTCTTCATAGTGATTTTTTCTTTCAAGGAAGTTCACCCTTGAAGAAGATAGAAAAACTAAGCTAAGAACTAAGAATACTAAGAGAAGAACCTTTGTCTTGAAAAATTTCTTGATTAACTTCTTCAAAATGGAAGACTACATATTTATAGAGACTTGAGGGAGAAAATAGGAATATTTCCCTCTCATATTTTCAGCCCAAAGGATAGATATAACCTATACATACACTTGATAAGACAATAGAGGTGTTTTAATTACATTTGGACTATTCTAGAGCACTAGTCAACACATTGTCAAAAATAGGAGGCAATTTTTCAGCTTGGGCAAAAGGGATTCCAATCATCTAACAAGGTAAATTTTCAATATCTAACTTATTCAAAAATTCAGGATATTGCCCCATATATTCTTGGACATCAAAATTTAATCCCCATAAAGTCTTGGACATCAAAATTGACATCAAAATTTAAGCCTTGAAATTTCTCTTGTGCAATTTGATCCTTGTACTCTTTAGTTGTTTTGCCTTGGCTCTTGTCACAACTCCTTGATGTTCTTGCATGTCTAACCGGTTCACATCATCCTCCCTCTCTTGAAAAGGATTCGTCCTCGAATCTCCCTCACCTATATCAAATAAAGAGAGATCGGAAACATTAAAAGTGGCACTAACATTATAATGTCCCGGAAGATCAACTTTATAGGCATTGTCATTAATTTTCTCAAGGATTTGAAATGGCCCATCTCCCCTATCATCAAGCTTATACTTTCTTTGTTGGGAAAATCTTTCCTTTATAAAATGCACCCAAACCCAATCACCGGGTTTGAATACAACTTTTTCTTCTTTCCACATTTCTTTTCTCTACAAGCTTTTTGTTAGAGTTGACAATGGCTTCATGGACCTTTGCATGAATTGCTTTCACAAAATCAGCCTTATTGCTTTCATCCTTGCTTAATGCTTGATCTATAGGGAAAGGAACAATATCAAAGGGAGTTAGAGGGTTAAAACCATAAACAACTTGAAATGGAGAATGAGAAGTAGTAGAGTGAGGTGCCTTATTATAAGCAAATTCAATGTGTGGCAAACACTCCTCCCATTGCCTCAATTTCTTCTTCAAAATAGCCCTTAGAAATTGGCCAATTGTTCTATTTACCACTTCGGTTTGTCCATCCATTTATGGATGGCAAGCTGTAGAATAAAGCAAGTTAGTACCAAACTTCTTCCAAATAACTCTCCAAAAATGGCTCAAGAATTTGGTATCCCTATCCGACACAATAGACCTTGGAATTCCATGGAATCTAACTATCCAAGTAAAGAACAAGCCAGCTACATGACTAGCATAATCGGATTTCCTACAAGGAATAAAGTGTACCATTTTAGAGAACCTATCCACAACAACAAAAAATAGAATCCATACCTCTAGAAGTCCTAGGTAAACCAAGAATAAAATCCATAGAAATATCAACCCAAGGTTCTTTAGGAACTTCTAATGATGTGTAAAGTCCATGTGGAAGAGTTCTAGATTTAGCTTTCTTGCATTCGATACTACTTCCTACAAATCTTTCTACATCTCTTTTTAAATGTGGCAAAAAAAAATGTTCATGAAGAATTTCATGGGTTTTAGTTACACCAAAATGTCCCATTAAACCCCCACAATGTGCTTCTTTGACAAGTAGAATTCTAGTAGAACAAGATGGTATGCACAATCTACCTTCACAATAAAGAAATCCTTCGTGCAAAAACTATTTTCCAAAAGGTGCTAATAAGCATTTGTCAAAAATTTCCTTAAAGTCATGATCACTAGAATACATTTCTTTAAGCATTTCAAAACCCAAAATTTGTTTGAAGGGTGGATAAGAGAGTATACCTTCTAGATAGAGCATCGGCCACCACATTCTCCTTACCTTTCTTGTAATGGATGACATGTGGAAATGTTTCAATGAACTCTATCCATCTTGCATGTCTCTTATTGAGTTTACGTTGGCCCTTGAGAAACTTCAAAGGCTCATGATCGATGTTCACAACAAACTCCTTTGGCCATAGGTAGTGTTGCCAATGCTTTAATGTTCTTATTAAAGTATAAAGCTCCTTGTCATAAGTTAAGTACCTCACAGCTGCCCCATTAAGTTTTTCACTAAAATAGGCTAAGGGCTTTCCATCTTGCATAAGTACACTACCTATACCAATGTCAGATGCATCACACTTCACCTCAAAAGTTTTCTCAAAGTTTGGTAGTGACAAAAGGGGTGCACTACACAACTTTTCCTTCAACAATTGAAATGCTTGTTCTTGTTTTGTTTCCCATTTAAATCCTTCGATTTTCTTGATCACATCGGTCAAAGGGCTAGCAAGTGTGCTGAATTTTTTTATGAACCGTCTATAGAAACTTGCTAGGCCATGGGAACTCCTCACTTCCGATGCGTTTCTTGGTGTTGGCCATTCCGTAATTGCTTGGACCTTACCTTCATCTACTTGAAGTCCTTGTGAGCTTACCACATAACCTAGAAATGTAACTTTCTCAAAAAAAAACTCACATTTCTCAAGGGTAGCAAAAAGCTTTTCAATTCTCAAGACATATAGTAATTCCCTAAGATATTGAACATGTATTTCATATGTCTTGCTATAGACCAAAATATCATCAAAGTATACAACAACAAATTTCCCAATAAAATTCCTCAACACATGATTCATTAATCTCATAAATGTACTAGGAGCATTAGTTAATCCAAAGGGCATAACCATCCATTAATACAAACCAAAGTTAGTCTTAAAATCGGTTTTCCACTCATCCCCTTCTCTCATCCTAATTTGATGGTATCCAGATTTCAAGTCAATTTTAGAGAAAATATTAGAACCATGCAACTCATCAAGTAAATCATCAAGTCTAGGTATGGGATGCCTATACTTTATAGTAATGTTGTTTATGGCCCTACAATCTATACACATTCTCCATGTACCATTTTTTTTTTTGAACAAGCAAAACCGGAACCGCACAAGGACTCATGGACTCACGCACATACCATTTTGAAATTAGATCCTCAACTTGCCTTTTTAGCTCCTTAGTCTCTTCCAGTGGACTCTTATAGGCCGGTCGGTTTGGCAAGACCGCCCCGGGGACAAAATCAATTTGGTGTTCGATTCCTCTAATTGGTGGAAGACCTCCGGGCATCTCATTGAGAAATACGTCTTTGTAATCTTCAATAACCTACAAAATTTCACTTGAAAAAGAGGGTGAGTGTTCCTTAGATGAAGTAAAAGATTCCCTACAATACAAGAGCAATAACACTTCTTTTCTTTCAATTGCTTAAATCACCTCACTAGGTTTTGCAAAGAAAAAATTCTTTTCTTTCATCTCACTCTCTTTTTTTTGGTCACTCCTTTTCTTTTCACTCTTGTTTTTCATCACCATTTCTTCACTCTTTTCTTTTTCCTCAACTCTCTTCCCCTCCCCAATTTTTTTCCTTTTGAGCTCACTTTCGGCCCTCTCTTTCGCCCTCATCTTTTTTTGTTCATCTCTCACTTATTGAGGTGTAAGAGGATTCATAGTGAATGTTCTTCCATCCTTCACAAAAGAATAAGTATTCTTTTCCCCATTGTGGAGGGACTTTCTATCGAATTGCCAAGGTCTTCCCAAGAGAAGATGGCATGCTTACATGGGCACCACATCACATAGTATCTCATCTTTGTAAGCTCCCATTTCTTTTGGTACCACTACTTGTCTCAACACTTTAATTTCTCCACTATCATTTAGCCAATGGAGTTTGTAGGGTTTATCATGTTTTGTAGTAGGTAGTTTCAACTTCTCAACAAGATAAGTACTAGCCACATTTACACAACTACCACTATCAATGATAAGGTTGGCAATCCTTCCCTCAACTTTACATTTAGAATGGAAGATGTTTTCTCTTTGTTCAATCATGTTATCATCAAAAGTTTGAGCGCTTAGTGCTCTTATGGTAACTAAACTCAAGATATCGTCACTACTTCCTAAAGGATTCAAATCAACATGTTCATCATCCTCACCAATTTCTTCACCTTTAACACATTCGCTACTTTCATCCTCCTCCTTCTCAATCCAACCATTCAAATCCTCCCTAAAGATCAAAGCTCTCTTTGTAGGACAACTACTTGCATAGTGTCCTACACCATTACATTTAAAGCACTTTGGAGGGTTAGAAATGATTTTACCTCTCCCTTCCATCTTTGGTTTGGTTGGAGGTTGGAAAGTACCTCTAGGAGCCTCCTCCTTTTTTGGCCATGGCTTGAAGTTGGAAGTAGGTGGTTTTGTTGTTGCAACTTGTCTTTGGTTGGGAAATGGGGATCGCATCATCCCACTTCTTTTCCTTTGTGATTCGATCTTGTTGGCAAGGTGGCACATGTCTTCATAAGTTGTATGTGGATATAACTCAAGTTAGTTGGCTATCTCCCTATTGAGACCACTAAGGAACCTAGCCATTAAGCATCCTTGTCTTCTTCCAAGTTCAACCTCAAGATGTAGAGCTCAAGCTCTTGTCTATACTCTTCTACACTTTTTGCACCTTGTTTTAAAGTCATGAGCTTATAATGAAGCTCTCTATAGTAGTGCTCGGGCACAAATCTTTCTCTCATCAAAGCTTTTAACTCTCTCCAAGTATTAACCGGTGGTCTACCACTTCTAACTCTTTGGTTTACTATCCTTTCCCACCAATGTAAAGCATAGTCGAAAAAATTTGGCTATTACAAGTCTAGCTTTTAAGAACTCATTACAATTTTTCAACATAAATATGTTTTCTACTTGCCTCTCCCAATCTAAGAAAATGTTAGGGTCATTCTCACCCTTAAAACTAGGGAGCTTCCACTTCATTCGGTCCAAGGTTTGGTCACCTCGGTCTCTTCCACGGTTAGCAACAAATGGAACATGTTCATGATCATCATATAATAGCTCTCCATGCCTAGCTTGTGGCCTTGGAACTTCTTCAAAGTGTCTAGGCATGCCTCTTCCTCCAAAACTGCCTCTTCTACCACCGTAAGGAGGTGGATGAAGTTCTTCATCAAAATGTGGAGGTTGGTGGAACTCGGTTGTCCTAGAGCAATTTAGTGGTCCATTGCTCCTTGGGGTAGTAACATTGAGACTACCATGAGGACTAACCTCTCTTTGTTGATTAGAGAGATCAGTGACATCCCTTCTAATATCCCTCATCGCATCTCTTAGGAATTGTAACTCTTGTATTATGAGCCTCAAAGGGTCATCATGTTCGGAGTTGCTAGACTCTTCTCTAAAAGGAGTTGGTGCTTGAGCTTGGGTTGACATCTTAGTAGTGTTTACCTCACAAAACTCTCTTGTTTGACTCTCTTCGGCTCTTTTTTTTTAGGATATTCTCACAAGTCTTGCCTTTTCCTAAAGGTTCAAGTCTCAAAGAGTTCTATGAGTTCTTAACAAAGATTTAACACCTCTACTAAAGTTTAAACAACCAAAATAAAAGAAATCACAAACAAAAACTAGTCGAGAAATATGAGAAGCAAGGAAAATGATATTGAGTCATCCATTCATTTTAAGGAAGTTCAACAACATTTCCAAGAGCATTTGAGTCAATAATGGTAGATTGACCAAATGAAGAAATAAGTACTAAAAAAGGAAAGAAATTCGACCACAAATACAAACACAAAGCTAGGACACTTCAAGAACACAAAACAATACACAACAAACGTTTCCAGCAAGCAGAGTAGATGACATACTCGGCTTGTTTGTAAAACTAGTATTTAACCATACGTCTAAATTGAATGAGGTTTGTCTAGAAAGAATCCTCACTTTTAGGCTCAAGAATCAAAGAAAAAGGATTAGTAAAAAGGAAGATATGCTCAGATCATTTTAGTACTTTTTTGTCTGCGGAAAAGCCAGGTACGCCTTCAAGTTTTCACTATTTTGAGATATCAAATGAAGTCCAAATTAGATGAAACTTATTTCATTTGTTTCTTAAGTCAATGTAGTATAACTCCATGTAAAAATATTGCAAATTTCTAGTCATATTCCAGTTCGTTTAAGAATTCTATTTTTGTGATGCCATTTTCTAGCAATCTTGTCTCTTTTCTCTTTTTGTCTTGTATTATTTTTTTTTTTTTGTTTGTAAGATATCTCAAAAACACTTACTTGAAGGTGGCTCTGATACCAAATGATGTGGATTGATCTTCAAGAGTATAAAATTTCGTCCAACAAGTTAGGGAGAGAACAAAAAAAATAAGTGTAATAAGTAGAGGAGAGAAAGTGCCTTTGAAAGGACTTGAAAATGTTAAACTTCAAGCAACCTTGGATATATTAAATCCAAGACCTCAAGAAGGTTTAAACAAAATCTTTTCTTCAAAGTTCAAGCAACCTAAGGTATTTTGAACCTTAGACCTCAATGAAACAAGAAGAAGACTGCAAGACTAGTTTTCTGCAAGAGTGTAGTAACTAGTATGAGGGAATTTTTTTATGATCAACCTTGAAGCTCTTGGAACTTTCAACAAGTCTTCAAAGTGATTTTTTCTTTCAAGGAAGTTCACCCACCCTTGAAGAAGATAGAAAAAATAAGCTAAGAACTAAGAATACTAAGAGAAGAACCTTTGTCTTGAAAATTTTTTTGATTAACTTCTTCAAAATGGAAGACTACATATTTATAGAGACTTGAGGGAGAAAATAAGAATTCTTCCCTCTCATATTTTCAGCCCAAAGGATAGATATAACCTATACATACACTTGATAAGACAATAGGGGTGTTTTAATTGCATTTGGACTATTCTAGAGCACTAATCAACACATTGCCAAAAATAGGAGACAATTTTTCAGCTTTGGCAAAAAGGAATTCCAACCATCTACGAAGGTAAATTTTCAATTTCTCCAACCATTTACCAAGGTAAACTTTTAATTTCTAACTTATTCAAAAATTTACGATATTGCCCCATAAAGTCTTGGACATTAAAATTTAATCCCCATAAAGTCTTGGACATCAAAATTGACATCAAAATTTAAGCCTTGAAACTTCTCTTGCTCAATTTGATCCTTGTGACTCTTTAGTTGTTTTGCCTTGGCTCTTGTCACAACTCCTTGATGTTCTTGCATGTCTAACCGGTTCACATCAGTTTGCTAGGGTATATTTTACTCATGACACCATTAACATAAAAGCCAATGAATTCGGAGGAACCTATAAGTATCAATCACATTTTTTAGGAACTAAAGTAATGCTCACACACAATATGTATGTTGATATTACCTGTTTACAAGGAGGGTATGTTATGAACAGATATCTCCAGATAGCATGGTTGGGGATTTGTGTTGAGTTAGGATGAAAAGTTTGTCCTATATATCTACGAAATATAAGAATCATGAGAAAGTTAGCTAGTGCATGACATGGACATAGAATTTATAGCTCTTGCATCAGAGAAATAGAAACATTACATACACAGGGTTTAGCATGAGAGCTTTGTGTGTCATACAAGTGTGAACTATATTTTACCACAGTAGAATTAATAAGAATAGTAATGTCGATCGATATAACTACTAGAAGAATGTAAGAACATAGCAGGGGATAATTCTTAGTTATAGATGACATGAGTATATGAAAATCTTGGCTTTCGAAAGTGAATATGTGTACTTGAGGAAGTATGCTTTATATACACCTAAACAAAGTACTTTATTAGCATCTGAAAATAAACCTTAAATAGAAATTCTTACATTTTAGCAAATATGTAGCGTATTTCATGTGACCCAGATAAAAGAGGTACAATCCAACACTTGATCATGTTCTTAATGGTAATACGTTAGAATTAGCAGCTGACCTGGCATACAAAGAAAAATGATCGAAGATAACAAGTTACGTGGGAAGCAAATTTCAATGCATAAAATTATATGCAGACATCATGGAATTGAAGAGGTAACTTGAGAGACTAGGAGTACATGAAAAAATACCCAGAACTCATAGGTATATGATTTTGAATTTCAAGGACAAAAATATTTTTCAAGGACGGTAGAATATAACGCCCTACACTGTAAGCATTTTACACATGGCCTAAATATGCGGAAATATCACGAACATAGAATTTGAGGTATGACTTCGTGGAATAAAGTATCTGAGGCGTAACATTAATTTAAGAGATGGTTAGAAAGTTAAACTTTATTAAGATAAGTATTTGGAGGAAAAGTTTTTAAATATCTTTACATAGAGTATTTTTTAGTATCCCTATCGTGCACATTTTAGAAATCTAAATATTTGATATATTCATATAAACTTTAAAGTGGAAAACTTAATAAAATATTTCAGGTTTGGAAAAGAATGTTTTGAAGGTAACCATCAAGATCCAAATGTAGTTTTCTTAGGACTAGATAAATACTTTATAAATCTTTTTGAGACTAAGTTTAAGATAACTATTATTATTATTATTATTATTAGTATTGGTTTTATCATTAATATTAATATTATTGTTGTTGTTGGCAATTATTGCGTAAATACTACACATGCACTACCAACTATTATCATTTAGGATAAGCCCACTAAATACTTAGTCCCCAAGGATTTTCACCACACTGTCTCCTCATCTTCCACCCGTCCCCACCTCAACCTTTTCCTCCTTCACCACGTTCATATATATCTCCTCTATATATATATGATGAACCTTGCCTTTTATTTCTTTTTCTCCATTCCCTCATTTTTGCTTTCTGGCGTGCGTTTGAGAGACCAAGGTATGCACTGTTCTTTCTTCTTTTTCCTCTAGCAAAATTCATGTGAATTTAGCTCTCTTTCTCTTATAAAATACATGATTTAAAACATGAATCAGCTACAACTTCTTCAACAAAAACCAGGACAGTTAAATTATAAAGTACTTCTTCCTTTTGTTCTCTTCTCTTTATTATCAGAATTAAGGTTCTTGTTTTCCCCTCCAAGATTTTCAATAATCAAAATTAATTTTTAGGGTATGATTTAGTTTTGGTGTTCATTCCTAATTTTATTTTAAGCAATATAGGTATTTCAGGTAAGTGCCCATATTAAAGACACCTTGTTACAGAAAATCTGATATATGAATGGATATAAGTCCATATTGGGTCAAATATGTTTAGAAAGATGCGAACTCGAAGATGATCAATTCAAGCCTAAACGTAGATCAATTTGACACAGTATAACACAAGATATGATAAAATTAAGGAACATATTTCAGCAATCAAGAGTTCAAAATACTTTTTGGTTTTCAATGGAATTGTTAAATCAAACGAACCCTAAATTAGTAACATTTACTTCAAAAGATCCCATCTCACACAAGAATAGATCCATAAAAAAGTTCGCACACAAGATCGCAATTAACTTTCATTTTCACTTTTTCCTCGCCAATTAGTATTACCTCTTCGCAAGAAGGGTACGTTCTGAAAAATTATCTCCTCATAAGGTTGGGGAGTCTACATATGAACGAAATTAAAGGATTATCAGCAAGTTACCTGGTATATGACCTGGTGCGTTAAAGAAATGGAAACATTATCTATGTGGGGTTTAGTACGAGAGCTTTGTGTGTCATACAAGTGTGAACTATATATAACCAATAGAATTTAATAAGAACTATGAATGACGGTTGATATAACTACAAGAGGACTATACGAACATAATAGGTTCTTAGTTCTAGTTGACATGAGTATATGAAAATCTTAGCTTTCAATAATGAATATGTATACTAGATAAAGTATAGTATATGGAGTACTTAAAGAGAGTACTTTATCAGCATCTCCAAATAAACCTCGACTAAAAAGTCTTATATTTTAGCACATACGTGTTGGAATGTGTAGGCAAAAACAAAATAAAATAAAATTACGGAAATCCATCAACAGGATCTACACATACTAGAAAAAATGATTGGATAGAAATTACCTCAATGTTTTCATTGTTCGTTGTGGAGGTCCTCACTGGTATCCACGTGACGAACTCCTCTGCAAGCGATCGGGATGCTAGCCCCTTCTGTGTTCTGAAAACTGTTCAGAACTGATCTTGACTATCTGGTAATCGGTCGTATTTCGGAGAGAGGAGACTAGATACTATATCGCCGTTCTAGGGTTTAGGGTTTTGTTTTTCTTTAATCAGATAAAGGACGGCCACCAAGAAAAGGTTAGCATAACTTTTTATAGCTGTCAATATCAAAACCCTAACTTTCATCTAATGACAGTTTAATCTCATCCGTCTATTCCTATAATCATCCAACGGTTGGATGAGCAATATTAATTAATTAATTTCATTTATTCTATTAAATAAAATTAATTACTTATTAACTTACCAGAAAATATAATTTGGAATCTGATTCCCCTTTTGTATACGTTCAACGAATCTGGACACAATCTAGATTCATTGAACGTGGACATTATGCTCACAAGATCATCTATGCGTGTGACCCTGTAGGTTCACTTAAACGTTGGCAGTGAATGAAAAATGTCCTAGACATTTATTTACAAAACATAAGCAGCGTCTAGCAAGACATTATGCTTACTCAAGTTAAGTAAATGTAATAATAACCTAGCATCTAATATTTAGTCCTTTTGTCACACGATATCCTAATTAAGTATAAGGCGTGGATCAAGTCATCCTTATAAAACTTAATTAACCATTTACTTGATCACCAGGCAGACTGTTCCAACAAATAATATTAATAACACCTTATTAATACTTATTTGAGCATGGTCATGCATATTTTCCAGTCTTTCCTTATCAAGGGGCCCATGGATATCTCTCTCTAAAAAGAGAGGGACAAATCCCTTTCACTATCTCCAATATTCAAGCCATGACGAGAAAATAAGCCAACCAATAGTCATAATGATCACCTAATTAAAAGTGATGTTTGATTATGTCAAAACATATTTTCTCCCCATGCAAGAAACATTTGGTCAAATGACACCAAATATAAAACTGAGAAGAAATACTTATAACTTAAACCCATGCAATATTTCTTCTTCACTTTGGGTCATGTCCAATACAATGTTCTTAATATATATTTATGAATTGATTTTATTCTCATATTCATGATAAGTAAAACTTGACCATCAATCGACTTCACACTAGTTTACAAGATGTAATAAACTAGGGACAAATAAGAATAGTATTTTATTAGCTATAAGGGTTTTACTATCAAGTCACATACTTGATGACCAAGAGCATAAATACAATTCAAAAAATACATGCTTCATAAATCATAAATGTGAGTTAATGGTCTTAGGGCATATACTAACAGTACGTAGCGTGTTTCATGTCTCCAATTAAAGAGGTATCAACCAGCACCTGATCATTTTCATAATGGTAACACGTTGGAATTAAAAGCCAACTTGACATACGGAGAAAAAATGAAAAGAGATTGTAGAACGAAGCATAAACGAGTTATGCGCGAAGCAGATCCCATTGTGTAAAATTGCATGGTGACATCATGGAATGGAAGATGCAACTTGGGAGACTTAGGAATACATGAAAAAGAAGTGTCTGGAACTCATCGAAATATGATTTTGAATTTCGACGACAAAATTTTTTCTTAAGAAGGGTAGAATATATACCACCCTACCTTGAAAGCATTTCATACAAATCCCCAAAAAGCAAAAAAATCACGAACATAGAGTTCGGGGTCTTACTTAATGAAACAAAGTATCTGGGGCGTTACAGTAATTTTGGAGATGCTTAAGAAAGAGAGTTAAACTTTATTAAGACAAGTATTTGTGGGAAAAGTTTTCAAATATCTTTAAATAGATTTTTTTTAATATTCTTGGTGTGCGTATTTTGGGATCTAAATACTTGACATATTTGTATTAGGTTTAAAGTGGAGGACTTAATCAAAAGATATTGGTTTTTGAAAAGAACATTTTGAAGAATACCATTATAATAGTTTAAGGTAACTACTATTATTAGTATTTCTTTTATCATTAATATTAAAATTGTTGTTGTGTTGTTGCTTTCAGTTATTGCTTAAATACTACACATGCACTATCAACTATTATCATTTAGGATAAGTCCACTACTTAGTCGTCAAGTTTTTTACTTCACTGCCACCTCATCTTCCACCCGGCACCACCTCAACCTCTTCTTCTCTTCACCATGTCATATCTCTTCTCTATATATCAGGAGCCTTGGCATTTATTTCTCTTTCTCTGTTCCCTCATTTTTCCTTTTTCTCTACATGGGCTGCATAGACCAAGGTAAGCACTCTTCTTTCTTCTTTTTTCTTATCAAATTTCATGTAATTTTAGCTCTCTTTCTCTTACAAACTAGATGATCTATATCATGAATCGAGTTACTTCTTCTTCAACCAAAAGCAGGAAAATTAAATCATAAAGTACTTACGCCTTTTGTTCTCTTATCTAAATTTTCTTAAAGCCTAGACAATCATAAGGTTCTTGTTTTCCTCTCATAGATTTTAAATAATCCAAATAATTTTTTAGTGTATGATTTAGTTTTGGAGTTAATCTCTAATTTCATTTTAAGCAATATAGGCACTTTGGGTAAGTGCCCAAATTAAAGATTATTAAGGGTACAACGTTTGTGCCTTCTTTAGGAGCTAATATATGTATATATATCCTAAGATAATTTAAGGATAAATTTATATTCGTTAGAGAGTAGAAATATTGAGATTCTTAATTAAGCATTTTTATACTCTCTTTGTAGGATCATAGTACCAGTATTGCACTCAGGTAAGTCCACAAGCATAATATAATTGTTTTAACGTTGTTACTTATGTTTCCTTCAGTGATTATATTTTTGGATATGTTATCTTGTAAAGATTTATAGAAAATATTTACTTCTTTTCGGACTGTATAATATTTGATTATTTTAAATTGGAGACGTTGTCCATAACATGTTTAACTTTAGCCTCAACATTTATAAGGCATAATTTCAGAACTCAGGTTTAGAACCTGCACTAATGCGTCTTGATTCGCTAAGACTACCCACTCATGCTCAAGTCCCTCATATAAGTTTATGTATATGCACTTTTAAACTGGTTAAGAAAATGTTTTCCCTTCGACATTGCATGAACTATTTTATGAAAACTACATCATTGTTTAAGAAAAATATGGAGGCACACAATCACGTGGGTACACTGAGCATTTTCCCTCACGTCTTTAAATGTAAAGATTTTAGATGCCTTGGAATAGGAAGTTGTGCAATGAGCAACAATAGTATTTTGCTTGGAGTTTTTGGGACCAGGGCATGCTGTGTATAGTTTACTTGGGATAAGTGATTTGTTATTTCTTACGTGATACCTCCAATCCTGCCACTAGGTCAACTGCGGCTGAGTAGGGTATCTGCGTGGCTGTCGGTACTAAACTATAAGTCTAAAAAACAAGAGCATAACCCCCTGGGCAACACATAGAAGTATATATACAATATGGAACAGAAAACTAAGTAATCTGAACACTAAAAGGGCGCTCAAAATATAGAAATACTTCTTAGAACACTAAAAGGGTACTCAAAACTTCTTATCCTATGATAATTCCGATCCAAAGATATATAAATACTTTGCAAACGGCTCAAGTACAAAAGAGCAAAACAGAAACACATGTCCTTCCGGAGAGACTCGAACCAAACGCCACGCCTAAAACTTCAGCGGTTTATTGTATCTCTGACCGTCTTGAGTAAATCTAAGAAGAAAACATGATATGGAAAATGTGAGCGCGAATGCTCAGTAAGTAAACGAGAGTGTACGTTGTAGTGATTTCTTTAAAAGAATGATGATGCAATTTCACAAAACAGTTCATGCAATGTTATAATAAAACATTTTCTTTTATTATTTTAACAAAACTAATGCTTGAACCTACACGAGGGTTTCGAGTGCAGGTGGGAAGTCTGAGTGAATCAAGACACATCAGCTCAGCTTCTACACCCAAATTCAAAAGAACATGTAATGCAACAGTAGGGCTCCACGGACAAACTCCGGATCCCCTAACGATGTTCAGAACTAAGTTCTGGCATCTCGTAGTCAATACCAGTGAAACACCATACGAGCGCTCAATTACCAAACAACCACACTCTTATATCACTAGTCAAAACAGGCTACAGATTTCTGGGGCACTTACTAGGTCTGCCCTGGGACCAACCTTAATTTCAAGCCCTTCCTGGCTCTCAACAAGGCGGCCGTCTCACTGCGGAGCATGATGCGGCTCCACATAGACTGATTGAGCCACATCCTCTACGGTCTATACCCCTCTTCAAGTGGATCCACTCTCCCGAGTCAGAAACGTCCACGCCATTGGAAGAGGCCCTTGTACGGGGACTAGCCACGTACAGTGCAATCCTCTGACGCTTCCGAACATAAGATCATAACCAGAATTGTAACCTGGTCGTAATGGGGTTTTTCGTATGTATTCTTAAACAGAAGGGCTATTTGTTTGGCCGTTAGGACAGAATCAGGTTATGAATGTTTTCAACAAAAATCCCAATCTGCCAGTTCACCATATGCTTATGCAAATTTACAAATATGCCAGGTCTACATTCATGCATGCCAAATCATGTAACTGTTTTCAAGACCAAAGCGTTCCTAATAAATATTTCCAGAAAATCCGTGTGCAGACTTATTCTTTTCCACAACAAAAATAATCTACTTTTAAAAGCAGAATACCTATATGGAGCACCACTCCTATGCATTTTCTAAGGAACATGTAACATTGTGGAGAACATCTTCAAAAACATGCTGAGTTATATCGTTCCAAAAGCAGCAAACGTTTTGTGACAGGTTCAGAAAATATATTTATATATCTCGTAATATTTGAAATAACATAACAATAAACAGAGTTTGTGGACTCACCTGGATGCAGATCTAGTGCTAAGATCCTACAAAATAATAATATGAAAATACTTAATACCTGGGTACCGATCAAATAGTCCTATTCCGTAAATAAATCGAAATCTTACGAAATAAACTTAGGATGTATATATATACCTATATAACGATATATATATATATACTTATAATAATTCTTTAAAAAGATCAAAAATCCTATACTCTTACGAAAATATACTCTCCCAAAAAATCATAATTAATTATATACTATATACTAAAAATCCATTTAAAAATATTGAACTCCTAAAATAAATACTTACTTAATATATATATATATATATATAATCTAACTAGAAAATAAATCTCACTATATACTAAAGCCTAGAAAAAAAACAATACACTTCAACTATATATATTCTAACAAGAATACAAATAAAAATAAGGGAAAAAAACACATGCAAATCTAACCATAATCTTCTTAGAGTCTCAAATATGGCCATCCCAAAATAACGATGCAAAGACTTATAATATATATGTGGTTGCTTTCTTGTTGCCCAACAAATAAAAAAAAAGAAAATTATGCTATATATATAAGGGATTGAGTCAGTTAACAGGGGAAAACAAAAAGAAACAAAAAAAATAGAAATTGGGGGAAAGTGTGGTGGTGGAGACGAATGTGCCATGAGGTGGCGGCAGTTTTCTTAGTGCTTAAGTTTTTTTTTTTAACCTTATATGAAAGTGTCAAGTACTTAAATTTATAAAATAAACACACTAGGTATTTAAAACATAAATCCATTTAATGGCATTTATAAACCTTAATAATAAAATCTCAATATAATAAAATTTTATTTTTATTCCTAAGTATCCCCAAAATACTACTAAGTATCAAAAACACTATATCCCATCAATATATATCCAAACTCTATTTTCATAACATCCGTAATTTTAAAACCATGCTAGGTGCTTATGGGGTAGGGCGTTACATTCTACCCTCCTTAAAAGAAATTCCGTCATCGAAATTTAATTAGTTACGTACCTATAAACTCTGGATACTTTCTCTTGAAGTACTCCTCAGTCTCCCAAGTTGCCTTTTCGATTTCATGATGTCTCCATACCACTTTACACATTGGAATCTTTCTCCTGCGTAACTCTTTTATGCTTCGTTCTATAAATCTCAGTTAGTTTTTCTTCGTATGACAGATCGACTCTTAATTCCAATTGGTCATCATTGAGAATATGATCAGGTGCAGGATGGTACTTCTTCAATTGTATCACAAGGAACACGTCATGTATCCCCGTCAGTTCCCTCGGTAAGGCTAACTGATACGCCACTTTACCAACCTGGTCAATAATTTCAAACGGTCTGATATATTGAGAGCTTAACTTTCCTCCCCTTAGATATCTAAGCTTTCTGTGATATGGTGTAAGTTTCAAGAAAACTCGAAGTCCCACACTAAACTCCAGATCCCTTCTTCGATTGTCAGCATAGCTCTTCTGTCTACTTTTAGCTGTCCGAAGCCGATCTTGAACTATCCTAACTTGTTTCTGCATCTCCTCCAACTCTAACATCAAGTCTCTTTATCTTCAATGGGATCAAACTCTGACTTCATCCCAGTACAAGGGTGTTCTGAATATCCTACCATATAAGGCTTCAAATGGTACCATTCCTATCGAGGACTAGTAGCTATTATTAGAAGCAAACTCAGCACAAGCAAGGTTGTCAACCCACTTATTCCCAAAGTCCAAGGCGCACGCTCTTAGCATTCCTCTAGGGTTTGAATTGTCCTTTCAGACTGTCCATCGGTTTGGGGATGTGCTGTGGTGCTAGAACTTAGGTTGGTTCCCATAGCTGCCTGGAACTTGCGCCAAAACATTGAGGTAAACCTTGGGTCTCTATCGGATACAATATCAACGGGCACCACATGAAGTCGGACAATCTCATCCACATAAATCTATGCTAACTTGTCCAAAGGGTATGCCATATTAATAGCAATAAAATGAGCCACTTTTGTTAAACAATCAACGATCACCCAGATAGCATCTTTATACCCCTTGGTCCGGGGCAATCCTGTGACAAAGTCCATTGTCACATGATCCCATTTCTATTCGAGAACAGGTAGCGATTGTAGTAGCCCCGCTGACTTTTGGTGTTCCGCTTTAACCCTTTGACATGTAAGACAGGCTGCTACATACTTCGAATCTCTCTCTTCTTTCAATTCCACCAATACTTTTGCTTTAAGTCTTTGTACATCTTATTCTCTCCAGGATGCATTGAATATTTACTTCTGTGGGCTTCCTCTAGAATCTTACGCTTAAGTTCAGGGTCATTTGGTACACACAACCGATTCCGAAAGTACAGGCTCCCATCAGCTTCTAATGCCCGAAAATCTTCCAATTTCTTAGCTTCCATATGGTTTTTGAATTCCTGGAACTCCTTATTATTCTTTTGAGCGCTTTTAATATCCTGTTGTAGAGTGGATATTAAGCTAAGGCTTGATATCTTTGCTTTTCTACTCAATGTATCTGCCACCACATTCGCCTTTCCTGGATGGTAGTTAGTTGGGCATCGATATTCCTCCAATAGTTCCATCCATCGACGTTGTCTCATGTTCAAGTCCTTCTAGGAAACTAGGTACTTTAAGCTCTTATGATCAGTAAATATCTCATACTTTGCTCTATACAAGTAGTGACGTCACTTCTTAAGCGCAAAGGGTTATTTAGTTCATGATCCTTCAATTTCCTCGAAATATAAGCGACAACCTTCCTGTCTTCCATCAACACAGCTCCCAGACCTTCCCCTGAAGCATCCGTATACAATGAAAATTCCTTGTTCGGATCGGGTAATTTTAATACTGGTCCCGAGGTCAGTCGATTCTTTAATTCTTGAAAACTCCTTTCACACTTCTCCGTCCATTCAAACTTGGTTGCTTTTCTGGTTAATTGTGTTAGAGGTCCAGCAATTCTAGAAAAGTCTTTTATGAATCTTCGGTAGTATCCCGCTCTACCCAAGAAGATATATACCTCTTATTGGTATTTTTCTAGGATTCTTTCTGCTCCACCTTTGCTGGGTCTACTGATACTCCTTCTAGAGTAATCACATGCCCTAAGGAAGTTACTTGTCGCTATTCAAAACTTACATTCACTAAACTTGATGTATAGCTTGTGCTCCTATAGGGTTTACAACATTCTTCAAAGATGTTCATGTACTTCGAGGTTAGGTTAATACATAAGAATATCATCAACGGAAATCACCACAAATTTATCCGAGTAAAGACATAAAATTCTATGCATTAATTCCATGAATGTCACAGGTGCACTTGTCAATCCAAATGGCATAAGACAGACTTATAATGCCTATATCGGGTGTTGAAAGCCTTCATCGGAATATCCTTTCCTCTTATCCTGACTTGATAATACCCTTGTCTCAGGTCTAATTTGGAAAAATATCCTGCTTCTAGGAGCTGGTCAAATAACTCATCAATGAGGGGTAGTGGGTATTTGTTCTTGACTGTCACACTATTCAATCCTCTGTAATTTATACACATCCTAAGGGTTCCATCCTTCTTCTTTACAAACAAAACTGGCACACCCCAAGTAAATGTACTTCGATGGATATATCCTTGTTGCAATAATTCTTGCGGTTGCTCTTTCAACTCTCTCAACTCTTCTTGTACCATCCGCTATAGGGGTTCGAGATATTGGTTTAGCACCAAGTACCAACTCTATACTGAACTCCACTTCTTGAGGGGCAACGTCGTTAACTCCTCGGGAAAAGCATCTATAAACTCCTTCACCACGAGTACTGTCTCTAATTTTACTTCTTGTTTAGGCTTGTTGAGTAAATATGCTAGGTACCCTTGACATCCTTTCCATAGCAACTTCCTGGCTTTCATGCCAGACAAAAAGGGATTTTCCTGTTTCATTCGCTTCCCTTGGAATACAAGGATTGACATACTCGATCGGCTAAACATAACCAACTTCCGTTGACAGTCTACTTGAGTGTAATGTTTTGACAATCGTCCATCCCAAGTATCACGTCATAACTCTCAAATGGCAAGGCAATCAAATCGCCTGATAAAATCACATTCTTGACATAGATGTCACAATCTGGGTACTTTACCTCAGCTATCTTGCTCACGTCTATAGGAGCGCTAGCTATCAACTAACAACACATGACAATAGAAGGTACAGGAATGTGTTTTATGAAATGCAAACTCATAAAGAAATACGTAGCTCCAGGATCAATAAGTATTCTTGCTGGTTGAGAAAAGATTTAAACCGTACCGTCAACCACTTCTGCTTTGGTGTCTACAGGCAGTCCATCCAATACGTGGTATAAAATATCGGCTCATCCTCTGTTTTTGATTCTATCCTAGGCTCGACCTTTACATTCTGGAGATAAGGTCGTCAGTTTCTTTTAAAGATATCTAGTAACTCCCTTATCACTGACACAAATTACCACTTCAACTTCTCGTTAGGCTAGTTATACAAGTACGTTAGTTATCCTTAGTAGTCTTCCATCGTGAGTTTCTAGTATTACCCTTGCGTGTAAAGTGATTCTCTAAAGATTAGAAACTCTAAAGATTAGAAACATTGACGGACTAACTTAACTAAATTTAACCCACAATACATATATTCAATTGTCTAATCAACCAATCCATTCTTACTGTCACACCCTATCCGTTAAATTATTGAAACGATTATTATCCTCTTGCACTTCTCCCATCTTTTCCAAAAGCATCTACTCAATGTTAAATATCTAAACCTTAATTTACAGGTTAAAACTTACATACAGAACACCGCACACCAGAACTATACATCAATTGAAAACTGGAACATCCTCTAAATTAATAAAAATAGTTTTTGGTGTATAGGGTAGAGCATACGTACAAAATAAGCCATTGATGTTCCATACATAACATAATTTGCGATCAACAAGATCCTAAGCTCTTCCAGGTTATATAGAGCCATTAAATAATCACACTTACAAAACTAGATTTATACTCAACATATATGTACAATGTAAACTAAAGAATGCAAGTACACCAGCCCAATTTAGGTATATCTTCTTCCTAAAGACTATGGTCTAACACTGAGCTTATCAAAAGTACTCAGGATGTAATTCATAGCAAAACACACCAAAAGATCTCAAAAACTATATCAATTGTTCCCCGCTCTCATACTAGATTCCAATCTCTCATTCACGAGATATACTAATACTTGAGATCTCAAGAAACTTAACTTCTAGTTTACCCACCATTGTCATCACTTATTGTTTTCCTTATCAAGTTGAACTCATCATTAACTTCATCCTAATAGGCTCACGTCTATCTTTACATTCACTGATCGGTAGTGTGGAGTAATACTTACACGATATACATATCGAATACAGAACTAAGGACCTGAGAGCTCTTCCTGTTATGACCACATCAATAAAAATGTTGACATTATAAGGTGCATGAAGTTCTTTGATATCGCTAAAGTATGGATGACAAAAATCGATACGGAATACATCTTGTACCTAATAGGAATTTCATACTCACTCTTTGTACAGTTAATACACTGCAAGTCATCAGAATTTTCCCCGAATACTTTATGTCCCATGAAATCCCTCAATTGAGCTACAAGTCTCAGTGCAAGTAACCTCTTTTGATGACTCAAATAATCTTGGAACTCTCTCACCTGAACCATCATCAATTCAAAAGCTTAATGTGTCTATATGTCCTATCATTGTGGTTATACAAAGGATATGACATCGTATACAAAGAAGCATCGTTCCCACAAAACTAATAACACGATGGGCAAAACAAAAGAGAAAAGGGAACTTAAAAGTCTTCGAGCAGAATAAAACTATGCATTTGGCTTCTAGTACTCGTCTAAGATCTTCTAACTTAGTTTTTAACCACCAATCGAACCTAGGACTCTGATACCACCTGTGATACCCCCAGACCTGTCACTAGGTCAACTACGGCTGAGTAGGGTATCTACGTGCCTCTCGGTACTAAACTATAAGTCTAAAATACAAAAGCATAACCCCCTGGACAACATTTAGAAGTATATATACAATACGCAGCGGAAAACTAAGTAATCTGAACAATAAAAAGGCGCTCAAAATATAGAGTTCAAGAAAACTTCTTATCTTATGATAATTTCGATACAAAGATAGAAATACTTTACAAACGGCTCGATACAAGAGAGAAAAACAGAACACATGTCCTTCCGGAGAGACTGGAAACCAAACTCCACGCCTAAAACTTCAGCGGTTTATTATATCTCTGACCGTCCTGAGTTAATCTGAGAAGAAAACATGATATGAAAAAATGTAAGTGCGAACGCTCAGTGAGTCTATGTGTGTGTATGCACTGTAGTGATTTCCTTAAAACAACGATGATGCAGTTTCAGAAAACAGTTCATGCAATGCTATAAGAAAACATTTTCTTTTATTATTTTAACAAAACTGATGCTTGAACCTACGTGAGGGTTCTAGAGCAGCTGGGAAATCTGAGTGAATCAAGACACATCCACTCAGTTTCTACACCCAAATTCAAAAGGACATGTAATGAAACAGTAAGGCTCCACGGAGTAACTCTGGATCCCGTAACGAGGTCATCGATCAAAGTTCCGGCATCTCGTAGTCAATACTAGCCAAACACCATACGAGCGCTCGATTATCAAACAACCGCACTCCCATATCACTGGTCAAAATAGGCTACAGATTCTTGGGGCACCTACCAAGTCTGCCCTGGGACCAACCTTAGTTTCAAGCCCTTCCTGGCTCTCCACAAGGCGGCTATCCCACCGTAGAGCATGATGCGGTGTCCACGTAGACCAATTGGCCCACACCCTCCGCGGTCTACGCCCCCTTCAAGTAGATCCACTCTTCCGAGTCTGAAACGTCCACGCCATCGGAAGAGGCCCTCATACGGAGGACTAGCCACGTACAGTGCAATCCTCTGACGCTTCAAACACAAGATCATAACCAGAATTTTAACCTGATAGGAATGGGGTTTTTTTATATGTATTCTTAAATAGAAAGGCCATTTGTCCGGCTGTCAGGACAGAATCAGGTCATGAATATTTTCAGCAAAAATCCCCATCCTCCAGTTCACCACATGATTATGCAAATTTACAAATATGCCAGGTCTATATTAATGCATGCCAAATCATGTAACTTTTCAAGATCAAAGCATTACTAACTCATAAATATTTCCAGAAAATCCATGTGCAGACTTATTCTTTTCCACCACAAAAATAATATGTTTTAAAAAGAGAACACCTATATGGAGGACCGCTCCTATGTATTTTCTAAGGAACATGTAACACATTGTGGAGAACATCTCCAAAAATATGCTGAGTTATATCGTTCCAAAATCAGCAAACATTTTGTGAAGATTCAGAAAACATATTTATATGTCTCTTAATATTTGAAATAACATAACAAACGGAGTTTCTGGACTCACCAGGATGCAGATCTGGTGCTAAAATCCTACAAAATAATAATACGAAAATACTTAATATCTGAGTACCGATCAAATAGTCCTATTCCCTAAATAATATCGAAATCCTACGAAATGAACTTAGGATGTATATATAAACATATATATAACGGTATATATATACTAATAATAATTCTTTAAAAAGATCGAAAATCCTATACTCTTAGTAAAAAGATAGTCTCCCAAAACACCATAATTAACTATATACTATATACTAAAAATCCATTTAAAAATTTAACTCCTAAAATAAATAATTAACTTAATATATAATCTAACTAGAAATAAATCTCATTATATACTAAAGCCTAGAAAAAAAAAGAATACAATTAAACTATATATATTCTAACGAGAATACAAATAAAAATAAGGGAAAAAAAGACATGCAAATCTAACATTAATCTTCTTGGAGTCTCAAATATGGTTGTCCCAAAATAAGGATGTCAAGACTTATAATATATATGGTTGCTTTCTTGTTGCCTAACAAATAAGAAAAAAAAAGGGAAAAGTATGCTATTATATAGGTGATGTGGAATGATCTTCAAGAGCATAAAATTTTGTCCAAGAAGTGAGGGAGAGAACAAACAAAACAAGTGTAATAAGTAGAAGAAAGTTCCTTTGAAAGGACTTGAAAATGTTAAACTTCAAGCAACCTTGGATATATCAAATCCAAGACCTCAAGAAGGTTTAAACAAAATATTTTCTTCAAAGTTCAAGCAACCTAAGGTATTTTGAACCTTAGACCTCAATGAAACAAGAAGAAGACCTCAAGACTAGTTTTCTACAAGAGTGTAGTAACTAGTATGAAGGAATTTTTTTTTTATGATCAACCTTGAAGCTCTTGGAACTTTCAACAAGTCTTGAAAGTGATTTTTTTCTTTCAAAGAAGTTCACCCTTGAAGAAGATAGAAAAACTAAGTTAAGAACTAAGAATACTAATAGAAGAACCTTTGTCTTGAAAAATTTCTTGATTACTTCTTCAAAATGGAAGACTACATATTTAGAGAGACTTGAGGGAGAAAATTGGAATTTTTCCCTCTCATATTTTCAGCCCAAAGGATAGATATAACCTATACATACACTTGATAAGACAATAGAGGTGTTTTAATTGCATTTGGACTATTCTAGAGCACTAGTCAACACATTGCCAAAAGTAGAAGACAATTTTTCAACTTGGGCAAAAGGGATTCCAACTATCTACCAAGGTAAATTTTCAATTTCTAACTTATTCAAAAATTAGGATATTGCCCCATAAATTCTTGGACATCAAAATTTAATCCCCATAAAGTCTTGGACATCAAAATTTTATCCTTGTGACTCTTTAGTTGTTTTGCCTTCGCTCTTGACACAACTCCTTGATGTTCTTGCATGTCTAACCGATTCACATCATCCTCCCCCTCTTGAAAAGGATTCGTTCTCGAATCTCCATCACCTATATCAAATAAAGAGAGATCAGAAACATTAAAAGTGGCACTAACATTATAATGTCCCGGAAGATCAACTTTATAGGAATTGTCATTAATTTTCTCAAGGATTTGAAATGGCCCATCTCCCCTATCATCAAGCTTAGACTTTCTTTGTTGGGGAAATCTTTCCTTTCTAAAATGCACCCAAACCCAATCACCGGGTTTGAATACCACTTTTCTTCTTCCCACATTTCTTTTCTCTACAAGCTTTTTGTTGGAGTTGACAATGGCTTCATAGACCTTTGCATGAATTGCTTTCACAAAATCAGCCTTCTTGCTTGCATCCTTGCTTAATGCTTCATCTATAGGCAAAGGAACCAAATCAAAGGAAGTTGGAGGGTTAAAACCATAAACAACTTGAAATGGAGAATGAGAAGTAGTAGAGTGAGGTGCCCTATTATAAGCAAATTCAATGTGTGGCAAACACTCCTCCCATTGCCTCAATTTCTTCTTCAAAATAGCCCTTAGAAGTTGGCCAATTGTTCTATTTACCACCTTAGTTTGTCCATCCGTTTGTGGATGGCAAGCTGTAGAATAAAGCAAGTTAGTACCAAGCTTCTTCCAAAGAACTCTCCAAAAATGGCTCAAGAATTTCGTATCCCTATTCGACACAATAGACCTTGGAATTCCATGGAATCTAACTATCCAAGTAAAGAACGAGCTAGCTACATGACTAGCATCATCGGATTTCCTACAAGGAATAAAGTGTGCCATTTTAGAGAACCTATCCACAACAACAAAAATAGAATCCATACCTCTAGATGTCCTAGGTAAACCAAGAATAAAATCCATAGAAATATCAATCCAAGGTTCTTTAGGAACTTCTAATGGTGTGTAAAGTCTATGTGGAAGAGTTCTAGATTTAGCTTTCTTTCATTCAATACAACTTCCTACAAATCTTTCTACATCTCTTTTTAAATGTGGCCAAAAAAATGTTCATGAAGAATTTCATAGGTTTTAGTGACACCAAAATGTCCCATTAAACCCCCACAATGTGCTTCTTTGACAAGTAGAATTCTAGTAGAACAAGATGGTATGCACAATCTACCTTCACAATAAAGAAATCCTTCATGCAAAAAATATTTTCCAAAAGGTGCTAACAAGCATTTCTCAAAAATTTCCTTAAAGTAATGATCACTAGAATACATTTCTTTAAGCATTTCAAAACCCAAAATTTTTGTTTGAATGGTGGATAAGAGAGTATACCTTCTAGATAGAGCATCGGCCACCACATTCTCCTTACCTTTCTTGTAATGGATGACATATGGAAATGTTTCAATGAACTCCATCCATCTTGCATGTCTCTTATTGAGTTTATGCTGCCCTTGAGAAACTTCAAAGCCTCATGATCGGTGTGCACAACAAACTCCATTGGCCATAGGTAGTGTTGCCAATGCTTTAATGTTCTTATTAAGCATAAAGCTTCTTGTCATAAGTTGAGTAACTCACGGCTGCCCCATTAAGTTTTTTACCAAAATAGGCTAAGGGCTTTCCAGCTTGCATAAGTACACCACCTATGCCAATGCCGGATGCATCACACTCCACCTCAAAAGTTTTCTCAAAGTTTGGTAGTGACAAAAGGGGTGCACTACACAACTTTTCCTTCAACAATTGAAATGCTTGTTCTTGTTTTGTTTCCCACTTAAATCCTTCGGTTTTCTTGATCACATCGGTCAAAGGGCTAGCAAGTGTGCTGAAATTTTTTATGAACCGTCCATAGAAACTTGCTAGGCCATGGGAACTCCTCACTTCCGATGCGTTTCTTGGTGTTGGCCATTCCGTAATTGCTTGGACCTTACCTTCATCTACTTGAAGTCCTTGTGAGCTTACCACATAACCTAGAAATGTAACTTTCTCCAAAAAAAACTCACATTTCTCAAGGGTAGCAAAAAGCTTGTCAATTCTCAAGACATATAGTACTTCCCTAAGATATTGAATATGTATTTCATATGTCTTGCTATAGACCAAAATATCACCAAAGTATACAACAACAAATTTCCCAATAAAATTCCTCAACACATGATTCATTAATCTCATAAATGTACTAGGAGCATTAGTTAATCCAAAGGGCATAACCATCCATTAATACAAACCAAAGTTAGTCTTAAAATCGGTTTTCCACTCATCCCCTTCTCTCATCCTAATTTGATGGTATCCGGATTTCAAGTCAATTTTAGAGAAAATATTAGAACCATGCAACTCATCAAGTAAATCATCAAGTCTAGGTATGGGATGCCTATACTTTATAGTAATGTTGTTTATGGCTCTACAATCTATACACATTCTCCATGTACCATTTTTTTTTTTTGAACAAGCAAAACCGGAACCGCACAAGGACTCATGGACTCACGCACATACCATTTTGAAATTAGATCCTCAACTTGCCTTTTTAGCTCTTCCAGTGGACTCTTATAGGCTGGTCGGTTTGGCAAGACCGCCCCGGGGAGAAAATCAATTTGGTGTTCGATTCCTCTAATTGGTGGAAGACCTCCGGGCATCTCATCGAGAAATACGTCTTTGTAATCTTCAATAACCTACAAAATTTCACTTGAAAAAGAGGGTGAGTGTTCCTTAGATGAAGTAAAAGATTCCCTACAATACAAGAGCAATAACACTTCTTTTCTTTCAATTGCTTAAATCACCTCACTAGGTTTTGCAAAGAAACAATTCTTTTCTTTCATCTCACTCTCTTTTTTTTTTGGTCACTCCTTTTGTTTTCACTCTTGTTTTTCATCACCATTTCTTCACTCTTTTCTTTTTCCTCAACTCTTTTCCCCTCCCCAATTTTTTTCCTTTTGAGCTCACTTTCGGCCCTCTCTTTCGCCCTCATCTTTTTTTGTTCATCTCTCACTTATTGAGGTGTAAGAGGATTCATAGTGAATGTTCTTCCATCCTTCACAAAAGAATAAGTATTCTTTTCCCCATTGTGGAGGGACTTTCTATCGAATTGCCAAGGTCTTCCCAAGAGAAGATGGCATGCTTACATGGGCACCACATCACATAATATCTCATCTTTGTAAGCTCCCATTTCTATTGGTACCACTACTTGTCTCAACACTTTAATTTCTCCACTATCATTTAGCCAATGGAGTTTGTAGGGTTTATCATGTTTTGTAGTAGGTAGTTTCAACTTCTCAACAAGATAAGTACTAGCCACATTTACACAACTACCACTATCAATGATAAGGTTGGCAATCCTTCCCTCAACTTTACATTTAGAATGGAAGATGTTTTCTCTTTGTTCAATCATGTTATCATCAAAAGTTTGAGCGCTTAGTGCTCTTATGGAAACTAACCTCAAGATATCGTCATTACTTCCTAAAGGATTCAAATCAACATGTTCATCATCCTCACCAATTTCTTCGCCTTTAACACATTCGCTACTTTCATCCTCCTCCTTCTCAATCCAACCATTCAAATCCTCCCTAAAGATCAAAGCTCTCTTTGTAGGACAACTACTTGCATAGTGTCCTACACCATTACATTTAAAGCACTTTGGAGGGTTAGAAATGATTTTACCTCTCTCTTCCATCTTTGGTTTGGTTGGACGTTGGAAAGTACCTCTAGGAGCCTCCTCCTTTTTTGGCCATGGCTTGAAGTTGGAAGTAGGTGGTTTTGTTGTTGCAACTTGTCTTTGGTTGGGAAATGGGGATCGCATCATCCCACTTCTTTTCCTTTGTGATTCGATCTTGTTGGCAAGGTGGCACATGTCTTCATAAGTTGTATGTGGATATAACTCAAGTTAGTTGGCTATCTCCCTATTGAGACCACTAAGGAACCTAGCCATTAAGCATCCTTGTCTTCTTCCAAGTTCAACCACAAGATGTAGAGCTCAAGCCCCTGTCTATACTCTTCTACACTTTTTGCACCTTGTTTTAAAGTCATGAGCTTATAATGAAGCTCTCTATAGTAGTGCTCTGGCACAAATCTTTCTCTCATCAAAGCTTTTAACTCTCTCCAAGTATTAACCGGTGGTCTACCACTTTTAACTCTTTGGTTTACTATCCTTTCCCACCAATGTAAAGCATAGTCGGAAAATTTGGCTATTACAAGTCTAGCTTTTAAGAACTCGTTACAATTTTTCAACATAAACATGTTTTCTACATGCCTCTCCCAATCTAGGAAAATGTTAGGGTCATTCTCACCCTTAAAACTAGGGAGCTTCCACTTCATTCGGTCCAAGGTTTGGTCACCTCGGTCTCTTCCACGGTTAGCAACAAATGGAACATGTCCATGCCTAGCTTGTGGCCTTGGAACTTCTTCAAAGTGTCTAGGCATGCCTCTTCCTCCAAAACTGCCTCTTCTACCACCGTAAGGAGGTGGATGAAGTTCTTCATCAAAATGTGGAGGTTGGTGGAACTCGGTTGTCCTTGAGCAATTTAGTGGTCCATTGCTCCTTGGGGTAGTAACATTGAGACTACCATGAGGACTAACCTCTCTTTGTTGATTAGAGAAATCAGTGAAATCCCTTCTAATATCCCTCATCTCATCTCTTAGGAATTGTAACTCTTGTATTATGAGCCTCAAAGGGTCATCATGTTCGGAGTTGCTAGACTCTTCTCTAAAAAGAGTTGGTGCTTGAGCTTGGGTTGACATTTTAGTAGTGTTTACCTCACAAAACTCTCGTGTTTAACGCTCTTCGGCCTTTTTTTTTAGGATATTCTCACAACTCTTGCCTTTTTCTAAAAGTTCAAGTCTCAAAGAGTTCTATGAGTTCTTAACAAAGATTTAACACCTCTACTCAAGGTTAAACAACCAAAATAAAAAAAAAAATCACAAACAAAAACTAGTCGAGAAATATGAGAAGCAAGGAAAATGATATTGAGTCATCCATTCATTTTAAGGAAGTTCAACAACATTTCCAAGAGCATTTGAGTCAATAATGGTAGATTGACCAAATGAAGAAATAAGTACTAAAAAAGGAAAGAAATTCGACCACAAATACAAACACAAAGCTAGGACACTTCAAGAACACAAAACAATACACAACAAACGTTTCCAGCAAGCAGAGTAGATGACATACTCGGCTTGTTTGTAAAACTGGTATTTAACCAGACGTCTAAATTGAATGAGGTTTGTCTAGAAATAATCCTCACTTTTAGGCTCAAGAATCAAAGAAAAAGGATTAGTAAAAAGGAAGATATGCTCAGATCATTTTAGTACTTTTTTGTCTGCGGAAAAGCCAGGTACGCCTTCAAGTTTTCACTATTTTGAGATATCAAATGAAGTCCAAATTAGATGAAACTTATTTCATTTGTTTCCCAGGTCAATGTAGTATAACTCCATGTAAAAATATTGCAAATTTCTAGTCATATTCCAGGTCGTTTAAGAATTCTATTTTTGTGATGCCATTTTCTAGCAATCTTGTCTCTTTTCTCCTTTTGTCTTGTATTATTTTTTTTTTTTGTTTGTAAGATATCTCAAAAACACTTACTTGGAGGTGGCTCTGATACCAAATGATGTGGATTGATCTTCAAGAGTATAAAATTTCGTCCAACAAGTTAGGTAGAGAACAAAAAAAATAAGTGTAATAAGTAGAGGAGAGAAAGTGCTTTTGAAAGGACTTGAAAATGTTAAACTTCAAGCAACCTTGGATATATTAAATCCAAGACCTCAAGAAGGTTTAAACAAAATCTTTTCTTCAAAGTTCAAGCAACCTAAGGTATTTTGAACCTTAGACCTCAATGAAACAAGAAGAAAACTGCAAGACTAGTTTTCTGCAAGAGTGTAGTAACTAGTATGAAGGAATTTTTTTATGATCAACCTTGAAGCTCTTGGAACTTTCAACAAGTCTTCAAAGTGATTTTTTCTTTCAAGGAAGTTCACCCTTGAAGAAGATAGAAAAACTAAGCTAAGAACTAAGAATACTAAGAGAAGAACCTTTGTCTTGAAAATTTTTTTGATTAACTTCTTCAAAATGGAAGACTACATATTTATAGAGACTTGAGGGAGAAAATAAGAATTCTTCCCTCTCATATTTTCAGCCCAAAGGATAGATATAACCTATACATACACTTGATAAGACAATAGGGGTGTTTTAATTGCATTTGGACTATTCTAGAGCACTAATCAACACATTGCCAAAAATAGGAGACAATTTTTCAGCTTTGGCAAAAAGGAATTCCAACCATCTACCAAGGTAAATTTTCAGTTTCTCCAACCATTTACCAAGGTAAATTTTTAATTTCTAACTTATTCAAAAATTTAGGATATTGCCCCATAAAGTCTTGGACATTAAAATTTAACCCCATAAAGTCTTGGACATCAAAATTGACATCAAAATTTAAGCCTTGAAACTTCTCTTGCTCAATTTGATCCTTGTGACTCTGTAGTTGTTTTGCCTTGGCTCTTGTCACAACTCCTTGATGTTCTTGCATGTCTAACCGGTTCACATCAGTTTGCTAGGGTATATTTTACTCATGACACCATTAACGTAAAAGCCAATGAATTCGGAGGAACCTGTAAGTATCAATCACATTTTTTAGGACCTAAAGTAATGCTCACACACAATATGTATGTTGATATTACCTGTTTACAAGGAGGGTATGTTATGAACAGATATCTCCAGATAGCATGGTTGGGGATTTGTGTTGAGTTAGGATGAAAAGTTTGTCCTATATATCTATGAAATATAAGAATCATGAGAAAGTTAGCTAGTGCATGACATGGACATAGAATTTATAGCTCTTGCATCAGAGAAATAGAAACATTACATACACAGGGTTTAGCATGAGAGCTTTGTGTGTCATACAAGTGTGAACTATATTTTACCACAGTAGAATTAATAAGAATGGTAATGTCGATCGATATAACTACTAGAAGAATGTAAGAACATAGCAGGGGATAATTCTTAGTTATAGATGACATGAGTATATGAAAATCTTGGCTTTCGAAAGTGAATATGTGTACTTGAGGAAGTATGCTTTATATACACCTAAACAAAGTACTTTATTAGCATATGAAAATAAACCTTAAATAGAAATTCTTACATTTTAGCAAATATGTAGCGTATTTCATGTGACCCAGATAAAAGAGGTACAATCCAACACTTGATCATGTTCTTAATGGTAATACGTTAGAATTAGCAGCTGACTTGGCATACAAAGAAAAATGATCGAAGATAACAAGTTACGTGGGAAGCAAATTTCAATGCATAAAATTATATGCAGACATCATGAAATTGAAGAGGTAACTTGAGAGACTAGGAGTACATGAAAAAATACCCAGAACTCATAGGTATATGATTTTGAATTTCAAGGACAAAAATATTTTTCAAGGACGGTAGAATATAATGCCCTACACTGTAAGCATTTTACACATGGCCTAAATATGCGGAAATATCACGAACATAGAATTTGAGGTATGACTTCGTGGAATAAAGTATCTGAGGCGTAACATTAATTTAAGAGATGGTTAGAAAGTTAAACTTTATTAAGATAAGTATTTGGAGGAAAAGTTTTTAAATATCTTTACATAGAGTATTTTTTAGTATCCCTATCGTGCACATTTTAGAAATCTAAATATTTGATATATTCATATAAACTTTAAAGTGGAAAACTTAATAAAATATTTCAGGTTTGGAAAAGAATGTTTTGAAGGTAACCATCAAGATCCAAATGTAGTTTTCTTAGGACTAGATAAATACTTTATAAATCTTTTTGAGACTAAGTTTAAGATAACTATTATTATTATTATTATTAGTATTGTTTTTATCATTAATATTAATATTATTGTTGTTGTTGGCAATTATTGCGTAAATACTACACATGCACTACCAACTATTATCATTTAGGATAAGCCCACTAAATACTTAGTCCCCAAGGATTTTCACCGCACTGTCTCCTTATCTTCCACCCGTCCCCACCTCAACCTTTTCCTCCTTCACCACGTTCATATATATCTCCTCTATATATATATGATGAACCTTGCCTTTTATTTCTTTTTCTCCATTCCCTCATTTTTGCTTTCTGGCGTGCGCTTGAGAGACCAAGGTATGCACTGTTCTTTCTTCTTTTTCCTCTAGAAAAATTCATTTGAATTTAGCTCTCTTTCTCTTATAAAATACGTGATTTAAAACATGAATCAGCTACAACTTCTTCAACAAAAACCAGGACAGTTAAATTATAAAGTACTTCTTCCTTATGTTCTCTTCTCTTTATTATCAAAATTAAGGTTCTGGTTTTCCCCTCCAAGATTTTCAATAATCAAAATTAATTTTTAGGGTATGATTTAGTTTTGGAGTTCATTCCTAATTTTATTTTAAGCAATATAGGTATTTCATATAAGTGCCCATATTAAAGACACCTTGTTACAGAAAATCTGATATATGAATGGATATAAGTCCATATTGGGTCAAATATGTTTAGAAAGATGCGAACTCGAAGATGATCAATTCAAGCCTAAATGTAGATCAATTTGACACAGTATAACACAAGATATGATAAAATTAAGGAACATATTTCAGCAATCAAGAGTTCAAAATACTTTTTGGTTTTCAATGGAATTGTTAAATCAAACGAACCCTAAATTAGTAACATTTACTTCAAACGATCCCATCTCACACAAGAATAGATCCATAAAAAAGTTCGCACACAAGATCGCAATTAACTTTCATTTTCACTTTTTCCTCGCCAATTAGTATTACCTTTTCGCAAGAAGGGTACGTTCTGAAAAATTATCTCCTCATAAGGTTGGGGAGTCTACATATGAACGAAATTAAAGGATTATCAGCAAGTTACCTGGTATATGACCTGGTGCGTTAAAGAAATGGAAACATTACCTATGTGGGGTTTAGTACGAGAGCTTTGTGTGTCATACAAGTGTGAACTATATATAACCAATAGAATTTAATAAGAACTATGAATGACGATTGATATAACTACAAGAGGACTATACGAACATAATAGGTTCTTAGTTCTAGTTGACATGAGTATAAGAAAATCTTAGCTTTCAATAATGAATATGTATACTAGATAAAGTATAGTATATGGAGTACTTAAAGAGAGTACTTTATCAGCATCTCCAAATAAACCTCGACTAAAAAGTCTTATATTTTAGCACATACGTGTTGGAATATGTAGGCAAAAACAAAATAAAATAAAATTACGAAAATCCATCAACAGGATCTGCACATACTAGAAAAAGGATTGGATAGAAATTACCTCAATGTTTTCATTGTTCGTTGTGGAGGTCCTCCGCTGGTATCCACGTGACGAACTCCTCTGCAAGCGATCGGGATGCTAGCCCCTTCTGTGTTCTGAAAACTGTTCAGAACTGATCCTGACTATCTGGTAATCGGTCGTATTTCGGAGAGAGGAGACTAGATACTATATCGCCGTTCTAGGGTTTAGGGTTTTGTTTTTCTTTAATCAGATAAAGGACGGCCACCAAGAAAAGGTTAACATAACTTTTTATAGCTGTCAATATCAAAACCCTAACTTTCATCTAATGACAGTTTAATCTCGTCCGTCTATTCCTATAATCATCCAACGGTTGGATGAGCAATATTAAGTAATTAATTTTATTTATTTGATTAAATAAAATTAATTACTTATTAACTTACCAGAAAATATAATATGGAATCTGATTCTCCTTTTGTATACGTTCAACGAATCTGGACACAATCTAGATTCATTGAACGTGGACATTATGCTCACAAGATCATCTATGCGTGTGACCCTGTAGGTTCACTTAAACGTTGGCAGTGAATTAAAAATGTCCTAGACATTTATTTACAAAACATAAGCAGCCTCTAGCAAGACATTATGCTTACTCAAGTTAAGTAAATGTAATAATAACCTAGCATCAAATATTTAGTCCTTTTGTCACACGATATCCTAATTAAGTATAAGGCATGGATCAAGTCATCCTTATAAAACTTAATTAACCATTTACTTGATCACCAGGCAGACTGTTCCAACAAATAATATTAATAACACCTTATTAATACTTATTTGAGCATGGTCATGCATATTTTCCAGTCTTCCTTATCAAGGGGCCCATGGATATCTCTCTCTAAAAAGAGAGGGACAAATCCCTTTCACTATCTCTAATATTCAAGCCATGACGAGAAAATAAACCAACCAATAGTCATAATGATCACCTAATTAAAAGTGATGTTTGATTATGTCAAAACATATTTTCTCACCATGCAAGAAACATTAGGTCAAATGATACCAAATATAAAACTGAGAAGAAATACTTATAACTTAAACCCATGCAATATTTCTTCTTCACTTTGGGTCATGTCCAATACAATATTCTTAATATATATTTATGAATTGAATTTATTCTCATATTCATGATCAGTAAAACTTGACCATCAATCGACTTCACACTAGTTTACAAGATGTAATAAACTAGGGACAAATAAGAATAGTATTTTATTAGCTATAAGGGTTTTACTATCAAGTCACATACTTGATGACCAAGAGCATAAATACAATTCAAAAAATACATGCTTCATAAATCATAAATGTGAGTTAATGGTCTTAGGGCATATACTAACAATACGTAGCGTGTTTCATGTCTCCAATTAAAGAGGTATCAACCAGCACCTGATCATTTTCATAATGGTAACACGTTGGAATTAAAAGCCAACTTGACATACGGAGAAAAATGAAAAGAGATTGTAGAACGAAGCATAAACGAGTTATGCGCGAAGCAGATCCCATTGTGTAAAATTGCATGGTGACATCATGGAATGGAAGATGCAACTTGGGAGACTTAGGAATACATGAAAAGAAGTGTCTGGAACTCATTGAAATATGATTTTGAATTTCGACGACAAAATTTTTTCTTAAGAAGGGTAGAATATATACCACCCTACCTTGAAAGCATTTCATACAAATCCCCAAAAAGCAAAAAAATCACGAACATAGAGTTCGGGGTCTTACTTAATGAAACAAAGTATCTGGGGCGTTACAGTAATTTTGGAGATGCTTAAGAAAGAGAGTTAAACTTTATTAAGACAAGTATTTGTGGGAAAAGTTTTCAAATATCTTTAAATAGATTTTTTTTAAATATTCTTGGCGTGCGTATTTTGGGATCTAAATACTTGACATATTTGTATTAGGTTTAAAGTGGAGGACTTAATCAAAAGATATTGGTTTTTGAAAAGAACATTTTGAAGAATACCATTATAATAGTTTAAGGTAACTACTATTATTAGTATTTCTTTTATCATTAATATTAAAATTGTTGTCAGTTATTGCTTAAATACTACACATGCACTATCAACTATTATCATTTAGGATAAGTCCACTACTTAGTCGTCAAGTTTTTTACTTCACTGCCACCTCATCTTCCACCCGGCACCACCTCAACCTCTTCTTCTCTTCACCACTGTCATATCTCTTCTCTATATATCAGGAGCCTTGGCATTTATTTCTCTTTCTCTGTTCCCTCATTTTTCCTTTTTTTCTACATGGGCTGCATAGACCAAGGTAAGCACTCTTCTTTCTTCTTTTTTCTTATCAAATTTCATGTAATTTTAGCTCTCTTTCTCTTACAAACTAGATGATCTATATCATGAATCGAGTTACTTCTTCTTCAACCAAAAGCAGGAAAATTAAATCATAAAGTACTTACGCCTTTTGTTCTCTTATCTAAATTTTCTTAAAGCCTAGACAATCATAAGGTTCTTGTTTTCCTCTCATAGATTTTAAATAATCCAAATAATTTTTTAGTGTATGATTTAGTTTTGGAGTTAATCTCTAATTTCATTTTAAGCAATATAGGCACTTTGGGTAAGTGCCCCAATTAAAGATTATTAAGGGTACAACGTTTGTGTCTTCTTTAGGAGCTAATATATGTATATATATCCTAAGATAATTTAAGGATAAATTTATATTCGTTAGAGAGTAGAAATATTGAGATTCTTAATTAAGCATTTTTATACTCTCTTTGTAGGATCATAGTACCAGTATTGCACTCAGGTAAGTCCACAAGCATAATATAATTGTTTTAACGTTGTTACTTATGTTTCCTTCAGTGATTATATTTTTGGATATGTTATCTTGTAAAGATTTATAGAAAATATTTACTTCTTTTGGGACTGTATAATATTTGATTATTTTAAATTGGAGACGTTGTCCATAACATGTTTAACTTTAGCCTCAACATTTATAAGGCATAATTTCAGAACTCGGGTTTAGAACCTGCACTAATGCGTCTTGATTCGCTCAGACTACCCACTCATGCTCAAGTCCCATGTATATGCACTTTTAAACTGGTTAAGAAAATGTTTTACCTTCGACATTGCATGAACGAGGGTTTCGAGTGCAAGTGGGAAGTCTGAGTGAATCAAGACACATCAGCTCAGCTTCTATACCCAAATTCAAAAGAACATGTAATGCAACAGTATGGCTCCACGGACAAACTCCGGATCCCCTAACGATGTTCAGAACTAAGTTCTGGCATCTCGTAGTCAATACCAGCGAAACACCATACGAGCGCTCAATTACCAAACAACCACACTCTTATATCACTAGTCAAAACAGGCTACAGATTCCTGGGGCACTTACTAGGTCTGCCCTGGGACCAACCTTAATTTCAAGCCCTTCCTGGCTCTCAACAAGGCGGCCGTCTCACTGCGGAGCATGATGCGGCGTCCACATAGACTGATTGAGCCACATCCTCTACGGTCTATACCCCTCTTCAAGTGGATCCACTCTCCCGAGTCAGAAACGTCCACGCCATTGGAAGAGGCCCTTGTACGGGAACTAGCCACGTACAGTGCAATCCTCTGACGCTTCCGAACATAAGATCATAACCAGAATTGTAACCTGGTCGTAATGGGGTTTTTCGTATGTATTCTTAAACAGAAGGGCTATTTGTTTGGCCGTTAGGACAGAATCAGGTTATGAATGTTTTCAACAAAAATCCCAATCTGCCAGTTCACCATATGCTTATGCAAATTTACAAATATGCCAGGTCTACATTCATGCATGCCAAATCATGTAACTGTTTTCAAGACCAAAGCGTTCCTAATAAATATTTCCAGAAAATCCGTGTGCAGACTTATTCTTTTCCACAACAAAAATAATCTACTTTTAAAAGCAGAATACCTATATGGAGCACCACTCCTATGCATTTTCTAAGGAACATGTAACATTGTGGAGAACATCTTCAAAAACATGCTGAGTTATATCGTTCCAAAAGCAGCAAACGTTTTGTGACAGGTTCAGAAAATATATTTATATATCTCGTAATATTTGAAATAACATAACAATAAACAGAGTTTGTGGACTCACCTGGATGCAGATCTAGTTCTAAGATCCTACAAAATAATAATATGAAAATACTTAATACCTGGGTACCGATCAAATAGTCCTATTCCGTAAATAAATCGAAATCTTACGAAATAAACTTAGGATGTATATATATACCTATATAACGATATATATACTTATAATAATTCTTTAAAAAGATCAAAAATCCTATACTCTTACGAAAATATACTCTCCCAAAAAATCATAATTAATTATATACTATATACTAAAAATCCATTTAAAAATATTGAACTCCTAAAATAAATACTTACTTAATATATATATATATAATCTAACTAGAAAATAAATCTCACTATATACTAAAGCCTAGAAAAAAAACAATACACTTCAACTATATATATTCTAACAAGAATACAAATAAAAATAAGGGAAAAAACACATGCAAATCTAACCATAATCTTCTTAGAGTCTCAAATATGGCCATCCCAAAATAACGATGCAAAGACTTATAATATATATGTGGTTGCTTTCTTGTTGCCCAACAAATAAAAAAAAAAGAAAATTATGCTATATATATAAGGGATTGAGTCGGTTAACAGGGGAAAACAAAAAGAAACAAAAAAAATAGAAATTGGGGGAAAGTGTGGTGGTGGAGACGAATGTGCCATGAGGTGGCGGCAGTTTTCTTAGTGCTTAAGTTTTTTTTTTTAACCTTATATGAAAGTGTCAAGTACTTAAATTTATAAAATAAACACACTAGGTATTTAAAACATAAATCCATTTAATGGCATTTATAAACCTTAATAATAAAATCTCAATATAATAAAATTTTATTTTTATTCCTAAGTATCCCCAAAATACTACTAAGTATCAAAAACACTATATCCCATCAATATATATCCAAACTCTATTTTCATAACATCCGTAATTTTAAAACCATGCTAGGTGCTTATGGGGTAGGGCGTTACATTCTACCCTCCTTAAAAGAAATTTCGTCATCGAAATTTAATAGTGACGTACCTATAAACTCTGGATACTTTCTCTTCAAGTACTCCTCAGTCTCCCAAGTTGCCTTTCCGATTTCATGATGTCTCCATACCACTTTACACATTGGAATCTTTCTCCTGCGTAACTCTTTTATGCTTCGTTCTATAAATCTCAGTTGGTTTTTCTTCGTATGACAGATCGACTCTTAATTCCAAGTGGTCATCATTGAGAATATGATCAGGTGCAGGATGGTACTTCTTCAATTGTATCACAAGGAACACGTCATGTATCCCCATCAGTTCCCTCGGTAAGGCTAACTGATACGCCACTTTACCAACCTGGTCAATAATTTCAAACGGTCTGATATATTGAGAGCTTAACTTTCCTCCCCTCAGATATCTAAGCTTTCTGTGATGTGGTGTAAGTTTCAAGAAAACTCGAAGTCCCACACTAAACTCCAGATCCCTTCTTCGATTGTCAGCATAGCTCTTCTGTCTACTTTTAGCTGTCCGAAGCCGATCTTGAACTATCCTAACTTGTTTCTGCATCTCCTCCAACTCTAACATCAAGTCTCTTTATCTTCAATGGGATCAAACTCTGACTTCATCCCAGTACAAGGGTGTTCTGAATATCCTACCATATAAGGCTTCAAATGGTACCATTCCTATCGAGGACTAGTAGCTATTATTAGAAGCAAACTCAGCACAAGCAAGGTTGTCAACCCACTTATTCCCAAAGTCCAAGGCGCACGCTCTTAGCATTCCTCTAGGGTTTGAATTGTCCTTTCGGGATCGTCCCATCGGTTTGGGGATGTGCTGTGGTGCTAGAACTTAGGTTGGTTCCCATAGCTGCCTGGAACTTGCGCCAAAACCTTGAGGTAAACCTTGGGTCTCTATCGGATACAATATCAACGGGCACCACATGAAGTCGGACAATCTCATCCACATAAATCTATGCTAACTTGTCCAAAGGGTATGCCATATTAATAGCAATAAAATGAGCCACTTTTGTTAAACAATCAACGATCACCCAGATAGCATCTTTATACCCCTTGGTCCGGGGCAATCCTGTGACAAAGTCCATTGTCACATGATCCCATTTCTATTCGAGAACAGGTAGCGATTGTAGTAGTCCCGCTGACTTTTGGTGTTCTGCTTTAACCCTTTGACATGTAAGACAGGCTGCTACATACTTCGCAATCTCTCTCTTCTTTCAATTCCACCAATACTTTTGCTTTAAGTCTTTGTACATCTTATTCTCTCCAGGATGCATTGAATATTTACTTCTGTGGGCTTCCTCTAGAATCTTACGCTTAAGTTCAGGGTCATTTGGTACACACAACCGATTCCGAAAGTACAGGCTCCCATCAGCTTCTAATGCCCAAAAATCTTCCAATTTCTTAGCTTTCACATGGTTTTTGAATTCCTGGAACTCCTTATTATTCTTTTGAGCGCTTTTAATATCCTGTTGTAGAGTGGATATTAAGCTAAGGCTTGATATCTTTGCTTTTCTACTCAATGTATCTGCCACCACATTCGCCTTTCCTGGATGGTAGTTAGTTGGGCATCGATATTCCTCCAATAGTTCCATCCATCGACGTTGTCTCATGTTCAAGTCCTTTTAGGAAACTAGGTACTTTAAGCTCTTATGATCAGTAAATATCTCATACTTTGCTCTATACAAGTAGTGACGCCACTTCTTAAGCGCAAACACGATAGCCGCTAACTCCAAATCTTGTGTTGGGTAATTTAGTTCATGATCCTTCAATTTCCTCGAAATATAAGCGACAACCTTCCTGTCTTCTATCAACACAGCTCCTAGACCTTCCCCTGAAGCATCCGTATACAGTGAAAATTCCTTGTTCGGATCGGGTAATTTTAATACCGGTCCCGAGGTCAGTCGATTCTTTAATTCTTGAAAACTCCTTTCACACTTCTCCGTCCATTCAAACTTGGTTGCTTTTCTGGTTAATTGTGTTAGAGGTCCAGCAATTCTAGAAAAGTCTTTTATGAATCTCCGGTAGTATCCCGCTATACCCAAGAAGATATATACCTGTTATTGGTATTTTTCTAGGATTCTTTCTGCTCCACCTTTGCTTGGTCTACTGATACTCCTTCTAGAGTAATCACATGCCCTAAGGAAGTTACTTGTCGCTATTCAAAACTTACATTCACTAAACTTGATGTATAGCTTATGCTCCTATAGGGTTTACAACATTCTTCAAAGATGTTCATGTACTTCGAGGTTAGGTTAATACATAAGAATATCATCAACGGAAATCACCACAAATTTATCCGAGTAAAGACATAAAATTCTATGCATTAATTCCATGAATGTCACAGGTGCACTTGTCAATCCAAATGGCATAAGACAGACTTATAATGCCTATATCGGGTGTTGAAAGCCTTCATCGGAATATCCTTTCCTCTTATCCTGACTTGATAATACCCTTGTCTCAGGTCTAATTTGGAAAAATATCCTGCTTCTAGGAGCTGGTCAAATAACTCATCAATGAGGGGTAGTTGGTATTTGTTCTTGACTGTCACACTATTCAATCCTCTGTAATTTATACACATCCTAAGGGTTCCATCCTTCTTCTTTACAAACAAAACTGGCGCACCCCAAGGAGATGTACTTCGATGGATATATCCTTGTTGCAATAATTCTTACGGTTGCTCTTTCAACTCTCTCAACTCTTCTTGTACCATCCGCTATAGGGGTTCGAGATATTGGTTTAGCACAAAGTACCAACACTATATTGAACTCCACTTCTTGATTTGGGGGCAACGTCATTAACTCCTCGGGAAAAGCATCTATAAACTCCTTCACCATGAGTACTGTCTCTAATTTACTTCTTGTTTAGGCTTGTTGAGTAAATATGCTAGGTACCCTTGACATCCTTTCCATAGCAACTTCCTGGCTTTCATGCCAGACAAAAAGGGATTTTCCTGTTTCATTCGCTTCTCTTGGAATACAAGGATTGACATACTCGATCGGCTAAACATAACCAACTTCCGTTGACAGTCTACTTGAGTGTAATGTTTTGACAATCGTCCATCCCAAGTATCACGTCATAACTCTCAAGTGGCAAGGCAATCAAATCGCCTGATAAAATCACATTCTTGACATAGATGTCACAATCTGGGTACTTTACCTCAACTATCTTGCTCACGTCTATAGGAGCGCTAGCTATCAACTAACAACACATGACAATAGAAGGTACAGGAATGTGTTTTATGAAATGCAAACTCATAAAGAAATACATAGCTCCAGGATCAATAAGTATTCTTGCTGGTTGAGAAAAGATTTGAACCGTACCGTCAACCACTTCTGCTTTGGTGTCTACAGGCAGTCCATCCAATACGTGGTATAAAATATCGGCTCATCCTCTGTTTTTTATTCTATCCTAGGCTCGACTTTTACATTCTGGAGATAAGGTCGTCAGTTTCTTTTAAAGATATCTAGTAACTCCCTTATCACTGACACAAATTACCACTTCAACTTCTCGTTAGGCTAGTTATACGAGTACGTTAGTTATCCTTAGTAGTCTTCCATCGTGAGTTTCTAGTATTACCCTTGCGTGTAAAGTGATTCTCTAAAGATTAGAAACTCTAAAGATTAGAAACATTGACGGGCTAACTTAACTAAATTTAACCCACAATACATATATTCAATTGTCTAATCAACCAATCCATTCTTACTGTCACACCCTATCCATTAAATGATTGAAACAATTATTATCCTCTTGCACTTCTCCCATCTTTTCCAAAAGCATCTACTCAATGTTAAATATCTAAACCTTAATTTACAGGTTAAAACTTACATACAGAACACCGCACACCAGAACTATACATCAATTGAAAACTGGAACATCCTCTAAATTAATAAAAATAGTTTTTGGTGTATAGGGTAGAGCATACGTACAAAATAAGCCATTGATGTTCCATACATAACATAATTTGCGATCAACAAGATCCTAAGCTCTTCCAGGTTATATAGAGCCATTAAATAATCACACTTACAAAACTAGATTTATACTCAACATATATGTACAATGTAAACTAAAGAATGCAAGTACACCAGCCCAATTTAGGTATATCTTCTTCCTAAAGACTATGGTCTAACACTGAGCTTATCAAAAGTACTCAGGATGTAATTCATAGCAAAACACACCAAAAGATCTCAAAAACTATATCAATTGTTCCCCGCTCTCATACTAGATTCCAATCTCTCATTCACGAGATATACTAATACTTGAGATCTCAAGAAACTTAACTTCTAGTTTACCCACCATTGTCATCACTTATTGTTTTCCTTATCAAGTTGAACTCATCATTAACTTCATCCTAATAGGCTCACCTCTATCTTTACATTCACTGATCGGTAGTGTGGAGTAATACTTACACGATATACATATCGAATACAGAACTAAGGACCTGAGAGCTCTTCCTGTTATGACCACATCAATAAAAATGTTGACATTATAAGGTGCATGAAGTTCTTTGATATCGCTAAAGTATGGATGACAAAAATCGATACGGAATACATCTTGTACCTAATAGGAATTTCATACTCACTCTTTGTACAGTTAATACACTGCAAGTCATCAGAATTTTCCCCGAATACTTTATGTCCCATGAAAGCCCTCAATTGAGCTACAAGTCTCAGTGCAAGTAACCTCTTTTGATGACTCAAATAATCTTGGTACTCTCTCACCTGAGCCATCATCAATTCAAAAGCTTAATGTGTCTATATGTCCTATCATTGTGGTTATACAAAGGATATGACATCGTATACAAAGAAGCATCGTTCCCACAAAACTAATAACACGATGGGCAAAACAAAAGAGAAAAGGGAACTTAAAAGTCTTCGAGCAGAATAAAACTATGCATTTGGCTTCTAGTACTCGTCTAAGATCTTCTAACTTAGTTTTTAACCACCAATCGAACCTAGGACTCTGATACCACCTGTGATACCCCCAAACCTGTCACTAGGTCAACTACGGCTGAGTAGGGTATCTACGTGCCTCTCGGTACTAAACTATAAGTCTAAAATACAAAAGCATAACCCCCTGGACAACATTTAGAAGTATATATACAATACGCAGCGGAAAACTAAGTAATCTGAACAATAAAAAGGCGCTCAAAATATAGAGTTCAAGAAAACTTCTTATCTTATGATAATTTCGATACAAAGATAGAAATACTTTACAAACGGCTCGATACAAGAGAGAAAAACAAAACACATGTCCTTCCGGAGAGACTGGAAACAAAACTCCAAGCCTAAAACTTTAGCGGTTTATTATATCTCTGACCGTCCTGAGTTAATCTGAGAAGAAAACATGATATGAAAAAATGTAAGTGCGAACGCTCAGTGAGTCCACGTGTGTGTATGCACTGTAGTGATTTCCTTAAAACAACGATGATGCAGTTTCAGAAAACAGTTCATGCAATGCTATAAGAAAACATTTTCTTTTATTATTTTAACAAAACTGATGCTTGAACCTACGTGAGGGTTCTAGAGCAGCTGGGAAATCTAAGTGAATCAAGACACATCCACTCAGTTTCTACACCCAAATTCAAAAGGACATGTAATGAAACAGTAAGGCTCCACGGAGTAACTCTGGATCCCGTAACGAGGTCATCGATCAAAGTTCCAGCATCTCGTAGTCAATACTAGCCAAACACCATACGAGCGCTCGATTATCAAACAACCGCACTCCCATATCACTGGTCAAAATAGGCTACAGATTCTTGGGGCACCTACCAAGTCTGCCCTGGGACCAACCTTAGTTTCAATCCCTTCCTGGCTCTCCACAAGGCGGCTATCCCACTGTAGAGCATGATGCGGTGTCCATGTAGACCAATTGGGCCACACCCTCCGCGGTCTACGCCCCCTTCAAGTAGATCCACTCTTCCGAGTCTGAAACGTCCACGCCATCGGAAGAGGCCCTCATACGGAGGACTAGCCACGTACAGTGCAATCCTCTGACGCTTCAAACACAAGATCATAACCAGAATTTTAACCTGATCGGAATGGGGTTTTTTATATGTATTCTTAAATAGAAAGGTCATTTGTCCGGCTGTCAGGACAGAATCAGGTCATGAATATTTTCAGCAAAAATCCCCATCCTCCAGTTCACCACATGATTATGCAAATTTACAAATATGCCAGGTCTATATTGATGCATGCCAAATCATGTAACTTTTCAAGATCAAAGCATTACTAACTCATAAATATTTCCAGAAAATCCATGTGCAGACTTATTCTTTTCCACCACAAAAATAATCTGTTTTAAAAAGAGAACACCTATATGGAGGACCGCTCCTACGTATTTTCTAAGGAACATGTAACACATTGTGGAGAACATCTCCAAAAACATGCTGAGTTATATCGTTCCAAAATCAGCAAACATTTTGTGAAGATTCAGAAAATATATTTATATGTCTCTTAATATTTGAAATAACATAACAAACGGAGTTTCTGGACTCACCTGGATGCAGATCTGATGCTAAAATCCTACAAAATAATAATACGAAAATACTTAATATCTGAGTACCGATCAAATAGTCCTATTCCCTAAATAATATCGAAATCCTACGAAATGAACTTAGGATGTATATATATACATATATATAACGGTATATATATACTAATAATAATTCTTTAAAAAGATCGAAAATCCTATACTCTTAGTAAAAAGATAGTCTCCCAAAACACCATAATTAACTATATACTATATACTAAAAATCCATTTAAAAATTTAACTCCTAAAATAAATAATTAACTTAATATATAATCTAACTAGAAATAAATCTCATTATATACTAAAGCCTAGAAAAAAAAAAGAATACATTTAAACTATATATATTCTAACGAGAATACAAATAAAAATAAGGGAAAAAAAGACATGCAAATCTAACCTTAATCTTCTTGGTGTCTCAAATATGGTTGTCCCAAGATAAGGATGTCAAGACTTATAATATATATGGTTGCTTTCTTGTTGCCCAACAAATAAGAAAAAAAAAGGGAAAAGTATGCTATTATATAGGTGATGTGGAATGATCTTCAAGAGCATAAAATTTTGTCCAAGAAGTGAGGGAGAGAACAAACAAAACAAGTGTAATAAGTAGAAGAAAGTTCCTTTGAAAGGACTTGAAAATGTTAAACTTCAAGCAACCTTGGATATATCAAATCCAAGACCTCAAGAAGGTTTAAACAAAATATTTTCTTCAAAGTTCAAGCAACCTAAGGTATTTTGAACCTTAGACCTCAATGAAACAAGAAGAAGACCTCAAGACTAGTTTTCTACAAGAGTGTAGTAACTAGTATGAAGGAATTTTTTTTTTATGATCAACCTTGAAGCTCTTGGAACTTTCAACAAGTCTTGAAAGTGATTTTTTTCTTTCAAGGAAGTTCACCCTTGAAGAAGATAGAAAAACTAAGTTAAGAACTAAGAATACTAATAGAAGAACCTTTGTCTTGAAAAATTTCTTGATTACTTCTTCAAAATGGAAGACTACATATTTAGAGAGACTTGAGGGAGAAAATTGGAATTTTTCCCTCTCATATTTTCAGCCCAAAGGATAGATATAACCTATACATACACTTGATAAGACAATAGAGGTGTTTTAATTGCATTTGGACTATTCTAGAGCACTAGTCAACACATTGCCAAAAGTAGAAGACAATTTTTCAACTTGGGCAAAAGGGATTCCAATTATCTACCAAGGTAAATTTTCAATTTCTAACTTATTCAAAAATTAGGATATTGCCCCATAAATTCTTGGACATCAAAATTTAATCCCCATAAAGTCTTGGACATCAAAATTTTATCCTTGTGACTCTTTAGTTGTTTTGCCTTCGCTCTTGTCACAACTCCTTGATGTTCTTGCATGTCTAACCGATTCACATCATCCTCCCCCTCTTGAAAAGGATTCGTTCTCGAATCTCCATCACCTATATCAAATAAAGAGAGATCAGAAACATTAAAAGTGGCACTAACATTATAATGTCCCGGAAGATCAACTTTATAGGAATTATCATTAATTTTCTCAAGGATTTGAAATGGCCCATCTCCCCTATCATCAAGCTTAGACTTTCTTTGTTGGGGAAATCTTTCCTTTCTAAAATGCACCCAAACCCAATCACCGGGTTTGAATACCACTTTTCTTCTTCCCACATTTCTTTTCTCTACAAGCTTTTTGTTGGAGTTGACAATGGCTTCATGGACCTTTGCATGAATTGCTTTCACAAAATCAGCCTTCTTGCTTGCATCCTTGCTTAATGCTTCATCTATAGGCAAAGGAACCAAATCAAAGGGAGTTGGAGGGTTAAAACCATAAACAACTTGAAATGGAGAATGAGATGTAGTAGAGTGAGGTGCCCACCCTATTATAAGCAAATTCAATGTGTGGCAAACACTCCTCCCATTGCCTCAATTTCTTCTTCAAAATAGCCCTTAGAAGTTGGCCAATTGTTCTATTTACCACCTCAGTTTGTCCACCCGTTTGTGGATAGCAAGCTGTAGAATATAGCAAGTTAGTACCAAGCTTCTTCCAAAGAACTCTCCAAAAATGGCTCAAGAATTTTGTATCCCTATCCGACACAATAGACCTTGGAATTCCATGGAATCTAACTATCCAAGTAAAGAACAAGCTAGCTACATGACTAGCATCATCGGATTTCCTACAAGGAATAAAGTGTGCCATTTTAGAGAACCTATCCACAACAACAAAAATAGAATCCATACCTCTAGATGTCCTAGGTAAACCAAGAATAAAATCCGTAGAAATATCAATCCAAGGTTCTTTAGGAACTTCTAATGGTGTGTAAAGTCCATGTGGAAGAGTTCTAGATTTAGCTTTCTTTCATTCAATACAACTTCCTACAAATCTTTCTACATCTCTTTTTAAATGTGGCCAAAAAAATGTTCATGAAGAATTTCATAGGTTTTAGTGACACCAAAATGTGCCATTAAACCCCCACAATGTGCTTCTTTGACAAGTAGAATTCTAGTAGAACAAGATGGTATGCACAATCTACCTTCACAATAAAGAAATCCTTCATGCAAAAAATATTTTCCAAAAGGTGCTAACAAGCATTTCTCAAAAATTTCCTTAAAGTAATGATCACTAGAATACATTTCTTTAAGCATTTCAAAACCCAAAATTTTTGTTTGAATGGTGGATAAGAGAGTATACCTTCTAGATAGAGCATCGGCCACCACATTCTCCTTACCTTTCTTGTAATGGATGACATATGGAAATGTTTCAATGAACTCCATCCATCTTGCATGTCTCTTATTGAGTTTATGCTGCCCTTGAGAAACTTCAAAGCCTCATGATCGGTGTGCACAACAAACTCCATTGGCCATAGGTAGTGTTGCCAATGCTTTAATGTTCTTATTAAAGCATAAAGCTCCTTGTCATAAGTTGAGTAACTCACGGCTGCCCCATTAAGTTTTTTACCAAAATAGGCTAAGGGCTTTCCAGCTTGCATATGTACACCACCTATGCCAATGCCGGATGCATCACACTCCACCTCAAAAGTTTTCTCAAAGTTTGGTAGTGACAAAAGGGGTGCACTACACAACTTTTCCTTCAACAATTGAAATGCTTGTTCTTGTTTTGTTTCCCACTTAAATCCTTCGGTTTTCTTGATCACATCGGTCAAAGGGCTAGCAAGTGTGCCGAAATGTTTTATGAACCGCCGGTAGAAACTTGCTAGGCCATGGAAACTTCTCACTTCCGATGCGTTTCTTGGTGTTGGCCATTCCTTAATTGCTTGGACCTTACCATCATCTACTTGAAGTCCTTGTGAGCTTACCACATAACCTAGAAATGTAACTTTCTCCAAACAAAACTCACATTTGTCAAGGTTAGCAAAAAGTTTTTCAATTCTCAAGACATTTAGTACTTCCCTAAGATATTCAACATGCATTTCATATGTCTTGCTATAGACCAAAATATCATCAAAGTATACAACAACAAATTTCCCAATAAAATTCTTCAACACATGATTCATTAATCTCATAAATGTACTAGGAGCATTAGTTAATCCAAAGGGCATAACCATCCACTCATACAAACCAAAATTAGTCTTAAAAGCGGTTTTCCACTCATCCCCTTCTCTCATCCTAATTTGATGGTATCCGGATTTCAAGTCAATTTTAGAGAAAAGATTAGAACCATGCAACTCATCAAGTAAATCATCAAGTCTAGGTATAGGATGCCTATACTTAATAGTAATGTTGTTTATGGCTCTACAATCTATACACATTCTCCATGTACCAACTTTTTTTTTTTGAACAAGCAAAACCGGAACCGCACAAGGACTCATGGACTCACGCACATATCCTTTTGAAATTAGATCCTCAACTTGCCTTTTTAGCTCCTTAGTCTCTTCCGGTGGACTCCTATAGGCCGGTCGGTTTGGCAAGATCGCCCCGGGGACAAAATCGATTTGGTGTTCGATTCCTCTAATTGGTGGAAGACCTCCGGGCATCTCATCGGGAAATACGTCTTTGTAATCTTCAATAACCTGAAAAATTACACTTGAAAAGGAGGGTGAGTGTTCTTTAGATGAAGTAAAAGATTCCCTACAAAACAAGAGCAATACCACTTCTTTTCTTTCAATTGCTTCAATCACCTAACTAGGTTTTGCAAAGAAACAATTCTTTTCTTTCATCACACTCACTTTTTTTTTTGTCACTCTTTTTCTTTTCACTCTTGTTTTTCATCACTCTTCCTTCACTCTTTTCTTTTTCCTCAACTCTCTTTCCCTCCCCAATTTTTTTCCTTTTGAGCTCACTTTCAACCCTCTCTTTCTCCCACATCTTTTTTTGTTCATCTCTCACTTGTTGAGGTGTAAGAGGATTCATAGTGCATGTGCTTCCATCCTTCACAAAAGAATAAGTATTCTTCTCCCCATTGTGGTGGGACTTTCTATTGAATTGCCAAGGTCTTCCCAAGAGAAGATGACATGCTTGCATGGGCACCACATCACATAGTATCTCATCTTTGTAAGCTCCCATTTCTATTGGTACCACTACTTCTCTCAACACTTTAATTTCTCCATTATCATTTAGCCAATGGAGTTTGTAGGGTTTATCATGTTTTGTAGTAGGTAGTTTCAACTTCTCAACAAGATAAGCACTAGCCACATTTACACAACTACCACTATCAATCATAAGGTTGGCAATCCTTCCCTCAACTTTACATTTAGAATGGAAGATGTTTTCTCTTTGTTCAATCATGTTATCATCAAAAGTTTGAGCGCTTACTGCTCTTATGGTAACTAAGCTCAAGACATCGTCATCACTTCCTAAAGGATTCAAATCAACATGTTCATCATCCTCACCATTTTCTTCACCCTCAACACATTCGTTACTTTCATCCTCCTCCTTCTCAATCCAACCATTCAAATCCTCCCTAAAGATCAAAGCTCTCTTTGTCGGACAACTACTTGCGTAGTGTCCTACACCATTACATTTAAGGCACTTGGGAGGGTTAGAAATGATTTTACCTCTCTCTTCCATCTTTGGTTTGGTTGGAGGTTGGAAAATACCTCTAGGAGCCTCCTCCTTTTTTGGCCATGGCTTGAAGTTGGAAGTAGGTGGTTTTGTTGTTGCAACTTGTCTTTGGTTGGGAAATGAGGATCGCATCATCCCATTCCTTTTCCTTTGTGATTCGATCTTGTTGGCAAGGTGGCACATGTCTTTATAAGTTGTATGTGGATACAACTCAAGTTGGTTGGCCATCTCCCTATTGAGACCACTAAGAAACCTAGCCATTGAAGCATCCTTGTCTTCTTCCAAGTTCAACCTCAAGATGTAGAGCTCAAGCTCCTGTCTATACTCTTCTACACTTTTTGCACCTTGTTTTAAAGTCATGAGCTTATAATGAAGCTCTCTATAGTAGTGCTCGGGCACAAATCTTTCTCTCATCAAAGCTTTTAACTCTCTCCAAGTATCAACCGGTGGCCTAGCACTTCTAACTCTTTGGTTTACTACCCTTTCCCACCAATGTAAGGCATAGCCGGAAAATTCGGCTATTACAAGTCTAGCTTTTAAGAACTCATTACAATTTTTCAACATAAACATGTTTTCTACTTGCCTCTCCCAATCTAAGAAAATGTTAGGGTCATTCTCACCCTTAAAACTAGGGAGCTTCCACTTCATTCAGTCCAAGGTTTGGTCACCTTGGTCTCTTCCACGGTTTGCAACAAATGGAACATGTTCATGATCATCATATAATGGCTCTCCATGCCTAGCTTGTGGCCTTGGAACTTCTTCAAAGTGTCTAGGCATGCCTCTTCCTCCAAAACCGCCTCTTCTACCACCGTAAGGAGGTGGATGAAGTTCTTCATCAAAATGTGGAGGTTGGTGAAACTCGGTTGTCCTAGAGCAATTGATTGGTCCATTGCTCCTTGGGGTAGTAACCTTGAGACTACCATGAGGACTAACCTCCCTTTGTTGATGAGAGAGATTAGTGACATCCCTTCTAATATCCCTCATCTCATCTCTTAGGGATTGTAACTCTTGCATTATGAGCCTCAAAGGGTCATCATGTTGGGAGTTGCTAGACTCTTCTCCAAAAGGAGTTGGTACTTGAGCTTGGGTTGACATCTTGGTAGTGTTTACCTCACAAAACTCTCTTTGGCCTTTTTTTTTTGTCTTTTTTTTGAGGATATTCTCACAACTCTTGTCTTTTTCTAAAGGTTCAAGTGTCAAAGAGTTCTATGAGTTCTTAACAAAGATTTAACACCTCTACTCAAGTTTAAAACAACCAAAATAAAAAAAAAATCACAAACAAAAACTAGTTGAGAAATATGAGAAGCAAGGAAAATGATATTGAGTCATCCATTTATTTTAAGGAAGTTCAACAACATTGCCAAGAGCATTTGAGTCAATAATGGTAGATTGACCAAATGAAGAAATTAGTACTGAAAAAGGAAAGAAATTCGACCACAAATACAAACACAAAGCTAGGACACTTCAAGAACACAAAAGAATACACAAAAAAAGTTTCCAGCAAGCAGAGTAGATGACATACTCGGCTTGTTTGGAAAACTCGTATTTAACCACAAGTCTAAATTTAATGAGGTTTGTCTAGAAAGCATCCTCACTCAAAATTATTGAGTTTAGGCTCAAGAATCAAAGAAAAAGGATTAGTAAAAAGGAAGATATGCTCAGATCATTTCAGTACTTTTTTGTCTGCGGAAAAGCCAGGTACACCTTCAAGTTTGGACTATTTTGAGATATCAAATGAAGTCCAAATTGGATGAAACTTGTTTCATTTGTTTCCCAGGTCAATGTAGTATAACTCCATGTAAAAATATTGCAAAGTTCTAGTCATATTCCAGGTCGTTCAAGCATTCTATTTTTGTGATGCCATTTTCCAGCAATCTTGTCTCTTTTCTCTTTTTGTCTTGTATTTTTTTTTTTTCTGTATGTAAGATATCTCAAAAACAGTTACTTGAAGGTGGCTCTGATACCAAATAATGTGGAATGATCTTCGAGAGCATAAAATTTTGTCCAAGAAGTGAGGGAGAGAACAAACAAAACAAGTGTAATAAGTAGAAGAAAGTGCCTTTGAAAGGACTTGAAAATGTTAAACTTCAAGCAACCTTGGATATATCAAATCCAAGACCTCAAGAAGGTTTAAACAAAATCTTTTCTTCAAAGTTCAAGCAACCTAAGGTATTTTGAACCTTAGAGCTCAATGAAACAAGAAGAAGACCTCAAGACTAGTTTTCTACAAGAGTGTAGTACCTAGTATGAAGGAATTTTTTTTTATGATCAACCTTGAAGCTCTTGGAACTTTCAACAAGTCTTCAAAGTGATTTTTTTTCTTTCACGGAAGTTCACCCTTGAAGAAGATAGAAAAACTTAGCTAAGAACTAAGAATACTAAGAGAAGAACCTTTGTCTTGAAAAATTTCTTGATTACTTCTTCAAAATGTTAGACTACATATTTATAGAGATTTGAGGGAGAAAATTGGAATTTTTCCCTCTCATATTTTCAGCCCAAAGGATAGATATAACCTATACATACACTTGATAAGACAATAGAGGTGTTTTAATTGCATTTGGACTATTCTAGAGCACTAGTCAACACATTGCCAAAAGTATAAGGTAATTTTTCAGCTTGGGCAAAAGGGATTCCAACTATCTACCAAGGTAAATTTTCAATTTCTAACTTATTCAAAAATTAGGATATTGCCCCATAAATTCTTGGACATCAAAATTTAATCCCCATAAAGTCTTGGACATCAAAATTTAAGCCTTGAAACTTCTCTTGCTCAATTTGATCCTTGTGACTCTTTAGTTGTTTTGCCTTCGCTCTTGTCACAACTCCTTGATGTTCTTGCATGTCTAACCGATTCACATCAATAGGGGATTGAGTCGGTTAATGGGGGAAAAGAAAAAGAAAAAAAAAATAGAAACTGGGGGAAAGTGTGGTGGTAGAGACGAGTGTGCCGTGAGGTGGCGGTACTATATCCCACCAATATAGATCCAAACTCTATTTTCATAACGTCCATAATTTTAAAGTCATACTAGATGCTTACGAGGTAGGGCATCACATCTTATCCTTAAATCGTTTGAAACTATGATGATGGTTTGTAAAATAATTTATGCTAGCTTTATGGAGAAATGGATTTCTGGAACTTATATAATAGTTGCTCTATTTGTATACAGGTTTCCACTGATTAGTATATATGAATACATTTATGAGTGTATCTCAAGGTTTGAGTTTAGTTCGATGTTTCTAATTTAATGTCAAGAGGCATGAAGGTACCTTACTCAGCTGCAGTTGATCTAGCGGAGGTGTTAAAGGTTTCATAGGTGGTATCGGAGCCTTAGGTTAGAGTCTTGGTTAGAATGAGTAGATTCTGAACAAGTACTAGCAGCAAGTTACATAGGTATGTGGTTGGTAGGAGGCTAAATATCACAAGGATGGATGTTAGGGAACTAAAATTTGGATAAACACCAGTTGCAATCTGTAGAGATTCCTATGCTTCCACATTAAGAAGTGGAATTCCATATTTTAAGGCCTCTGAAATGTTTTTTCTTGATTATCTTAATATTGACCTTTCTTATTCGAACTAAAAGCCTAAGTTTAAGTAACAATATTAGGGGATGATTCAATGGGCTTGATTGATTGGAGTCTTCCACATTGGAATAAATAGCTTGAACTTGACCAAGAAAAAACCAACAAAAATAGGAGAATTCCCTTTCCTAGCTTTATAGATTGGCACCATTTAAAGGAATAAAATTAGGGAATGATTCCCTTTGACAGCATATAGATAGAAAAAACTATGGTTTGACTCACTTACAATATATTGGCAGTAAACCTAAAGTCCATGGCCGGGTATTTTACTTCTCCAATGAAATAGAGAAAACATGAGAAAGCTGTACTAAAAAATGCAAGAGTTCAAAGGCATAGAGGTTATTACTATGACAATAAAACTGCATATGATACATGGTTGCATATGATAATAACTAGCTCACTTTAGATTATAGATAGGTTCCTTTATAGATTTAGCTTCTTTAAATGGCTTGATTAGGGAAAGGTAGAAGAGAGAAGAACAAAGGAATAATTTATAATGTAAGTCAGACATACAAGTAAATACATGGCTCTAGTCTAAACATTAGGTAGGAAGAAATAACAACTACTTAGGCAAATGTTTATAAAAGTATGCTAGAACAATTACGTATAGAAAAAGTTCAACTACAATAAAACAAAGCATTGGGAAAGTTGTTGGATTTACAGTATATTTTAGATGTGGCAACAAGGGCAATGTAATGTATGGTTCCCTTTTCTAGTACCACACGTGTTTTGAGAAATATTTTTTCCAATGCATTAGATATTATAAAAATGGGAAAGTTATTGATACTAAAACTTCTTTTGGACCAATTTTTTTTACAAGGATAGTATATTGGAAAAACTCTATAATTACTAAAGTACCAGCGAAGATGTCAAAGATGGATGCAAAATTACTCACCTACTCATTTAGTAAATTTGAAGTACAATCCCATGTCCTTCATCAAGAACTTTACGAATTGTCTTAATAAGGTAAGCGAACAAGATTGTTAAGGATTCGTCCGTAGGATACAAAACATTATTTGATTATGAAATGTGTAGTTGGCAAATATAATCCCCGAACTAGTTTACTAATGGTAACTTTATCTCAATCCTTCACTTTAATGTTTTTAGTTCCTAATCTATAACATTCTAATGTTTTCAATTCCTAGCACCACTTATATGCTCGAATAAGGTGGCTTCAATCATGTGCAAAGCTTGTGCACATCGTGAGAAAAGTTAATAAATTATTTTTAAAGTATCATCTAAAAACAAATATAAAACGTGTAATCATGCACTATTGACAGAGAAATGAACTTTAAAAAATACAGGAACAGAGAGGATACATATAAATATTCCTCATTTCTGATGAGAACTTCTTAGGCTTTCTTTACCTGATAAATTAGCTTCTAAAACTTACTTGATATGATTCAATTGCTTTTCTATTATAAATGTCCATTTTCAAGAATCTAGCAGATTTGACCTCATCAAAGTGAGCACATGCATTGCACATGACCCAAGGTATTGGATTCTGCCACAAAAAGGGTGGCAAGAAAAGAAAATATATAAAATTTATCAATTACGATTTAAAATTTTGAAATTAAATAGTTAGGCTTAAATTTAGATAAGTAATATAGTTCAGGAATAATTTTTCAAATAACTCTATTGAAAATGACTGAACGTATTGCAAACTTGCAATGAATCGCCTGAACGACAACACAGAATAAGCTAAGAAGGAAATTGTACAAGTTGGGTAGGAGATACAATATGCCAAGGATGGAACTTAGGGAATTAAATTTGGATAAAAAGGAGTTGCAATTTTAAGAGATTCTTGCTCTTCCATACTAAGAAGTGAAATTCTATATTTTATGGCCTCTGAAAAGTTTTTTCCTAATTATCTACATATTAACTTTCCTCATTCGATTTAACAGCCTAAGTTTAAGTAAAAAATTTAGGGATGATTAACTACCTTTCACATTGAAATTAATAGCCTCAACTTGACCAACAAAATTGCTAGATGATTATATTTCCCAGCTTGATTTATTCACACCTTAAGCATTTGAAATAGCAGCCTCACTGGCATAAAAAAAATGGATGAACGATTCCCTTTGACTGCATGATGGATGGAAAATTTTTTTGTTTGACTCATTGGTAGGATATTTTTGGTAGGCCAAATTCCATAGCGCAGTATTTTATTTCTCCAATAAAATCGAGAGTACAAGAGAAACTAGTAATGGCAAAATACAAGGGTTCAGAGGCATAGAGGTTATTACTGCGACAAAAGAACTACATATGAAAATAACTAGCCCATTTTTTGTCATATACAAGTTCCATTTTAGATTTAGCTTCTTTAAATTGATCGGTTAGAGAAAGGAAGAAAAGAAAAGAACAAAGGAAACTTATAAGGTAGATAAGACATATAGGTAACTATGTTGCTCTAGTCTTCACATTCGGTAGGAAGAAATAGATGACTACTTGTGCAAATCATTATAGTGAGAGTATGCTAGAATAAATAGTTACGTAAAAAGTTTAACTACTGTACAACAAAGTATTGGAAAATTTGTTCGATCTGCGGTATAGTTTGGATGTGGCAGCAAGGGAAATATAGATGAATGATCCTCGTTTATCGTAGCACACATATTTTGAAAAACATTTTCTCCAATGCCTTAGATATTATTAAAATTGAGAAGTTACTCATATTAAAAATGTCGTTGGACAAATTTTTTTTGTAATGCTAGTGTAATTGTAATATTTAGCAATAAGTCAAAGATGTATGCAAAATTACTGACCTACTCAATTTCGGACATCTGAAGTACTATCCCATGTTATTTATCAAGAACTTTATGCATTGTTTTGATGATGTAAGCAACCAAGATTGTTAAGGACTTCTCCATTGGATAAAAAAAAGTATTTGATTTTGAGATGAGTAATTTGCAAAAATAATCCTCGAACTAGTTTACTTGTAGTAAATTTATCCCAATACTTCATTTTAATGTTTTTAGGTCTTAATCGATAAAAGTTATATGTTTTCCATCCCTACTGTCACTTATGTGCCCGAATAAGGTGGCCACAATCCTGTGCAATGCCTGTGCACGTCATGAGGAACGTAACTCTATTATTTTAAAAGTTTTATCTCAACCTAATATAGTACATATAATAAGGTCCACATGATACACAAATTCCCTTTAAAAAATATAGGGATAGAGAGGCATAAAATCAACCATTAACAAAAAATCAAGTTCCCTCTATCTGATTAGGCCTTTTGGTGTTTGCAAAGGCTCCTCTCTTCGATCTACATATGTTCATCTATGTTTGCTTCTATAATATTCTAGCCTAGACTAGTGAGATTGTATTTAAGTATAAGGTAAAGACATGGCTTCTTCTTCTCCTTACTAACTTCATCTCTTTTTTTCGTTACAATACAATTGATAAGAAATATTCCTCTTATATGATGAGAAATTATTTGGTTTTCTTTGTTCAGAAATTAGTTTCTTAAAATTTTCTTGATATGATTCACCTATTTAATCTATTATAAATAATAGTTTCTAGAATTTAACAGATTTGACCTCCTTAAAATGTGCACATACATTGCACATGACTAGAGGTATTGGATTCCGCCAAGAAAGTCGCTGCAAGACAATAAAATATAGAAATTTTAACTGTGAGGGACTAAAAATTTATATTATATATTTAGGATTAAATTGAGACAAGGAAAATAGTTGAGGAATAATTTTTGAAAATTTTGCAATACGGTATTGCAAAATTGCAATAGATCACCTGAAGGACAACATAATATAGCCTAAGAAGACAGTTGTACAGGTAAGAGGTTTTATATGACAATGATGGAATATAGGGACCTAAATTTGGATAAAAATCAATTGCAACTTGAAGAGATTCCTCCTCTTCCACATAAAAAAGTGAAATTCCATAGTTTAAGTCCTCTGAAAAGATTTTTCCTTATTATCTTCATATTAACCTTCCTCATTCAAACTGATAGCCAAAGTTTAAATTACAACTTTTGGGGATGATTAACTTTAAGGGCTCGATTGTTCCACAATGCAATTCACAAGCTCAACATGACCAAAAAAATTATAGGATAATTCCCCTCGCAGTTTTATTGAATGGCACCTTCAGCAATTGAATCAATGACCTCATTTTACCGAAACAAAATTAGTGAATGATTCCCTTTGATAGCTTGAATGGAAAACATTATTGTTTGACTCAACAAAAGGATATTGTGGATAAGCCTAAACTCTATAGCTAGTTATTTTAGTTCTCCAATTGAATAGACGAAACATGAGAAATCGGTAATGACAAAATGCAAGAGTTAAAAGGCATAGAGGTTAGTACTATGATAACAGAACTGCAAATGATACACGGTTACATATTACAATAACTAGCCAATTTGATGGTATATGTAGGTTCCGTTATATATTAAGCTTCTTTAAATGGCTGGTTCAACAAAAGGTAGAAGAGAGAAGAACAAAGGAAAACCTTGTCATGTACAAAAGACATACAAGTAAATACATGGCTCTGGTCTTGACATTTGGTAGAAAGAAAGAGACAACTACTTATGCAAATGTTTATAATGAGAGTATACTAGAACAATTACGTAATTAAAATGTTTAACTACTATATAACATAGCATTGGAAAGTTGTTGGATTTACAGTACATTTTGGATGTGGCTAAAAGGGCAATATTGATGAATGGTTCCCTTTTACTGTAGCACACATGTTTTGAGGAATATTTTCTCCAATGCATAGATATTGTCAACATAGTAATGTTACTGATACTAAACGTGATGTTGGTCCAATTTTTTTTTTTTTTAATGATAGTGTATTGGCAAAATTTAGTGAATACTGTAGTACCAGTCAAAATGTAAAAGAAGGATGCAAAATAACCCTGCTCCTTTAGGACATTTGAAATTATCATCCCTTGTTCTTTATCAAGAATTTTATGAATCATCTTGATGAGGTAAGCGAACAACAATGTTAAGGACTTGTCTAAAAGGATACAAAAGGTTATTTGATTTTTAAATGTGTAATTAGCAAAAATGATCCTCGAACTAGTTTACTTGTAGTAACATTTCCCAATTGTTCATTTTAATTTTTTTAGTTCCTAATCTATAACATTCTAATGTTTTCAGTCCCTACCACCACTTATGTGCTTGAATAAGGTGGCTTCAATCATGTGCAAATCTTGTGCACATCGTCTGGAACGCAACTCCATTATTTGTAAAATTTCATCTCTAAACAAATATAGCACGTGTAATCATGCCATTATTAGAGAGAAATGAATTGTAAAAATAACAAGGATAGAGTGTATATATATATGTATATATATATATATATATGTGTGTGTGAGTAGATATATATATACATATATATATGTATATATATGTATATATATTGTTCCCCGTATATAATTAGTCCTTCTGGTGTTTGCAAAATAGGCTCCTCTTTTCTATCTTTATTTATTCATTTATGTCTGCTTCTGCAATTTTCTATCATGGACTACTTTGATTGTTTCAAAGTATGGGCAAAGGCATGACTTATTCTCCTCTTTATTAACTTTGTCTCTTTTTTTCATTGCAACACAATTGGTAAGAAATATTCATCTTTTCTGATTGACTAACCAATTCAATTCCAAATTGCGTGCATTTTTTTTTTTAAAACAATTCCTTTCATTTTCATTGTTTTTTCGTCGCTAATTGGTATTACCGTTTCAAAAGAAGGTTATGCTTCGAAAAAATATATCCAGATAAGGTTGGGAAGTTCTGTTGAGTTAGGAGGGAAATGTTTGTCCTACATATCAACGAAATTAAAGGATCACAAGCAAGTTACCAGGTAAATGACCTGCACTTAGTATTTATAGCTCTTGCATTAGAGAAATGGAAACATTACCTATGTGGGGTTTAGTATGAGAGCTTTTTGTGTCATACAAGTGTGAACTACATGTTACCATAATAGAATTAATAAGAATTGTAAATGTCGATTGATATAACTACTAGAGGAATATGCGAACATAATAGGAGGATAATTCTTAGTTTTACGTGACACAAGTACATGAAAGTGTTAGCTTGGAAAATTGAATATGTATACTTGACGAAGTATAGTATAAGATTACTGAAAGAAAGTATTTTATCAGCATCTCCAAATACACCTTTAATAGAAACTCTCATATTTTAACACATACATAGTATGTTTCATGTGCCCAATTAAAGGGGTGTCGTCCAACACCTGATCATTTTCATAATGGTAACACGTGAATTAAGAGCCAAGTTGACATATAGAGAAACACAAATAGAGATTGTAGAATGAAGCATAAACGAATTATGCGGGAAGCAGATCCCAAAGTGTAAAGTTGTAGGGGACATCATGGAATTGAAGAGGCAACTTAGGAGACTGAGGGGTACATGAAAAAGAAGTACCTTGAACTTATCAGTATATGATTTTGAATTTCGTAGACGAAATTTTTTCTTAAGAAGGGTAGAGTATGGAATGCCCTACTCTATAAACATATCATACATGTCCCAAAAAATCGAAAAAATCACGAACATACATTTTGGTGTCTGACCTAATGGAATAAAGTATCTGGGGCATAAAAGTAATTTTTGAGATGCTTAGGAAAGAGAGGGAAACTTTATTAAGATAAGTATTTGTGGAAAAGTTTTAAAATATCTTTAAATAGAATTTTTTTAGTATTCTTGTCGTGCATATTTTTGGGATCTAAACACTTGACATATTCATATAAGGTTTAAAGTAGAGAACTTAATATAAAGATATTGGGTTTTGAAAAGAATGTTTTGAAGAATACCATTATAATAGTTTAAGATAACTAGTATTATTAGTATTCTTTTTTATCATTAATATTAAAAATGTTGTTCAGTTCAGTGCCCAAATTAAAGATTCTTAACAGTATTAGGTTTTGGGTCTTCTTCAGGAGCTAATATACGTTTATATATCCTAAGATCATTTTAAGGAGATATTTATATTCGTTAAAGATTAGAAATATTGGGATTCTTAATTAAGCCTTTTCATACTTTATTTGTAGGATCGTAGCACCAGTATTGCACTCTAGTGAGTTCACAAGTACAACCTAATATTTGAATGTTGTTACATGTGTTTCCTTAAGTGACTATATTTTTCGATATGTTATCTTGTTAAGATTTTTACAAAATATTTATTGCTTTTGGGACTATAAAATATTTTATTATTTTAAATTTGAGATGTTTTTCACAACATATTTACTTGTGCCTTAGAAAAACATAGGAGCAATGTTCCTTATAGGTGGTTCTTTGTTAAAAAAGAATTATTACCGTACGTATGTTTTCTTGGATAGAGTTGGAAATGCTCTGATGTTGTATAGCTACATGACCTATCATATGCGAATGTGGACCTGGATGTTTTTAAAACCTACATAAGCATGGCTGACTAATGAATGTGACTTTTGTTATTCCAAAATATTTTTTGCTTAAATTTTTTGGCGGGCAGAGAAGTGGCCTTTTTGTCTGTAAACATATATGAAAAATCCCATTTCGACTGGGGACTAAGTTTTGTATGTGACTATGAGTTCTAAAGCATCAAAGGATTGCACTTTACGTTGCTAGTCTCCCGAACTAGGGCCTCTTCCGATGACGTAGATGATTTAAAACTTTGGAGGGTGTATCCACTTGAAAGGAGGCGTAATACCATTGAGGGTTTGGCCCAATCGAGAGTGCTTCTAATATATGATCATTCTCTGTGGTTGAACAACCCCTTTTGAAGAGTCGAAGGGGCTTAAAACAAGGTTGGTCTCAGGGCGGACCTGATAGGTGTCCAGGATCAGTAGCCTAGTTATATATTCTTAGAGAGTGCGATTGATACTGAAATGAAGCACTCGTGTGGTGTTTTTGGTTCATATTGAGTATGGGATGCAGAAACTTGTTTTGTGCTACCCTGTTATGGGTTCCGAACTTTATCCATTGAGCGCTAGCATTTATAAGACATAATTTTAAAACTTAGGTTTAGAGACTGCACTGATGTGTACTAATTCGCTCAGACTTCCTAGTTGCGCTCAAATCCCTCCTATAGGATTATGTATATGCACTTTTAAAGTGGTTAAGAAAATGTTTCCACTTCAACATTGCATGATCTATTTTATGAAAATTGCATAATTTTTTTAGAAAAGATTGAGGCACATAATCACGTGAGCTCACTGAGCATTTTTGCTTACGCCTTTAAATGTCATGATTTTCAAATGTCTCAGAAAAGGAAGGGCACAGTGAGCTACGATAGTATTTTACTTGGAGTTTTTGGGAGAAGGGCATGCTAGGTATAGTTGACTTGGGTAAAGAGTTTTGTTATTTCTTATCCTTAAATCGTTTGAAAATTAATTTATACTAGCTTTATTGTGAAAGGGATTTCTGGAACTTATATAATAGTTGCTCTATCTGTATACAGGTTTCCACTTATTACTATATATGAATATATTTCATGAAGCTATCTCCAGGTTTGAGTTTAGTTTTATGTTTCTAATTTAGTGCTGTGAGGCACGCAGGTACCTTACTCAGTTACAATTCACCTAGCGGAGGTGTTCAAGGTTTCACAAGTGGTATCAGAGCTTTCGGTTCGAGTCTTGGTTAGAATAAGTAGATTCTAGATAAGTACTAGGAGCCAGTTACGTAGTTATGTAGCTGGTAGGAGGAGGAGATCCAATATGACAAGGATAGAACTTAGTGTTAGTATATGCCCTAAGACCAATTGACTCACATTTATGATTTATGAAGCATGTATTTTTTAATTGTATTTTATGCTCTTGGTCATCAAGTATGTGACTTGATAGTAAAACCCTTATAGCTAATAAAATACTATTCTTATTTGTCCCTAGTTTATTACATCTTGTAAACTAGTGTGAAGTTGATTGATGGTCAAGTTTTACTGATCATGAATATGAGATATAAAATCAATTCATAAATACATATTGAGAATATTGTATTGGACATGACCCAAAGTGAAGAAGAAATATTGCATGGGTTTAAGTTATAAGTATTTCTTCTCAGTTTTATATTTGGTGTCCTTCGACCTAATGTTTCCAATGTTTCTTGCATGGGGAGAAAAATATGTTTTGACATAGTCAAACATCACTTTTAATTAGGTGATCATTATGATTATTGGTTGGCTTATTTTCTCGTCATGGCTTGAATATTGGAGATAGTGAAAGGGATTTGTCCCTCTCCTTTTAGAGAGAGATATCCATGGGCCCCTTGATAAGGAAGACTGGAAAATATGCATGGCCATGCTCAAATAAGTATTAATAAGGTGTTATTAATATTATTTGTTGGAACAATCTGCTCGGTGATCAAGTAAATGGTTAATTAAGTTTTATAAGGATGACTTGATCCATGCCTTATACTTAATTAGGATATCGTGTGACAAAGGACTAAATATTAAATCGATGCTAGGTTATTATTACATTTACTTAACTTGGGTAAGCATAATGTCTTGCTAGAGGCCGCTTATGTTTTGTGAATAAATGTCTAGGACATTTTTTTTATTCACTCGCCAACGTTAAGTGAACCTACGAGGTCACACGCATAGACGATCTTGTGAGCATAATGTCCACGTTCAATGAATCTAGATTGTGTCCAGATTCGTTGAACGTATACAAAAAGGGGAATCGGATTCCATATTGTATTTTTACGGTAGGTTAATAAGTAATTAATTTTATTTAATCGAATAAATGAAATTAATTACTTAATATTACTCATCTAACCGTTGGATGATTATAGGAATAGACGGACGAGATTGAGCTGTCATTAGATGACAGATTAGGGGTTTTGATATTGACGACTATAAAAGGTTATGTTAACCTTTTCTTGTTGGCCGTCCTTTATCTCATAAAAGAAAAACAAAACCCTAAACCCTAGAACGGCGATATAGTATCTAGCCTCCTCTCTCAGAAAAAAACGACCGATTACCGGATAGTCGGGATCGGGTTACGAGCAGTTTTGGAACACGAAGGGGCTAGCATCCCGATCGCTTGCGGGAGGAGTTCGTCGCGTGGATACCAGTAGAGGGCGAAGCATACAAAGCAGCGCCTCCACAACGAACAATAAAAACATTGAGGTAATTTCTATCCAATCGGTTTTTCTAGTATGTGCAGATCCTGTTGGTGGATTTCCGTAGTTTTATTTTACTTTGTTTTTGCCTACGGATTCCAACACTTAGGGAACTAAAATTTAGATAAACGTCAATTGCAATTTGAAGAGATTCCTGCTCTTCCAAATTAACAAGTGAAATTTTATATTTTAAGGACTCTGAAATGTTTTTTTCCTTATTCTCTGCATATTTACCTTTCTCGTTCGAACTAAAAGCCTAAGTTTAAGTAATAATACTAGGGGATTATTCACTTTGAGGGCTTGATGTATTGGATCCTTCCACATTGGAATTAATAGCCTGAACTTGACCAATAAAAGCAGGATGATGCTCTTTCCCGACTTGATTGATTGTCACTATTTGCAAGAACAAAATTCGGGAATGATTCCCTTTGACACTTCAAATATAGAAAAAACTATGGTTTGACTCACTGGCAAGATATCGAAAGTAAAACTAAAGTCCATGACCGGGTATTTTACTTCTCCAATGAAATAGAGGAAACATGAGAAAGCAGTAACAGAAAGATGCATGAGTTCAAAGGCATAGAGGTTATTACAATGACAATTAAACTGCATATGACACAAGTTTGCATATGACAGTAACTCGCTAATTTTATGTTATATATAGGTTCCAATATAGATTTAGCTTCTTTAAATTGCTGGATTATGGAAAGGTAGAAGAGTAAAGAGAGAAGAACAAAGGAAAAATTTATAACATACATCAGACATACAGGTAAATACATGGCTCTCTTCTAGACATTGGGTAGAAAGAATGAGACAACTACTTATGCAAATGCTTATAATGAAAGTATGCTAGAACAATTACATACAGAAAAAGTTTAACTACTATACCACAAACATTGGGAAACTTTTTTGATTTACAGTATATTTTAGATGTGACAACACGAGAAATATGATGAATGGTTCCGTTCTTTGGTAACATGCGCCTTTTGAGAAATATTCTCTCCAAGTCATTAGATATTATCAAAATGGGAAGTTACTGATACTAAAGTGGTTGTTGGACCAATTCTTTTTATAATGATAGTGGATTGGAAAAATTAAGTAAATGTTGTAGTTCCTGGGAAGATGTCAAGGATATATGCATAATTACTCACCTAGTCATTTTGAATTTGAAGTATTATCCTATGCACTTCGTCTTGATGAGGTAAGCAAACAAGATAGTCAAGGACTAGCCCGCACGGCCACAGGATACATAACATTATTTGATTTTAAAACGTGTAATTTGAAAAATAATCCCCAAAATAGTTTACTAATAGTTACTTCATCCCAATCCTTCATCTTAATGTTTTTAGTTCCTAAGCTATCACATTCCAATGTTAACTTCATCCCAATCCTTCATCTTAATGTTTTTAGTTCCTAAGCTATCACATTCCAATGTTTTCGATTCCTATCACCACTTATATGCTCGAATAAGGTGGTTCCAATCATGTGCAAAGCTTGTGCACATCGTGAGGAACGTAACTCAATTAATTTTAAAATATCATCTCAAAACAAATATAGAACATGTAATCATGACAATTTTATGGAGAAATTAATTCTAAAAGATACAGGGATAGAGAGGATACATATAAATTTTCCTCTTTTCAGATGAAAACTTCTTAGGTTTTCCTTGCCTAATAAATTTGTTTCTGAAACTTTCTTGATTTGATTCAAATTTTTTTTTATTATAATCGTTACTTTTTTAGAATCTATCAGATTTGACATTATCAAAATTAGCACATGCATTCCACATGACTGGAGGTATTGGATTCCGCGACAAAAAAGACACCGTGACAAGGAAATATAGAAATTTATCAATTCGGGTTTAAAATTTTGAAATTAAATAGTTAGGATTAAATTGGGACAAGTAATATAGTTCAGGAATAATTTTTTCAATTAACTCTTTGAAAAAGACTGAACGTATTGCAAGCTTGCAATAGATCCCCTGAAGGACAACACAAGATAAGCTAAGAATACAATTGTACAAGCTTGGTAGGAGATTTAATATGACAAAGATAGAACTTAGGGAACTAAATTTTGATAAAAATCAGTTACAATTTAATATGTTCCTTCTTTTCCACATTAAGAAGTGAAATTTTTTATTTTAAGGCCTCTGAAAAGTTTTTTCCCAATTATCTTCATATATACCTTCCTCATTCGAACTAAAAGGCTAAGTCAAGTATAAATTTTAGGGGATGATTAACTTTGAGGGCTTCATTAACTGGAGGCTTTCACATTGGAATTAGTAGCGTCAATATGACCAGCAAAATTACTAGATGATTCTGTTTCCCAACTTGATTCATTCTCACCTTATTCATTTTAATCAATAGCCTCACTAGCATTAAAAAATTAGGGGATGATTCCCTTTGATAGCATGATGGATGGCAAAATATTTTCTTGCATTCATCGGCAGGATATTGTTGCTAAGCCAAACTCCATGACCGAGTATTTTAGTTCTCCAATGAAATAGAGAAAACATGAGAAAGTAGCAATGGAAAAAGCAAAAGTTCAAAGGCATAGAGTTTATTACCGCGACAGCAGAACTTCATATGGTACACGGTTACATATGAAAATAACTAGCCAATTTTTTGTCATATACAAGTTCCAATTTAGATTTAGCTTATTTAATTTGATGGGTTAGAGAAAGAAAGATGAGAAAAGAACAAAGGAAAAACTTATTAATGTACATAAGACATATAAGAAAATTGCGGCTCTAGTCTTTACATTTGGTAGGAAGAAAAGACAACTACTTGTGCAGATCATCATACTGAGAGTAAGGTAGAATAAATACTTATGAAAAAAAGCTTAACTACCATACAACAAAGTATTGGAAAAGTTATTGGACTTATGGTATAGTTTGGATGTGGCAACAAGGGAAATATTGATTAATGGTTCCGGTTTATGGTAGCACATATAATTTAAGAAATATTTTCCCAATGCCTTAGACATTATCAAAATTGAGAAGTTACTCATACTAAAAATGTCATTGGACCAATTTTTTATGTAAAACTAGTGTAATTGAAAATTTTAGTAAATATTGTAAAAGAATTCGAAGATGGATGCAAAATTACTCATCTGCTCATTTTAGGACATTTGAAGCATTATCTCTTGTTCTTTATCAAGAACTTTATGAATTGTTTGGCTGATGTAAGCGAATAAGATAATATTATTTGATATTGAGATGAGTAATTTTCAAAAATAATCCCCGAACTAGTTTACTTGTAGTAAATTTATCCAAATCCTTCACTTTAGTGTTTTTAATTCCTAATCGGTAACCTTTCTATGTTTTCAATCCCTACTGCCAATAATGTTCCCAGATAAGATGGCCTCAATCATGTGCAGTGTTTGTGCGCATCGTGAGGAACGTAACTCTATTATTTTAAAACTTTTATCTCAACCCAATACAGCACATATAATCAGGCCAACATGCCAGAGAAACGAGTTTTAAAAAATATAGGGATAGAGAGGGATAAAATTGGCCATTAACAAAAAATCTAGCTCCCTCTATCTGATTAAGCCTTTTAGTGTTTGCAAAGGCTCCTCTCTTCAGTCTTCATCAATTCATCTATATTTTCTTATGCAATTTTCTAGCATTAACAACTGAGATTGTATTAAAATATAAGGCAAAGACATAGCTTATTCTTCTCTGCACTAACTTTGTCTCTTTTTCTTCGTTACAATACAATTGATAAGAAATATTCCTCAATTCTGATGAGAAATTGTTTTTGTTTTCTTTGCTTGAGAAATCAGTTTCTAAATTTTTTCCTATGATTTAACTATTTTTCTTTATAAATGATAGTTTTCTGGATTTTTGCAATTTGACCTCCTTATATGATTCAACTATTGCATATGAATGCAGGTATTGGATTCCACGAAGAAAGTGGTGGCAAGATACGAAAATATAGAAATTTTATCAATGAGGGACTAAAAATTTTAAATTATATATTTAGGATTAAATTGAGACAAGGAAAATAGTTGAGGAATAATGTTTTCAAATTACACTTTTAAAGCTCACTGAAAGTATTGCAAAATTCCAAATAGATCACCTGAAGGATAACACAATATAGCCTAAGAAGATAGTTGTATAGGCTGGATAAGAGATTGTGTATGAAAATGATGGAATATAGGGAACTTAAAATTTTGATAAAAATAAGATGCAATTTGAAGAGATTCCTCCTCTTCCACATAAAGAAGTGAAATTCCATATTTTAAGGCATCTGAAAAGTTTTTTACTTATTATCTTAATAAAAAACCTTCCTTATTCGAACTAATAGCGTAAGTTTAAGTTACAATGTTAGGGGATGATTAACTTCAAGGGCTTGGTTGTTCTGTATTGCAATTAACAAGCTGAACTTGACCAACAAAATCAGGGGGTAGTTCCCTTTTGCAGCAATATTGATTGGCGCCTTCAACAATTGAATTAATGACCTCATTTTACAGAAACAAAATTAGGGAATGATTCTCCTTGACAGCTTGATGTATAGAAAATGCTATTGTTTGACTCACTGTAGGATATTGTCCATAAGCCTTAATTCCATGGCCGGGTATATTTGTTCTACAATTAATAGATGAAACATGAGAAATCGGTAATGGAAAAATGCAAGAGTTAAAAGCCATGGAGGTTACTACTACGACAATGGAACTACAAATGATACATGGTTCCATATGAAAATAACTAGCCAATTTGATGGTATACATGAGTTCCGTTATAGATTTAGCTTCTGTAAATGGTTGGGTCAAAGAAAGGTAGAAGAGAGAAGAACAAAGGAAAAAACTTATAATGTATATAAGACATACAAATAAATACATGGCTCTAGCCTTGACATTAAGTAGGAAGAAAGAGATAACTACTTATGCAAATGTTTATATGAGAGTATGCTAGAATAATTTTGTAAAGAAAATGTTTAACTACTATACAGTAAAGCATTGGAAAAGTTTTTGGACTTACATTATAGTTTTTATGTGGCTAAAAGGGAAATACTAATGAATGGTTCCCTTTTATGGTAGCATACATATTATGACAAATTTTTTCTCCAGTGTATAGAAAAATTATCAGCATAGTGATGTTACTAATACTAAATTCGCCATCGGTCAATTTCTTTTAACGATAGTGTATTGGCAAATTTAGTAAATACTTTAGTACCAGTCTAAGAAGTCATTGATGGATGCAAAATACTCTCCCTCTCATTTTGGTCATTCAAAGTGCCATCTCATGTTCTTTATCAAGTACTTTATGAATCGTCTTGAATAGGTAAGAGAACAAGAAATTCAAGGACTTGTCTTTAGGATTCAAAAGTTTATTTTTAAAATGTGTAGTCGGAAAAAATGATCCTCGAACTAGTTTACTTGTAGTAATTTTAAACCAATCCTTCATTTTAATGTTTTTATTTCCTAATCTATAATATTCCAATGTTTTCAATCCCTACCGCCAATTATGTGTTCAAATAAGGTGGCTTCAATCATGTGCAAAGCTTGTGCACATCATGTGGAAGATAACTCTCTATTATTTTTAAAATTTCATCTGAAAACAAATATAAGATGTGTAATCATGCCAACATGATAGAGAAATGAATTGTAAAAAAAAATAGGGAAAGAGAGTATATATATAAACATACACACACATATATATATTTATATATATACACACACATATATATACATACATAAGATATATATACCTATACATACACACATATGTATATATATATATCTTTCCCTCTATCTAATTAGGCCTTTTAGTATTTGCAAATTAGGCTCTTCTCCTCTATCTTCAGCTATTCATCCATGTTTGATTCTGCAATTTTCTAGCATGGACTACTGAGATTGTTTTAAAGTATAGGGCAAATACATGGCTTCTTCTTCTCCATATTAACTTCATCCTTTTTTCTTCATTACAATACAATTGGTAAGAAATATTTCTCTTCTCTTATTGACTAACCAATCTAACTCCAAATTTTGTGCATTTGTTTTAAAGGATTCCTAACTCAGAGAAAAAGAAATCCATCCAACAATTTTTCTCAAAACCCACACCGAACAAGCATTTTCAATTTCCTTTTCTGGCATCATTTTTTTTTAACGAATTTTACATAATCTTCATGGAATTTGATTTTTTATCATAATTGTAGGACTGTGGGCTTATAAATTTTCACACTATTTTCATTTTCAACACATTTTGATCCCTATGATGTGTTAATTGGTGGGCCTCACAAAAGATGACTGGGCTGTTAGACTTTGTAAAAGATGCCGGGCCCGGCCCGCTGAAGGTGACTTGGGACCACTATATTATGTCTCTTTCTTCTCTCTTAGCTGACATAATACGGCGCAGCCTTTCTTCTGCTCTTCTCTCTGCCTTCTCTGCGCTGTGCTTCTACGAGTTCTTCGCTCTCCCTTCTTTTTCTTGTTTTTGTTTTCTTGTCTCACCGGCATCGCCTTGTGTGACCAGTTGCCATAGTTGAGTAGGAGTGACAGAGTCGAACGGTGAGAGAGAAAGAGAGAAGTCTTCTCCTTTTCCATGAGGCTCCCACTACTGAGGGACTTAAACCCACATTCATTTCACTGCTACTATTTTTTTATCACAAGCGCCTCGACGCGGCTCTCTCCCATTCGTCGCTGCTTGCTTCATCCCTTCGCTGCATCCGCCGCTGGATCGGACTCCGCAACGGCAAGTAAGCCTCTCGGCTTTTCGTTTCTATTACTATTTTTACTAACAGTTTATTGCAACTCTTGGGATCATCTCCGACGTTGTTCGGAGAAGGTTTTTCAGTCAGAAAAAAAGACGGTTTTTATGTAGTAGTTTTAGGATCTCTATCTTTTATTATTATTTGTTTCCTCTATGGATCTGTAATAGTAAAGTTGGGAAAGTTGTAATATAATTAGATCCAACAATTGGTATCAGAGCCCAGAAATGACTACAACTTTCCAGTGTTCTCGTTGGCGCCCGTAGCCGGACCTCTCGGTATTCCAAACTCACGGGAACTGTTGAGTTCTGTGGATCTAGCTTAGGAAAATATTGCTTAAACTTTTCCTGTTTTATTTTTCCGGTATTTCTGTTTGGTATCTTTATGTTTTTCAGTCTGTTTTCGATCTACTGTTCTGTCTAAGTTTTCTATTATTACTGGTTTGTAAGTCGCATTTCTGTTTGGTATCTTTCTGTTTTTCAGTCTGTTTTTTGATTTGCTGTTATGTTTAAGTTTCCTACTGTTACTGGTTTTTTGATCTTTCCGTGTTATACCTATTATTGTTTTTTTGTTATCTGGATGTCGGTGTTATTTCTGTTGCGGAAGTGCACTATTGGTATTCTATTTTTTTTTTTTTTTTTGAAAATCTAAAAACCCAAGCCTGGCTTGAGTCCAAGATACTTCAAGTAGTTGTGTCTTGGCGATGTTCGTAAGCAGTTTACATATATCGTATTATTCGTGACTGTTGATTGTTCTGTTATTTGTGTTGTGTGGCTGTCGCTTAGGCCTTACCTGTCTATTTCTCTGTCTCGGATAATTAGTTGTTACTGCACTATTTTTGTTGTAAGATTCGTGTGTTTCACGTATTTTTACCGCGCCGTTTTTCAAAGCAAAATCCGATTTATTTTATTTGTGTGACAAACTTCTTTCTCACATTTTTTATTCTTCTAGCCATCGATTACTCTTATTTACAGTTTAACCATGTCGATTCCAAAAATTGAAACCGACAAGTTTGATGGCAAATCTGACTTCGTAATGTGGCCAAAAAAAAAAAAAAATGGAAGCAGTTTTAGTCAAAAAGAAAATTGCACCTACAATTTGTAGCCCTAAAGAGTATCTAGAGTCTTGGACGGGTGAAATTCTTGCTGAAAACTTGGTGATGCACACACAGTTGCCTCACCTTGCATTTAACCAATAATCTTTTACGAGAAATCGACGAAAAGAACAACGCTTTGGAAATCTGGACGAAACTTGAGAAACTGTATTTAGGAAAGTCCTTGTCAAACAAAATTTATTTAAAAGAGCAGCTTTTCGGCTTTAAATTGAGCGGGTCGAAAACACTTTCTGAAAACATGGATGATTTAAACAAAATCATTTTTGGAACTTCAAAATGTTGGAGAGAAAATCTCCGATGAAAACATTGCTACTATTTTATTAAATTCCTTGCCTGAGTCTGACAACAATGTGAAATCTGCCATCAAGTATGACAGAGATGGTTTGTCCCTTTCTAATGTTAAAAACGCTTTGAAATCGAAAGATTTGGATTGAAGAAAAGAAAATAAATCAAACGGAGAACACTTTTGCGTGCGAGGGACAGTTGACTAGAGAGAACCTCTTAGTCATCGTTCTAAAAGTAAGGGGAGGTCCAATCTCGAGACAAGAACAAAGTGAAATGCTTTTACTATGGCAAGGAGGGTCATATGAAAAATAAGTGTTTTAAAAGGATCAAAGATGAAAAACAACGTAAACATGGTAAAGGGAGTGATAAAATTGACAAAACCACATTTTTTATTCAGATGGTAATTCCATTTATTAGGAGGTTTTGTGTATGTCCCCTTCCCTTTCTTGTTGTAAAATTGTTCATTATTGGATTCTTGATTCTAGACGCACATTTCACATGAGACCCAATAAGCACTGGTTTTCAAATTTTAAAGCCCTTGATCAGAGAAAGGTTTACATGGGAAACAATCAAGTTTCTGACATTAAAGGCATCAGAAACATTTTCATTAAATTACATGATGGCGTGACTAGGAAACTCACTGAGGTGAGATATGTGCCTGACCTTCGTCAGAATCCAATCTCCCTTGGTTATTTGGATTCAATCGTTTTTTCTTACAAATCTAAAAATGGGATTTTAAGAGTTTGCAAAGGAAACCTAGTCATGCTTAAAGGTTTTAAAAGGGAAGGTTTATATACCCTTATTGGAAAAATAGTTTGCGAATCATCTGCATTGATTTCGAAAACTATCCTTGAAAAGACTATGTTGTGGCATCGTCGGATTGGCCATATTAGTGAGAAGGGACTATATTATTTACAAAAGCAAAATCTTTTACGTGGTGACAAAATCGATTCTTTGTATTTTTGTGACTGTTGTGTTTTGGGAAAGCAACACAAAATTAGTTTTTCAACCGGCACACACAAGTCTACCACTGTACTTCATTGTGTGCATTGTGATTTGTGGGGACCTGAAAAGGCCCCAACCTATAGTGGCAATGTTTATTTCTTATTTGTTTTTGATAATTTTTCCAGGCATGTGCGGGTATTTCTTTTGAAAATAAAAGGTCAAACTTTTGAAAAGTTTTGTGAGTGGAAATGCTTTGCTGAAAATCAAACTGGAAATAAACTAAAGATGATTAGGACAGATAACGATCTTCAGTTTTGTAACCAAAAGTTTGCTGATTTATGTGCATCGCATGACACCTTACATCATAGGACAGTTAGGCATAACCTCTAGCAGAACAGTGTTGCTGAGAGGATGAACTGTACTATCATGGATAAGGTTAGGTGTCTTCAGGCATCCCAAAACCCTTCTGGGAAGAAGCTGTAAGTACTGCTGTCTACCTCATTAATAGATCACCTTCTACAGCTATAAACTTTAGGACTCCTATAGAGTTGTGGTCTGGTGAATCCCCAAACCTGTCCAACCTTAGAGTTTTTGGGTGTGCTGCATTTACACATCAGAAGGAAGGTAAGTTACACCCTAGGTCTAGAAAGGGAGTGTTTATAGGCTACCCTAGGGGGGTGAAAGGTTATAAAGTGTGGCTCAAAGGTGAGTCAGGAGTGAGGATAGTTGTGAGTAGCAATGTTGTCTTCAACGAGCTAGATATGCCCTGTCTTAAGAATAAGCCCGTTTCCGATAGTCCATCCTATGTCCCCACGATAGTGAGTATTACTGTGGAGGTGGAGGTCACCTCTAAATCCTCACAAGAGCACACATATGAGCTTGAAACCAATGAAGAGTCAAATTTATTGACTAGTGTCCCCGAAACCAATGTGCCTGAATTAGAAAATTCTGATGATGATGAGGATCATCCAGAGGCACAAGCACAAGTCCTTAGAGACTACCAGCTATCTAGAGATAGGGTTAGAAGATTGCATAAAGAACCCACTAGATATGGTTACTCATACATTGTCTTATATGCATTTGCTGTTGCAACCTATGTGAAAGAGAAAGAACCGTTGTGTTTTTCTGGCGTGTTGAAGATCCTTAATCGTTATTTATGGTTTAAGTGCTATGGATGAGGATATGTCCTCTTTAGACAAAAACAAAACCTGGATTCTTGTTCCAAAACTCTCAAAACAAAAATTGATTGATTGCAAATGGATGTTTAAAATCAAAGAGCCTGAATCAGCCAATGAACCTCCAAGGTTTAAGGCCAAGCTGGTTGCAAAAAGGTTTTCTCAAGTTGAGGGCATTGAATTTAACGAAATATTTTCTCCTGCTGTTAAATACAGAACGATTAGGTTAATCTCTTGTTGCTTTTTATGATCTTGATCTTGAACAACTCGATGTGAAAAATGCATTCTTGCATGGTGATCTCGTAGAGACCATTCTATGCTTCAACCACCAAGTTTTGAGGTTAAAGGTAAGGAACACATGGCATGTCTTCTGAAAAAGTCTTTGTACAGATTTAAACAGTCACCAAGACAATGGTATAAGAGGTTTGATTCTTTCATGCTGAAAGCTAGTTTCTTTAAAAGCAATTATTGTAGTTGTCTCTATTTTCGTGGTAATGATGTTGATAATGCCGTTTATCTTTTACTTTATGTGGATGATATGTTGATCGCATCCAAACATAGAGCTAAGATTGATAGTTTGAAATCCTTGTTGAAGTCTGAGTTTGACATGAAGGATTTAGGGTCTGCATCTAGAATTCTTGGGATGAACATAACTAGAGATAAGGCTTACCGTTCCTTATTCATCTCATAAACCCTTTATACAGAAAATTGTTTCCAAGTTTTCGGTGCATTTGTGCAAGCCAATTATTACTCCACTTGCGAGCCATTTAAACTTTTCGAAAAATCCTGTCCCAAAACTAATAGTGAGAAGAGAGACATGGCAAACATACCCTATAGAATGGCAATAGGTCCAGTCATGTACTCCATGATATCTACCCGGCCTGACATTGCTTTTTCTATAAGCCTTCTTAGCCGATTCATGTCTAACCTGGGTAGAGATCACTGGGCAACTCTCAACTGGTTGTTACGTTAAATTAATGGGACAATAGATAGGGGTTTGCACTATTACAACTGGTCTGATGTTTTTGAACTAGTTGGTTATGTTGATTCTAACTTTGCAGGTGACAAAGATGGTAGAAAATATACCTCATCTTACTTCTTTACCTTAGCAGGTAATTGTGTTTTATGGAAGTCCGAGCTACAGCTTGTAGCTCGACTATGTAGGCTGAATACATCGCTGCCACGAAGGCAATCAAGGAAGCCATTTAGCTTTAAGGGCTTTTAAACGAATTGTATGTTTTACATTCAAAAGCTATAATTTATACTAATAGTCAGAGTTGTTTACACTTGTGCAAAAACCCTGTTTACCATGCAAGGACTAAGCATATAGATGTCAAATACCATTTCATTAGGGAAAAAGTCTCAAGTGGTTTAGTTGATAAAGAAAAGATTAGTACTAATGATAATCCTGCCGACTTTGGTAGTAAAATTGTGAACTCTGACAAGTTTGTTTTGTGCAGGGAATTCCTTCACTTAGATGCGGGTTGACTCCTTTGAGTCATTGGTGGCTGGGAAGTAAATGAAAATATATTCAAGATGGACTTTTATAGGCCTGTGGGCTTATAAATTTTCACACTATTTTCATTTTCATCCCATTTTTATCCCTATCATGTGTTGATTGGTGGGCCTCACAAAAGAAGACTGGGTTGTTAGACTTGGTCAAAGATTCCTGGCCGGGCCGAGCTTACCCGGCCCACCTAAGGCAACTTGGGTCCACTATATTATGTCTATTTCTCGTCTCTTAGCTGACATAATATGGCACAGCCTTTCTTCTGTTCTTCTCTCTGCCTTCTTTACACCGTGCTTCTGCGCGTCCTTTACTCTCCCTTCTCTTTCTTGTTTTTTTTTTCTTTGCTCGCCGGCACTGCCTTGCGTGACCGGTTGCCATAGTTGCATAGGAGTGAGAGAGTCGAAATGTGAGAGAGAAAGAAAGTAGTCTTCTCCTTTTCTGTGAGGCTCCCATTACTGAGGGACTTAAACCTACGTTCATTCACTGCTACTGTTTTTCGGTCACCGGCACCTTGACACGGCTCACTCTCATTTGCCGCTGCTGGTGATGTGGAATGATCTTCAAGAGCATAAAATTTTGTCCAAGAAGTGAGGGAGAGAACAAACAAAACAAGTGTAACAAGTAAAAGAGAGAAAGTGCCTTTGAAAGGACTTGAAAATGTTAAATTTCTAGCAACCTTGGATACATTAAATCCAAGACCTCAAGAAGGTTTAAACAAAATCTTTTCTTCAAAGTTCAAGCAACCTAAGATATTTTGAACCTTAGACCTCAATGAAATAAGAAGAAGATCTCAAGACTAGTTTTCTACAAGAGTGTAGTAACTAGTATGAAGGAATTTTTTTATGATCAACCTTGAAGCTCTTGGAACTTTCAACAAGTCTTCGAAGTGATTTTCTTTCAAGGAAGTTCACCCTCGAAGATGATAGAAAAACTAAGCTAATAACTAAGAATACTAAGAGAAGAACCTTTGTCTTGAAAAATTTCTTGATTACCTTCCTCAAAATGAAAGACTACATATTTATAGAGACTTGAGGGAGAAAATAAGAAGTTTTCCCTCCCATATTTTTATCCCAAAGGATAGATATAACCTATACAATAGAGGTGTTTTAATTACATTTGGACTATTTTAGAGTACTTGTCAGCACATTGCCAAAAATAGGAGGTAATTTTTTAACTTGGGCAAGAGGGCTTCCAACCATCTACCAAGGTGAATTTTTAATTTCTAACTGCAAATTTTTAACTTGGGCAAAAGGGCTTCAAACCATCTACCAAGGTGAATTTTCAATTTCTAACTTATTCAAAAATTTAGTATATTGCCCCATAAAGTCTTGGACATCAAAATTTAAGCCCCATAAAGCCTTGGACATCAAAATTTAAGCCTTGAAACTTCTCTTGCTCAATTTGATCTTTGTGACTCTTTAGTTATTTTACCTTGGCTCTTGTCACAACTCCTTGATGTTCTTGCATGTCTAACCGGTTCACATCATCCTTCCCCTCTTGAAAAGGATTCGTTCTCGAATCTCCATCACCTATATCAAATAAAGAGAGATTGGAAACATTAAAAGTGGCACTAACATTTTAATGTCCCAGAAGATCAACTTTATAGGCATTCTCATTAATTTTCTCAAGGATTTGAAATGGTACATCTCCCCTATCATCAAGCTTAGACTTTCTTTGTTCGGGAAATCTTTCCATTCTAAAATTCACCCAAACTTAATCATCGAGTTTGAATACCACTTTTTTTCTTTCCACATTTCTTTTCTCTACAAGCTTTTTGTTGGAGTTGACAATAGCTTCATGGAGCTTTGCATGAATTGCTTGCACAAAATCAGCCTTGTTGCTTGCATCCTTGCTTAATGTTTGATCTATAGGAAAAGGAACCAAATCAAAGGGAGTTAGAGGGTTAAAACCATAAATAACTTGAAATGGAGAATGAGAAGTAGTAGAGTGAGGTGCCCTATTATAGGCAAATTCAATGTGTGGTAAACACTCCTCCCATTGCCTCAATTTCTTCTTCAAAATAACCCTTAAAAGTTGGCCAGTTATTCTATTTACCACTTTGGTTTGTCCATCCGTTTGTGGATGGCAAGCTGTAGAATAAAGCAAGTTACTACCAAGCTTCTTCCAAAGAACTCTCCGAAAATGGCTCAAGAATTTGGTATCCCTATTCGACACAATAGACCTTGGAATTCCATGGAATCTAACTATCCAAGTAAAGAACAAGCTAGCTACATGACTGGCATCATCAGATTTCCTACAAAGAATAAAGTGTGTTTTTTAGAGAACCTATCTACAACAACAAAAATAGAATCCATACCTCTAGAGGTCCTAGGTAAACCAAGAATAAAATCCATAGAAACATCAACCCAAGGTTCTTTAGGAACTTGTAATGGTGTGTAAAGTCTATGTGGAAAAGTTCTAGATTTAGCTTTGTTGCATTTAGTACAACTTTTTACAAATCTTTCTACATCTCTTTTTAAATGTAGCAAAAAAAAAAAAATGTTCATGAAGAATTTCATAGGTTTTAGTGACACCAAAATGTCCCATTAAACCCCCATAATGTGCTTCTTTGACAAGTAGAATTTTTGTAGAACAAGATGGTATGCACAATCTACCTTCACAATAAAGAAATCCTTCATGCAAGAAATATTTTCCAAAAGGTGCTAATAAGCATTTCTCAAATATTTCCTTAAAGTCATGATCACTAGAATACATTTCTTTAAGCATTTCAAAACCCAAAATTTTTGTTTGAAGGGTAGATAAGAGAGTATACCTTCTAGATAGAGCATCGGCCACCACATTCTCCTTACCTTTCTTGTAACAGATGACATATGGAAATGTTTCAATGAACTCCATCCATCTTGCAGGTCTCTTATTGAGTTTATGCAGGCTCTTGAGAAACTTCAAAGCCTGATGATCGGTGTGCACAACAAACTCCTTTGGCCATAGGTAGTGTTGCCAATGCTTTAATGTTCTTATTAAAGCATAAAGCTCCTTGTCATAAGTTGAGTACCTCACAGCTGCCCCATTAATTTTTTCACTAAAATAGGCCAAGGGCTTTCTATCTTGCATAAGAACACCAGCTATACGAATGCCGGATGCATCACACTCCACCTCAAAAGTTTTCTCAAAGTTTTGTAGTGACAGAAGGGGTGCACTACATAACTTTTCCTTCAACAATTGAAATGCTTGTTCTTTCTTTGTTTCCCACTTAATCCTTCAGTTTTCTTGATCACTAGCAAGTGTGCTGAAATTTTTTATGAATAGCCTATAGAAAATTGCGAGACCATGGAAACTCCTCACTTCCCATGCGTTTCTTGGTGTTGGTCATTCCTTAATTTCTTGGACCTTTCCTTCATCTACTTGAAGTCCTTGTGACCTCACCAAATAACCTAGAAATGTAACTTTGTCCAAACAAAACTCACATCTGTCAAGATTAGCAAAAAAAGTTTTTCAATTCTCAAGACATTTAGTACTTTCCTAAGTTGTTGAACATGCATTTCATATGTCTTGCTATAGATCAAAATATCATCAAAGTATACAACAACAAATTTCCCAATAAAATTCCTCAACACATGATTCATTAATCTCATAAATGTACTAGGAGCATTAGTTAATGGAAAAGGCATAACCATCCATTCATACAAACCAAAGTTAGTCTTTAAAGTGGTTTTCCACTCATCCCCTTCTCTCATCCTAATTTGATGGTATCTGGATTTCAAGTCAATTTTAGAGAAAAGATTAGAACCATGCAACTCATCAAGTCTAGGTATGGGATGCCTATACGTCATAGTAATGTTGTTTATGGCTCTACAATCTATACACATTCTCTATGTACCATCTTTTTTTGGAACAAGTAAAACCGGAACCGCGCAAGGAATCATGGACTCACGCACATACCCTTTTGAAATTAGATCCTCAACTTGCCTTTTTAGCTCCTTAGTCTCTTCTGGTGGACTCCTATAGGCCGGTCGGTTTGGCAAGACTACCCCGGGGACAAAATCGATTTGGTGTTCGATTCCTCTAATTGGTGGAAGACCTCCGGGCATATCATCGGGTAATAAGTCTTTGTAATCTTCAATAACCTGAAAATTTTCACTTGAAAAAGAGGGTGAGTGTTCTTTAGATGAAGTCAAGGATTCCCTACAATACAAGAGCAACACCACTTCTTTTCTTTCAATTGCGCCAATCACCTCACTAGGTTTTAAGAAGAAACAATTCTATTATTTCATCTCACTCTCTTTTTTTTGGTCACTCTTTTTCTTTTCACTCTTGTTTTCATCACTCCTTCTTTACTCTTTTCTTTTTCTTCAACTCTCTTTCCCTCCTCGATTTTTTTTCTTTTGAGCTCACTTTTGGCCCTCTCTTTCTCCCTCATCTTTTTTTGTTCATCTCTCACTTGTTGAGGTGTAAGAGGATTCATAGTGAATGTTCATCCATCTTCACAAAAGAATATGTATTTTTCTCCCTATTGTGGAGGGAGTTTCTATCGAATTGCCAAGGGCTTCCCAAGAGGAGATGGCATGCTTGCATGGGTACCACATCACATAGTATCTCATCTTTGTAAGCTCCCATTTCTTTTGGTGCCACTACTCGTCTCAACACTTTAATTTCTCCACCATCATTTAGCCAGTGGAGTTTGTAGGGTTTATCATGTTTTGTAGTAGGTAGTTTCAACTTCTCAACAAGATAAGCACTAGCCACATTTACACAACTACCACTATCAATAATAATGTTGACAATCCTTCCCTCAACTTTACATTTAGAATGGAAGATGTTTTCTCTTTGTTCAATCATGTTACCATCAAAAGCTTGAGCATTTAGTGCTCTTATGGTAACTAAGCTCAAGACATTGTCATCACTTTCTAAAGGATTCAAATCAACATGTTCATCATCCTCACCATTTTCTTCACCCTCAACACATCCACTACTTTTATCCTCCTCCTTCTCAATCCAACCATTCAAATCCTCCCTAAAGATCAAAGCTCTCTTTGTCGAACAACTACTTGCATAGTGTCCTACACCGTTACATTTAAAGCACTTTGGAGGGTTAGAAATGATTTTACCTCTCTCTTCCATCTTTGGCTTGGTTGGAGGTTGGAAAGTACCTCTTGGAGCCTCATCCTTTTTTGGCCATGTCTTGAAGTCGGAAGTAGGTGGTTTTGTTATTGCAACTTGTCTTTGGTTGGGAATTGAGGATCGCATCATTCCACTTCTTTTCCTTTGCGATTCAATCTTGTTGGCAAGGTAGCACATGTCTTCATAAATTGTGTATGGATACAACTTAAGGTGGTTGGCTATCTCCCTATTGAGACCACTAAGGAACCTAGCCATTGAAGCATCCTTGTTTCTTCCAAGTTCAACCTCAAGACGCAGAGCTCAAGCTCTTGTTTCACTTTTCTGCACTTTTTTCACCTTCTTTTAAAGTCATGAGCTTATAATGAAACTCTCTATAGTAGTGTTTGGGCAAAAATCTTTCTCTCATCAAAGCTTTTAACTCTCTCCAAGTATCAACCGGTAGTCTACCACTTCTAACTTTTGGTTTACTACCCTTTCTCACCAATGTAAAGCATAGCCGGAAAATTCGGCTATTACAAGTCTAGCTTTTAAGAATTCATTACAAATTTTCAACATAAACATATTTTCTACTTGCCTCTCCCAATCTAAGAAAATGTTAGGGTCATTCTCTCCCTTAAAACTAGAGAGCTTCCACTTTATTTGGTCCAAGTTTTTGTCACCTTGGTCTCTTCCATAGTTGCCAACAAATGGAACATGTTCATGATCATCATATAATGGCTCTCCATGCCTTGCTTGTGGTCTTGGAACTTCTTTAAATTGTCTAGGCATGCCTCTTCCTCCAAAACCGCCTCTTCTACCACCGTAAGGAGGTGGATGAAGTTCTTCATCAAAATGTGGAGGTTGGTGGAATTCGGTTGTCCTAGAGCAATTGAGTGGTCCATTGCTCCTTGGGGTAGTAACATTGAGACTATCATGAGGACTAACCTCCTTTTGTTGATTAGAGAGATTAGTGACAACCCTTCTACTATCCCTCATTTCATCTCTTAGAGATTATAACTCTTACATTATGAGCCTCAAAGGGACATCATGTTGGGAGTTGCTAGAGTCTTCTCCAAAAGTAGTTGGTGCTTGAGCTTGGCTTGAGATCTTGATAGTATTTACCTCACAAAACTCTCTTGTTTAACTCTCTTTGGCTTTTTTTGAGGATATTCTCACAACTCTTGCCTTTTTCTAAAGGTTCAAGTCTAAAAGAGTTCTATGAGTTCTTAACAAAGATTTAACACGTCTACTCAAGTTTAAAACAACCAAAATAAAAAAAAAATCACAAACAAAAACTAGTTGCGAAATATAAGAAGCAAGAAAGATGATATTGAGTCATCCATTCATTTTAAGCAAGTTCAACAACATTTCCAAGAGCATTTGAGTCAATAATGGTAGATTGATCAAATGAAGAAATAAGTACTGAAAATAGTAAAGAACTTCGACCACAAATACAAACACAAAGCTAGGATACTTCAAGAACACAAAAGAATGCACAACAAAAGTTTCCAGCAAGCAGAGTAGATGACATACTCGGCTTGTTTTGAAAACTGGTATTGAACCACAAGTCTAAATTGAATGAGGTTTGTCTAGAAAAAATCGTCACACAAAATTCTTGAGTTCAGGTGGAAGAATCAAAGAAAAAGGATTAGTAAAAAAGAAGATATGCTCAGATTGTTTCAGTACTTTTTGTTTGCAGAAAAGCCAGGTCACCTTCAAGTTTTGACTATTTTGAGATATCAAATGCAGTCCACATTAGATGAGACTTATTTCATTTCTTTCCAGTCAATGTAGTATAAATCCATGTAAAATATTGCAAAGTTCTAGTCATATTCCAGGTCATTCAAGCACTCTATTTTTATGATGCCATTTTCCGGCAATCTTGTCTCTTTTTTCTTTTTTTTTTTTTTTTGTCTTGTATTTTTTTTTTTTTTGTACGTAAGATATCTCAAAAACACTTACTTGAAGGTGGCTCTAATACCAAATGATGGGGAATGATCTTCAAAAGCATAAAATTTCGTCCAAGAAGTGAGGGAGAGAACAAACAAAACAAGTGTAACAAGTAGAAGAGAGAAAGTGCCTTTGAAAGGACTTGAAAATGTTAAACTTCTAGCAACCTTGGATATATAAAATCCAAGACCTGAAGAAGGTTTAAACAAAATCTTTTCTTCAAAGTTCAAGCAACCTAAGGTATTTTGAACCTTAGACCTCAATGAAACAAGAAGAAGACCTCTAGACTAGTTTTCTAAAAGAGTAGTAACTAGTATGAAGGAATTTTTTTATGATCAACCTTGAAGCTCTTGGAACTTTCAACAAGTCTTCAAAGTGATTTTTCTTTCAAGGAAGTTCACCCTTGACGAAGATAGAAAAACTAAGGTAAGAACTAAGAATACTAAGAGAAGAACTTTTGTTTTGAAAATTTTCTTGATTACCTTCTTCAAAATGGAAGACTACATATTTATAGAGACTTGAGGGAGAAAATAGGAATCTTTCCCGCTCATATTTTCAGCCCAAAGAATAGATATAACCTATAGATACACTTGATAAGACAATAGAGGTATTTTAATTGCATTTGGACTATTCTACGGCACTAGTCAACACATTGCCAAAAGTAGGAGGCAATTTCTCAGCTTCGGCAAAAGGGCTTCCAACCATCTACCAAGGTGAATTTTGAATTTCTAACTTATTCAAAAATTTAGGATATTGCCTTGGCTCTTGTCACAACTCCTTGATGTTCTTGCATGTCTAACCGGTTCACATCAGCAGGCTTCATCCCTTTGCTGCATCCACCACTGTATCGGACTCACGACAGGTAAGCCTCTCGGCGTTTTGTTTATATTACTATTTTTACTAATAGTTTGTTGCAGCTCATGGGATCATCTCCGCCATTGTTCGGAGAAAGTTTTTCAGCTGGAAAAGAAGACGGGTTTTATGTAATAGTTTTAGGATCTCTATCTTTTATTATTATTTGTTTCCTCTGTGAATCTGTGATTGTAAAATAGGGAAAGTTGTAATAGTAATTAGATCCAACAATAATATTTCTCTTTTTTCTTTTTTGGACGAATTGCAAAATAAATAAAAATCAATTAAACTTGAATTGGAGGTTTCTCTGGTACAAATTTTATGCGAATCTTCCTTTCAATTGAAATATTGATTCCATCGCTCTCCCATATCTTCTTATTTTGATTGAAATTCAATCCTCCACCATAAAGCCTATGGATAGAAAAGTTCCATAAACCTTAAGATAAGAGGGTTAATTCTTCCCCAATTTGGCTATAAGAACTCCAGAGAATAAACTCTCTAAAACCCAAGCAACATAAACTAGAAGACCTAAATCAATCGAATCTAGAATCTCTAACTTCTAGATTCAATTAAAGCATGAATTGATGATCAATTGAAATCCCAAAGACCTTCGATTTAAAAAACACATATTGAATGCCTCCTAAGGATAAACAACCTTTAGAAGAGAAACTAAGGTTGAAGAACCAAACAACAATAATCGCTCAGTTCCTAATTCATCATACATCAACTAGTCTCTTTAAAATGATCAAAAGAAGTATTTAAAGGTTCTCAAAACATTAGGGTTAATCCCCAGCATTGAATAGAGTCTTAGTGTCATAAAGAAATAAAATATCATTAACTCAAAGCTTGGAATTCGAGGAGGCAGTCGAATCCTTATGTCCTCTATTTTCCTCTGTCCTCCTCAATACGCAAACTCTTTTGGCTCTTATCTTGAACTATGGATATTAGACATGTCATGGTCCCTTGCCGTTCTCTCCACTTTGGAAATTAAACTAAAAGCCATATTTCATGAGTTTATCCATGAATGCAACGAAACCATCATTTTATCCATCGGTATGATCCTTGATTTCCTTGCTATAAGCACTCGTCATTGATCCTTGAACTAGCTCTACGATCTTTTGCTCATTTTGGGTCATATCACATCATGAGAAAATTTTCTATCAAGCATCATGTTTTTCTACAGATTGAGGAATTCCCATTTCTTACCAGGAGATGTATGTGTTGCTAAACGTCCTTCTTAACAAACAAAAGATGAATTCAAGCATGGGAAGATGTAGCACAAGGGAAAGAAGAAAGTTCTAGAGAGTAGTAATCACCATACTTAGTTGTAAAGAATAAGGTTAAAATTTAGTTCCTAGTCCGAAAAAACATCCAAAATTGAAAGGAGAAAGCATATATTAATTAAGATATAGACGAGATACCAAGATAATATTCTTAAAGGGGAATCCATATTTAATGCCCAAAAGTCCAATGACATTTAGAAGTACCAACCTTGCTACCAAGAAAAAAAAAGGTAAAGGCACATTCATTTAGAAAATATATAAATCCTTAATTAGTAGAGTCTAGATAAAAAGAAAAATATTTTACGTCAAACAAGTTTTTATTACGTAAATTATAAGCTGTTCATTAGATGAAAAGTATATTCTTTATCTAGAAATAAACATGAACATTCCTAAGCATATGTGACCAAGAGCACATTCAATTTTGAATCGATGCCAAGTGCAACTTTTTTACAGCTAAATTTGTAAATGGAAATAAAGGTTTAAATTGATATATAACTGAAATCTGATATTCTTACGTTAAAACTAGAAACTAACCCGTCTAGAACGTTAAAAAATACAAAGACGCTCAAGAGTATCTGATTCCATAATTTAAAAATATTTTTGTTTCTCCATTACTATGTACTTTCTTCTCTCACTAAATGAAAAAAGAGAAAATCTTTTACTCGTTTCATGGTGTTCAAATCCTTGAAAGAGCATCAAATCATTAATCCTATTTTCGATGATGCTTCAATTCAATTTAGTGTACAATTTCTTTGTAAAACATGCATGATATCTTCTTATAGTTATTCCTTTATCATTTTTAAGAATTGAATATCATTTTCTTTTGTGTATTCTGTGCCAAACAAAAAATTTCCTCTCAAGTTTAATTGATTTTAAAATATTAATTTATTTATTTTTCTCTCAAAGAATGAACTTGGTGAACTTCTTAAGTTGTTTTCTTTAAACAACACAATTTTTAGTATTTGACACCAAATATAGGATTTTTCATATGACCCACTGCTACTATTTCATTCTATGTGTATGTATGTGTATGTGTCTATTCTCTATTATAAATGTTTGTAAAAGGTTTTCTATATTTTTTATCTAATTATAGAATTTGATTTTGATGTAAATACAAAACTTGTGAAAATACAGCCCTTCTGCTTTCTCTCCTCTAGCAAAAAACAAAAAACAAAACACAAATATATAAGTCCTTGTATAAGATAAAATTAGTTGTTTTTTCTTTCATTAAATTTTTTGTGCATAAAAATCCAATTCTTGGAGTGGATGTTTTATGTATTAATAAGTTTGATCTAAATGTTCCATTAGGTGTATTTGATTTCCACTCTTGGTATGACAAACTTTTAGGGTGTGTTAGTAATAGAATGTGAATGGGAGAAATTACTTCAGATAATTTAAAAACCTTTTGTTAACATGATAATCTATTATAATTAATTAGAAGATGCATTTTTTTCTATACAAATACAAGAAGAGGCCTTAATGAGGTATTTTTCTCTCAAGATAATCAAGCGATATTGCGCAGTTCGAAAACAAATAGGCTATGGGGATGAAATCACAAATAGTAGATATATGGAGAGTTCAAAATTATTAAATACCGTGCAAAAAATACTTGGTGAATATATTTTAGGACTTTTTCCACTAAAGGAGTAACAAGATTGAGTAACTAATGTGTCAGGTCACCTTTTTTCTCGCAAAGCTCTTTCATTATATGCATTGAATCAAGGACCAACAATATATATTGTCATGCAGCTAGTGTTCCTTTATCCTTTAGGAGAGGAAGGAACATCATTTGGTTCTAGATGCATTCACATACTAATTAGAAGCATGTATAACATCACCTGAATATCTTCTGGTCTTTTTCTTTCTGGAGTAGTGTTGCAAAAATTTGTATATGGATTGATCATTACATATGTGAATAACTAATAAACTTCTTTTCTTATATTTATAGACGTTACATTGCAGATTTAGCTTCTTTAAATGTTTGATTCAGGGAAAGGTGGCAAAAAGAACAACAAAAGAAAGTCTTGTAATGTCAATAAGGCTAAAAAGAAGAAACACAGCTCTGAGATTTATGCTGGGCAGCAAGAACAAAGGATTATAATTACGAAAGTATGCTTTGAACAACCCCTTATTTAAAAGGTTTATCTATTATACAAGAAAGCATTAGATAAATTATTGGATTTAGGGTATGATTTGGATGTAGCAACACGGTCAATTTTGATGAACAGTTCCATTTTTGGTGTGTTCTGATAAATATTTTCTCCAGTGCGTTCCATTAGATATTATCAAGAATGGATATGTTACTAATGGTAAAGTTACCATTGAGTTAACGTTTGATGATTTCAATGAATTGGCAAGATTTTCCATGCTAACTTTGCTCAATATGGCAGTACAAGATGGATTAGAGATGCGAAAGATTGCCCCAATCTTGTATTTGTTGCAGAGTAACTCCCTTTCAGTTCATGAATCTTCTAGGGATCTTGAGAATTCTAAATATTTGGGCAATGAGGTTTTTTTCTGGGTTGGTCCCAGATTTTAGAAATGGATACTAAAGAGGCCCATTTTTTTTTTAATTCTGGAACAGGCCATAACACGTAGTCATTGTGCATTATCTCAGGTGATAATGCACAATGGTTGTATGTTATCTCTAATCACGTGACTTAAGCTGCATTAAGCCGCGCTAATTGCGTTAAAAACTAACGTGGCTCCGATCTGGCGTTGATGTGGCGATAACGCACAGCCATTGTGCATTATCATCCTTGATAACGCACAGCCATTATGCGTTACTAAGGATGATAACACACAGTGACTGTGCGTTATCATGTTATAAATCCTAGCCACCCGGCTGCCCCCTTTCTTCTTTCTCTTTCCTTCTTCTTCCTTATTTCTTCTCCCTTATTTCTTCTTCCGCTATTTTTTCAGCCTCAAAATTTCTCTCTCTTTCCTCTGCCTCAATTTTTCTCTCTTTCCTCCGCCTCAAATTTTCTACTTTCTCTCCTTCTTCTTTTCTCTCGCCTTACTTCCTCTTTTTTATTGCCGCATGAAAATATTTGCAGCCTCTTCCGTCACCGCCGCCGCTCGGTAAGTTATTTTCCTCTTCCATTTATTTTCTTACTTGTTATTATACTTTGACTTCTCTTCTTCTAATACTTTTGTATTCTATTTCGAAATTTACAGTTAAAAATTAGTTAATATTTGAAGTTCAAGTTTGAATCTGCGAGACTTTCTTTGAAGTACGAAGGTTATTAAAGATTTGGAGTGGAAAATGGTAGACTAGAGCTGCATTTTTAATTTTCGTTAAGTTTTTAGTTATTTAAATTTTTTGGTGTATTATTTATTAAGTTTAATTATTGTGTGTTTGGGTTTGTTATTTGTTGTTTGTTAATCCTTTTTATGAATTTTATTTGTTAATTTGAATTAATTCATTTTTTGTGAAAGTGGGGTTTGGATTTATGTTTAAAATTGTTGTTATTCTAAATTTGTACAATTTGATAATTTAATGTATATAATTATTTTTTTCATTTAAAAAGTGATCTTAGGGTGATGTATTATTTTCATGAATTTATTTGGATAATTAGGGTTTAATTTTTTACCTCACTTTATGATTATTTGAATTTTTTTTTTAATTATTTTGCATATTTCGTATAATTTTTTTTAGTAGAAAAGATGGGAACCTGTAATTTGGTATTTTTCTCATATGTTGTTTTTTCTCCTAAATAGTAGAACCGATACTTCGAAATTTATAGTTTAGTAATTAATACTTTTATTTAAACTCTAAAACCGTAATAGTGAATTTACGAAGTAGTAAAATACTTATAAAATATACTATAAGTAACCTTAAAAACTTAAAAATTCTAAACTTTAAATAATAGAAAACTTAAAATCTATTAATAAAAATCCAAAATTTAACATCAAACATTAAACCGTAAAACTATAAACTTTTTAACAGTAAACCTGAAAATGCCAAAATCATAATATTAAAATTCTACAGGGTATATTATAAAAACTTTAAAAACCCTTAAAATTGATTTTTGAAACATTAAACAATAAAACTAGAAACTCTGTAATGGTAAACCCTAATCAACTCCAAGAACCTTAAAATTGATATTTTGAACATTAAACCGTGAAATTGTAACGATGTAACATTAATCACTCTTGCCTTAAAATCTTAATATTTTAAACAGTAAACCATAAAACCATAAACTTTGTAACAGTATACCCTTAAAACAAACGAAAATTTGAATATTTTAAATATTAAATCGTAAAACTGTAAACTACGTAATAGTAAACTTTAAAAACTTTAAAATCCTATTCTTTTAAACATTAAACCATAAAACTCTAAATTTTGCTACAGTTAAAAATGATATTTGTAAACATTCAACCGTAAAACTAAAGACTTTATAACCGTAAACCGTAATAACACTTAAATCTTAATATTCATGATAATTAACTATAAATTATAAAATATTAAAAACCCTGAAAATCCTAAAAACACTAAATTTGATATGTTAAAAATCATTCAAGCCCAAAATCCTAAAATGAAGTGTACCGTAAAGAACACACCTTAAAGAGTTTAGAATTAGAATTTATTTAAAAATTTTTACTTTTAACATATAGATATTGACAGTATCTCAAACTATAAATAATGTAGATGGAAGAAGTGCCAGCACAAATGCATCCGGGGCCCATTGTCTCTGATGTTTTATCAAGACAGCACGAGCACCAATCTAGTTTGATTTGGAGTGGTGACCATGAGACGTCTTTAGATGTGGTTACATTGGATTGGACCACGCACTTATTACCGTATTGGTAGAGCGGTGGAGACCAGAGACTCACACATTTCACCTGACGTGTGGTGAAGTCTCAATAACACTGCAGGATGTACAGGCACTGTGGGGTTTAGGGATAGACGGTATGGCCGTTACCGGCCCTAGCTGGAGTGTACACCCTAAACAGTACTGGATTGAGCTTATCGAGAGACTTCTTGGTGTGTGGTTGTCTCTCAGCCACTTTTCTGGATACAAAGTGAAGAAGGAACCTTTGGAAGCATGGATCCTGAGAGCATTTACTTGTTCAGAGATCGATGATGATCTAATCTTGCGCGCTCGTGGATTTATTTTCTTACTCATTGGCGGACATATACTTCCCGAGTTCTTCGGGAATTCGGTTCATGTGTGCTACCTCAGTTTATTAGAGGATATTGACGCTATCAGGACATACAGTTGGGGTCGCTGCGTACTTGGATTTTTGTATAGGCAGCTGTGCACGACAGCTTTGGGTGGTACACGGCAGATTGGGGGGCCTTAGTCTTAGTACAAATTTGGGTGTGGTCGCGCATACCTGTATTACAGCCTCTCCTGATTACGAATATTCAAGCCAACCCTCTTTCTCCTCTTGGCGCTATATGGTGCACATCCTTTAACTGTAGCCAACTGCCTACGTACACTCTCGTGATCTATAGGGACCAGTTAGATTTCATGCCATCTGATCAGGTTCGCTTTACAATATTTTTTACTATTTGTAATTATTTGAGATTTTTTTTATGCACTTAAATTTGTATTGATTTTGGATTTTGACTTGATAGTTTATATGGCTCCCTTCTCTTGACCGTGCTCTAGTTCCATCTGACCTGTGGCGGGCAGAGGTCCCACTCTGTTATGAAATAGTGGAGTACTACTATCCCGGAGGTGTGATGCGCCAGTTTGCACGGGCTCAGATGATTCCAGATGCATATGATACTCGTCTGGACCTGCACCGGATCCAGCTTAAGGGGAATGATCACACATACTGAGGGACACAACATGCTAGTCACATCGAGGCCTGGTACTAGTGGCGACTTCGCGTTAGGGATGGCCCTACTGTAGCTGCTGAGGTGTTGTCATACCCTAGTAACGAGTATATCAGATGGTATAGGGGTATCACACGGGTTACATCGGCAATCCAATTAACCGCAATACTCGTTCGCATGGATATCAGCCTGCCGGTGTGGACAGACGGATGATGGTAAGTTCTCCAAATAAATATTGTTTTGTTTTTAAAATATTCTTACGCATTTCAGTTATTTATGTTTAATTCTAACGATTTAATTAGTTAATTTATTTAGGGTTTTATTTATTTATTTTTTGTTTAGACTTCCATGTTATAGGAGATGGATGATATGGCTTCAGTGATGATACAGCAACCACCTACTGATCCTTCACAGATGGCCGTGTTCGCAAAGAAAGTGCAGATGATTATTCGGAGATGCATGGTCTCTATTGGCGGTACCATGGGCTGCACTCCATCACATCACGATATCCAGCAGACATTCCCTATTCAACCGTCGTGTCGCCGTCCCCGGGAGTACATACCAGAACGGGGTGCTCGTGGAGTTAAGAGGGGTGCTCGTAGACAGCCTGGTCGTGGAGCATGCGGTGGATGCCTTCCTGTATTGCCTTTTCCACACAGGCACGAACATGTCGACCCCGGGCATGTAGAAGTGGAGAGGGGTGAGGGATTTGGAGGTGGACAACCGACTGTTGACCCATTTGACAGCCCGAACTTAGATATACCTTCTTTTAGTTTAGGTTTGACTCCAGCTTCCCAGTCACTTCCTAGTGGATTTGGGACATCGCAGACGCCTCCCCCTCCTGGTTTTGGATTTTTTCTCATTTCAAGCACCACATTCTACATCTTTCGGGTTTTTCAGGTTTCGTGAACCCTCTCCTCCGGTCACAGCCGTTTATCTGCACCGCATCAGCCTATACCTCAGGCATCTTTGTCTGATGAAGAGGAACAGGCGGATCATGGATGGTGTACAACATTACAAATTCGGGCATCTTGTCGATAAGAAGACTACGAGGTTCACGCCATCCGACTGCCCTTAGTTATAATTAGTATTTTCTAGGTTCCTTTGCCAGTTATATGTAAATTAGATTTCTATATAAATTATTCAGTTCATGTTTATATTATTGATTTATTTGTTTTACGTATCTTAATTATTGATTATTTTGTTTTAGGTAAAAACCTATTCGGTGACTTGATTGCCTTGCCATTTGAGGGTTATGATATGACGCTTGGGATGGACGGTTGTCTAAACATTATGCTCAAGTAGACTATCGACGGAAATCGGTTAGTTTAGCCGACCGAGTATGTCAATCCTTGTATTCCAAGGGAAGCGAACGAAACGGGAAAATCCCTCTTTATCTGGCATGAAAGCCAGGAAGTTGTTATGGAAATGATGTCAAGAATACCTAGCATATTTACTCAACAAGCCTAAGGAAGAAGTAAAATTAGAGGCGGTACCAGTGGTGAAAGAGTTTATAGATGTTTTTCCCGAAGAGTTAACGACGTTGCCCCAAATCGAGAAATGGAGTTCAGCATAGAGTGGGTACCTGGCGCTAAACTAATATCTCGAACCCCCATAGTAGATGGTATAGGACGAGTTGACAGAGTTGAAATAGCAACTACAAGAGTTATTGCAAAGAATATATCCATCCAAGTACATCTCCTTGGAGTGCATTAGGTTTGCTTGTAAACAAGAAATATGGGGCCTTAGGCCTATGTGTGTAGACTACAAATGACTAAATAGTGTGACAATTAAAAATAAGTACCCACTTCCACTTATTGATGAGTTGTTTGATCACTTCGAGGAGTATGATGCTATTCCAAATTAGATGTAAGACAAGGATACCATCAGGTACAAACAAAAGAAAGAGATATATCCATGACATTTTCCAACACCTGATATAGGCATTATAACTTTGTCTTATGCCATTTGGATTGACAAGTACACCTGTGACATTCATAGAATCGATGCATAGGATTTTCTTTCTTTACTCGGATAAGTTTGTGGTGATTTCCATTGATGATATTTTTATGTATTATCCTAACCTCGAAGTACATGAACATCTTTGAAGAATGTTGTAAACCCTATAGGAGCATAAGTTGTACATCAAGTTTAGTGAATGTAAGTTTTGAATGGTGACAAGTGACTTCCTTAGGGCATGTGATTACTCTGGAAGGAGTATCAATAGACCCAGTAAAGGGAGAGAAGTGACCGATTGGATGCAACCCAAAATATCAATAGAGGTACATATCTTCTTGGGTGTGGGAGGGTATTATCGAGATTCATAACAAATTTCTTTTTAGAATCGTTAGACCTTTAGCACAACTTATAAGTAAAGCATCGACTAACTTCGACACGAGTTGTGCTACTACCCAATTCAAGGGAAGAGTTTTCCTTATAAAGGGAAGGCCTAGAGACAGTTTTGATGCAAGATAGATAGGTTGTTGATTATATTTAAATTATATTGGAGGATTATGAGCGGAACTATCCAACAAACGACATGAGACTAATAACCATAGTGCGACTAGGGTGTGGTGATTTCACTTATGTGGGGAAAATATGAGATCTTTATTGATCATAAAAGTTTATAGCGCTCGCTTTCCTAGAAGATTTAATATAAGGCATCGATGGATGGGGCTATGGAAAAATATTGATGCCAAGTTAACTACCATATAGGAAAAGTTATTGTGATGGTGGATTTAAATAGAAAGGAGGCAAAGATATCAAGTCTCACCGTCACCTCTACCTTGCAACAAGGTAGTACAAGCACCTAAAAGAATAGCATGAGATTCCTAGAATTTAAGAACCGAGTGGAAGCTAAGAAGTAGACAGATTATCAGACATTAGAAACCAATAGGAGCTGGTACTTTTATAATCGATTGTACATTCTTGACGATACCAAGCTTAAGTGTAAAATACTAGAAGAAGCACCCAGAAGTAAGTATTCAATGCACCCTGGAGAGAATAACAAGTATAGAGATTTAAAACAAAACTTTGGTGGAATTGAATGAAGAGAGAGATTGCGAAGTATGTAGCGGCCTATCTACATGTCAAAGGGTTAAGGCGGAACACGAAAAGTCAGCAGGACTACTACAACTGCTACACAAAAGGGAAATAGGATCATATGACAATGGACTTTGTCATAGGATTGCCACGGACCAAGGGGTATAAGGATGCTATCTGGGTGATCGTTGATCGTTCAACGAAAGTGGCACATCTTATTGCCATTAATATGATATACCTTTTGGACAAGTTAGCACAAATCATGTAGACAAGATTGTATGACTTCTTGGAAGTATTGTATTGGACCGATACCCAAGGTTTACCTCAAGGTTTTGGCCCAAGTTCTAGGCAGCTATGGGAACCAACCTAAGTTATAGCACCACAGCACACCCCAAACCAATACAGTATAAAAGGACAATTCAAACCCTAGAGGATATGCTAAGAGCTTTCGCCTTGGACTTTGGGAACAAGTGGGTTGACAATCTTGCTTGTGCTGAGCTTGCTTATAATAATAGCTACCACTCTTAGATAGGAATGGCACCATTTAAAGCATTATATGGTAGGAGATGCAGAACACCCTTATACTGGGATGAAGTTGGAGTTCAATCCCATTGGAGACAAAGAGACTGGATGGCAGAGTTGGAGGAGATGTGGAAGCAAGTTAAGATAACTCAAAATTGGCTTCGGAAAACTAAAAGTAGATAGAAGAGCTATACCGATAACCGAAGGAGAAATCTGGAGTTTAGTATGAGAACTCGAGTTTTCTTAAAACTTACGCCTTGTCACAAAAAGTTTAGATATCTAAAGAAAGGAAAATTAAGCTCTCGATATAGTGGATTGTTTGAAGTTATTAACAGGATTGATAAAGTGGAGTATCAGCTAGCCTTACGGAGTGAATTGACGGGTATACATGACGTGTTCTATGTGTTACAATTGAAGAAGTCTCATCCTACACCTGATCATGTTCTCAATGATGACTAATTGGAATTACAAGCCGATCTGTCATACGAAGAAAAATCAACTGAGATTTTAGAACGAACCGTAAAAGAGTTATGCGGGAGATAGATTCCAATGTGTAGAGTGATATGGAGACATCATGGATTAGAAGAGGCAACTTGAGAGACTGAGGAATACTTGAAGAAAAGCATCCAGAGCTTATAGGTACGTGCCTAGTAAATTTCGAGGACGAAATTTCTTTTAAGGAGGGTAGAATGTAATGCCCCACCCAGTAAGCGTAGCATGACTCTAAAAAACTTGCAGGCGATATCAAAGTAGAGTTTGAGACCTGACGTAGTGGAGTATAGTGTTTTTGACACTTAGTGGTATTTTGGAGACACTTAGAAATGAGAGTAAAATTTTATTATGTTGAGTTTTTTTTAGTGGCGTTTATAAGTGCCTTTAAGTGGGAATGTTTTTAGAATACCTAGTACGTGTATTTTGAAAATTTAAGTACTTGACATTCTTTTATAAGGTTTCAAAAAAAAAAAAAAAACCACCTCACGGTACACCCGTCTCCACCACCAAATTTTCCCCAATTTTTTTTTTCTTTTTCCCCCTAACCGCCTCAATCCCCATGTAAATGTATAGCATATCTTCTTTTTTTTTTTTTTTTTGTTGCTTTGTTTAGCAACAAGAACATGTGAAGCAGCCATAGTAATAAATTAAGGTTAGTTATTTTTGTTTCAAGAGCTTTTTAATTATTACTATTTTCGTTACAATATATAGTTTAGGTTATTGATTTATTTTAGGACTTAAATATTTCTTAAATGGATTTTTAGTATATAGTATATAGTTAATTATGGTTTTTTAGGAAAGTATATTTTTTTAAAGAATATAGGCTTTTCGATCTTTTAAAAGAATTATTATAAGTATACAAATTTCGTAGGATTTCGATATTATTTAGGGGAATAGGACTATTTGATTGGTACCCAAGTATTAAGTATTTTCGTATTATTATTTTGTAGGAACCTAGTACCAGATCTGCATTCAGGTGAGTCCACAAACTCGCTTTTATTATGTTATTTCAAAAGTTACGGGCTACATAAATATGGTATCTAAACTTATCATAAAATATCTACTATTTTTGAAACGGTATAACGTGCCATGTTTTTCTTAATTGGAGATGTTCTCCACGATGTGTTACATGTTCATTAGAAATGCATGGGATCGGTGTTCCGTATATGTGTTGTCTTTTTGAAACAGATTATTGTTGTGAAAAAGAACTAGTGTGTGCACGGGTTTTCTAGAAATATTCATAAGTTGGAAAATACTTTGTTTTTGAAAAGTTATATGATTTGGCATGCATGAATGTAAACATGGCATCTTTGTAAAATCTGCATAAGCTGGAGAATGCTTTGGTCCTGAAAAGTTACATGTTTCAACATGCATGAACATAGGCCTAGCATTGGCATATTTGTGAAATTTTCATAAGCATGTGATGACTGGCGGATGAGGACTTTTTGTGCTCTGAAATGTTTATGCCTTGAATCTGTTATGATGGCTGGGCAATTGGCCTTTCGATTTGTGAATACATATGAAAACCTCATTCCGACCAGGGTTAAAGTTTGGTGAAAATCAAAATGAACGGACGTGTTAGCGGATTGCACTGTACGTGGCTAGTTCCCTGTACTACGGCCTCTTCCGATGACGTGGACGAGTTTTTAACTCTGAGGGTGGATCCACTTAAAGAGGGGCGTAGTACCTGGAGGGTGTGGCAAAATCAGTATTTATGTGGACATTGCATCATGCTCTGCGGTTGGACGGTCGCCTAGTGGAGAGTTAGGAGGGGCTCGAAACTGAGGTGTGCCCCAGGGCAGACCTAGTAGGTGCCCCAAGAGTCTGTAGCCTGTTTTGACCATTGATATAGGAGTGTGGTTGTTTGTAATTGAGCGCTCGTATGGTGTTCGGCTGGTGTTGACTACGAGATGCCGGAACTTGGTTCTGATGGCCTCGTTTTGGGGATCCGGACATTGTCCGTAGAGCCCCACTGTTACATTACATGTTCTTTTAAATTCGGGGCGTAGAAGCTGCGCTGATGTGTCTTGATTCGATCAGACTTTCCAGCTGCACTCGAAACCCTCATGTAGGTTCAAGCATCAGTTTTGTTAAAACATTAAAAGAGAATGTTTTCTTATAATATTGCATGAACTGCTTTGTAAAACTGCATCATCATTATTTTAAAGAAATCACTACAGCGCACACACACACATGGACTCACAGAGCGTTCGCGCTCATGTTTTTTCCATATCATGTTTTCTTCTCAGATTAATTCAGGACGGACAGAGATACAATAGACCGCTGAAGTTTTACGCGTGGGATTTTGGTTCAAGTCTCTCCGGAAGGACATATGTTTTTGTGTTGCTCTCTTGTACTCGAGCCGTTTGTAAAGTACTTCTATCTTTGTATCGGAATTACCATAGGATAAGAAGTTTTCTTGAACCCTATATTTTGAGCTCCTTTTTAGTGTTCAAATTGTTTAGTTTTCTGCTACGTATTGTATATATACTTTTAAGTGTTGCCAAGGGGGTTATGCTTTTGTTTTTAGGCTTGTAATTTAGTGCTAAGAGGCACGCAGATATCTTATTTAGCCGCAGTTGACCTAGCGGCAAAGTTGGGGGTATCACAAAATTTCTTTTAATTTTTTTTTATATTTTTGTTGTAATTTTTTTTTAATGAAAGTTTCTTTTCGGAAAACTTATAAATGTATAATTTATTTTAATGTGTTTTTTTAATGAATTGTTTTTTTAGTGAAAATTTCTTTTGGAAAAACTTATAATTGTATAATTTTTTTAAAAAAATGTATTTATTGTATTTATGATGATAATATTTATATCATTTTCTTTTAAAATATATTTATATTTTAACCATTTCATCTTAAGTTATTTGAAAAAGTAATACTAAAGAAATTGTAAAAATTTAGAGCAATGATTACTAAACTAGAAGAAATTGAAAGAAAAATTTAAGTAATAGAAACATGTTTTATTATAACTATTTCAAGGAAACGTCAAACTTATACATTGCTCGGTCCGGGGTTATTACAATTTTTCCTATTATGTCCCCGCATTTGACATCTGCCACATCTTGGGGGAGAATCCGGATTTCTATAATCCATTTCCCCCTGAAATCGCTTGCCATGTTTCCTACCCCGTTCCTTTTTCATGTTCGGAGGATAGAATGTTAAATTAAAAGGAACATCCCTCCAAAACTTCTCACTCAAGACCGGATGAAAATTCGCTTGGTAAGTTCTTCTGTACTTTTGTCGCGAATATATCTCCGGCACATAAGTATCTGTTCTTGACCCATTTTCTCTACACACTGCAAGATCATGAGAATAAGGCAATGTATACATTTGCCATTTTTCGCAACTACATGATTTATTATTTAGTCGCAATGTATAGATGTTGTTGCCCGTACTAGAAACCCGGATCGGAGATCTGACCATGTATATTCCCTCTCGTGGATTGTAAGTTTTAACTTTGTGTTCTCTTGATTTCAGTTCAATACGCAAGAACTTGTCAAAAATTCGAGGCGGAAATGGATGCACACAATTTTCTGCCTCTTCACGGTGTTGGTGAAAGTACTTAACTAGCTTGTTGAATATTAGTTCAACCAGGGCTTTTAAAGGTAGAACCCTAGCTTTCTTCAACACACTGTTAAGTGCTTCAGAAATGTTGGTTGTCATGATACCGTGTCTGTGACGGCCATCATGCAACAGTGTCCATTTCCCTGCGTCCAACTTCATGAAGTAAATGTAAGCATCAACATTTCTTTCTTGAATCTCTTTCATTATACAGTCAAATTTCTAATGTTTTGTTTCTGTTCCGGCCTGCCACATCAAGCCTTTTAGGTTTGTATTTTTAAAAGTCTTGTTGAAATTTGCTCAAATGTGGCGTAAGCAAAACAGGTAAACTGCAAATGGTGGTTGCCACAAAGGTTGATTTTGAATAGCAGAGAAAATACCTTTGTGGCGATCAGAAATAAGGCATACGTGGCGATCTCTGACTACGTATTCTCGCAAGTTCTTAAGGAACCAATTCAAACTCTCGGAGGATTCCTTATCAACAATTGCAGAAGCAAGCGGGAACAAGTGATTATGTGCATCCCATGTACTTGCAATTAACAGCACGCCCTTGTATGGTCCCCTTAAGTGTGTTCCATCCATAGAAATCACCGGCCTGGAAATCCGTCTATACATGGTGAGAAACACCAGAAAACAAATTTGAAAACATAATTAGGGGGACTGCTTGTTCTGTGATGCAAAAATTCGTCTACAGTCCCCGTGTTTATATCCTGTACAGCTTGTAAGTATTTAGGTAGAATACTGAAGGTTGTATCCTAGTTACCAAAAACCCTCTCGATGGCAAATTTTCGAGCATACCATGCCAGCTTCTAAGTAAAGCCAGTTTGAAACATTATTTGCACTTCTTGAATGATGTTCGAAAACTAGGTGTGATATAGACATTGATATAAATTTTGAAGACAAGTTTCTCTGTTTGTTTTGTTCAATCTGTACAAGGCACGTGTGTTCCTTGACGAATCTGGTTATTTCCCACCGATTGTGCGTGGCTTTCTTTTTTATACGGATGTACCAAGAACAGTAATTATCGTCACTGTGATGGCAACATCTTACGGTCTATGTATCAATCTTACTTTTCAAAACTTAGTACTCATGCCCCACACTGATGGACCACTTACCAACTGCACCTATTGCCTGCACTTTATCAACGAATCTCATGCCTAATTGTATGTCAGTCATGGAGTCATTCCAATCTAGTAATCGTACGGTACCAGATTCTATAAGGTTATCTATAGGAGAACCCGAGCCCATATCTAGGAATACTCCAGAATGTGTGTAGTCATACCTAGCGTTGTTAAACCATTGGCTACTCTCCCATTGTGGTACTATGTTTTCAGTTACTGGGTTTATAGGATTTACAGGGTTCAGGAGAGTTTGGAACTCTCCTTCTTCCAGGTCATTGTCATCATCCGATTCAGATTGACTAGAAACGACATCATCTCCGTCCGATCCGTCAACTTCATCGTCGTAATTATTGACAGTAGTATGCAACATAGAAGGTTCATCATAAACCATCTGTGTTACCGTTGTAATATGTTCCGGCAAAGTGGTTCTATTTCTGTCATGTGTAATTGGAATACTTTGCTGTTAGATATGCTCAAATTCAATAAGAATATGAATCCCTTCCTTCGCGAGGTGGGGCGGAATCGTCCATAGATAACGCATTTCTTCATCATTGTTCATGCTATATAAATTAAAGTAAAACATACGATGCACTTCGTAGTATGAAGGCACCCTCATTGTCATTCGAACATTCAGAGATTGAGATCCATATCTCGGTATTTCAATATTTTCCTTACCAGTTCATTATGTGAAATCATTCGGGTTATTGGAAATGTCCAACTTTTCCACACTACTCCAGTAAAATGGGGACCATATGCATCCCTTGCAATTTTAGAATCCCAAAATAGCATCACTCTAACAGGGTTGATTTCTTCCATTTTAAAATGATTTAACTAGAAGTGTTTAGGGAAGATGATGAAATATAAAGAATTTAAGGACTTTGTGAATTGAAAAAGAATGAATGGATTTAGGGTGGGAAGTTTGGATAGTCTGAAGTAGAATTTTGAGAGTGTGTATATGTTTATAAAGTTTTAAGGGTTTAGGGCCGATGGTAAATTATTGTCCTTGAATTTCACATGGCAATTGTCAGTGAATTATTGACCTTGCAATTTCACATGGCAATTGTCGGTAGGGTACAAAAGTAATGGGATGAGATGACAACACATTGCAGCTGAATTATTGAGTTGAATTATTGAAGATAACGCACAACTGTTATGCGTTATCTTCAGTGATAACGCATAACAGCCGTGCGTTATCACTGACGATAACGCACAATGGTTGTGCGTTAAATTTATGATAACGCACGACAGTTATGCGTTATCCTTAAGATGACGCACTACAATCGTGCCTTTTCTTTAAGTAAAAAGTTTTTTTTTTCCCTTCATTGTTAAAATGTTTTCACAACTTTCTGGTTTTTATATTTCCTTTTTCACATTAAATTAAAAATGTTATTGTTGAAATGTAAAATCACATTTTTCGGGTCTTTATTTTTCCTTTTTCACACCAAATTAAAAATGTTATTGTTAAAATGTAAACTGTGATTTTTTCGCTTTTTATTTTTCCTTTTTTAAACCAAATTAAAAATGTTATTGCTAAAATGTAAAATGTGATTTCTTCGGTTTTTACCCAAAACAAAATAATACTAATTAATATACATAGAACAAATAAATCAATAATATACATATAAACTAAATATTTTATATTGAAATTTAATTTACATATAATTGAAAATAAAATCTACAAAAATACTAATTACAACTACGGCCAGTCAGATGGCGTGAACCTCGTTGTCTTCTTACCAACACGATGTCCGAATCCAAAATGTTGTACAACATCCGTATCATCCGTCCGTTCCTCTTCATCAGATGAAGATGCCTGTGGTATAGGCTGATGCAGTGTAGATGAACCTACTGTGCCCGGAGGAGGGGGTGCATGAAACCCAGAAAACCCAAAAGATGTAGGATATGGTGATTGAAATGGAGCAAACCCTAAACCGAGAAGGGGAGGCATCTGCAATGTCCCGGATCCACTAGGAAGTGATTGAGAAGGTGGCACCAAACCCAAACTAAAAGATGGTATATCTAAGTTCGGGCTGTCAAATGGGTCAATAGTAGGTTGTCTACCTCCGGATCCCTCACCCCTCTCCACCTCTACATGCCCAGGTTCGATATGTTCGTGCCTGACTGGAAAAGGCTGGACAGGAGGGCATCCACCTCCTGCTCCACGAGCAAGCTGTCTGCGAGCGCCCCTCTTAACTCCACGAGCACCCCGGTCCGGTACGTGCTCCCGAGGATGGCGACGCGACGGTTGTACTGGGAACGTCTGTTGGATATCGTGTTGTGATGGAGTGCAACTCAAAGTACCGCCAATAGATACCATGCACCTCCGAATAATCGTATGCACTTTCTCGCAAAAACAGCCATTTGTGACGGAGATAAAGGTGGTTCCTGTATCACCACTGAAGCCATATCATCTACCTCCTGCAACATGGAAGTCTAAACAAAAAATAAAAAAATAAATAAAATTAAACCGTTAAAAGTCAACATAAATAATTGAAATGCATAAGGATATTTAAAAAGAAAGCAAAATTTATATGTAGAATGTACCATCATCCGTTTGTCCAACCCAGTAGGCTGATATCCAACCGAACGGTTATCACGATTAGTTGGAATGCTGATGTAAACGCATGTAATACCCCAATACCATCTGATGTACTCGTCACTGGGGTATGATAACACCTCAACAGCTAGGGCAGGGCCATCCCTAACGTGAAGTCGCCACTGAACCCAGGCCTATACATGGCTAGCATGCAGTGTCTCCCAGTATGTGTGGTCATTCCCCCTAAGCTCGATTCTATGCAGGTCAAGACGAGTTTCACATGCATCTGGTATATGTTGAGCCCATGCAAACTGGCACATCACACGCCCGGGATAGTGGTACTCCACTAACTCATAACGGATGAGTGAGACCTCTGCCCGCCACAGGTCAGATAGAACCAGAGCACGGTCAAGATAAGGGAGTCATACAAACTATCAAGTCAAAATTCAGAATCAATAAAAATCTAAGTGCTTAAAAAAATTTTCTTTACTTACAAATAATACAAAATATTTTAAACCGACCCTGAACAAATGATATGAAATCTAACTGGTCCCTGTATGTAACGAGAGTGTACGTAGGTAGTTGGCTACAGTCAAAGGATGTGCACCATATAGCGCCAAGAGGAGCAAAAGGGTCGGCCTGAACATCCGTAATCAGCTGAGGCCGCAATGCAGGTATACACGACCACGCCCAAATTTGTACTAAGACTAAGGCTCCCCCTATCTGTTGTGCACCCTCCAAAGCTGCCGTGCACAACTGCCTATACAAAAATTCAAGTACGTAGCTACCCCAGCTATACATCCTGATAGCATCAATATCCTCTAATAAACTGAGGTAGCACACATGAACCAAATTCCTGAAGAAGTCGGGAACCATATGTCTGCCAATGAGTAAAAAAATAAATCCACGAGCATGCAAGATAAGGTAATCATCAGTCTTATAAAACGCTCTCAGGATCCATACTTCCAAAGGTTCCTTCTTCACCTTGTAACCAAAAAAGTGGCTAAGAGACAACCGCACAACAAGAAGTCTCTCGATAAGCTCAATCTAATATTGTTTAGTGTTTACACTCCAACTAGGGCCGATAACGGCCAAACCCTTTATCCCTAAACCCCATAGTGCCTGTAAATCCTGTAGGGTTATTGAGACTTCACCACAAGTGAAGTGAAATGTATGAGTCTCCGATCTCCACTGCTCAACTAATGTGGTAATAAATGCGTGGTCTAGCTCAATGTGACCACATCTGAACACTCCCCCCAACCTAGTTCTGTCAATAAGCTCCACCAACCTACGAAGAGCTGCACTATAACACTGGAATAGATTGCGCCTGAAACGCCTACACTGAAGATCAATGAAACATGTCTCGTGGTCCCCACTCCAGATCAACCATATCGGTGCTCCTGCTGTCTTTATAAAACATCAGGGACTATGGGACCCGGATGCATGTGGGCTGTGACTTCTTCTATCTACATTATTTATAGTTTGAGTTACGGTCAATATCTATATATTAAAAGTAAAAATTTTTAAATAAATTCTAATTCCAAACTCTTTAGGGTGTGTTCTTTATGGTACAATCATTTTAGGGAAATTTTAGCGTTTGTATGATTTTTAACATATCAAATTTAGTGTTTTCAGGGTTTTCAATGTTTTTATAATTTACAGTTACTTATCAATAATATTAAGATTTTAGTGTTATTAGGGTTTATTGTTATAAAGTTTAGAGTTTCACGGTTTAATGTTTAAATTGTTAAGATTTTAGAGTTTTTAGGGTTTACGATTACAAAGTTTACAATTTTACGGTTTAATGTTTAAAATATCATTTTTAGGGTTATTAGGTTTTAAGGTAATAAAGTTTACAGTTTTATTTTTTAATGTTTAAATTGTTAAGATTTTAGAGTTTTTTGAGTTTACTGTTACAAATTGTAGGGTTTAACAGTTTAATGTTTAAAATATCATTTTTAGGGTTTACAGTTTTGAAGTTTAGAGTTTTACGGTTTAATGTTTAAAATATTAAGATTTTAGGGTTTTAGGGATCACTGTTACAAAGTTTAGGATTTTACGGTTTAATGTTTAAAATATCAATTTTAAGGTTCTTGGGATTTACTATTACAGAGCTTCTAGTTTTATTTTTTAATGTTTTAAAAATCAATTTTAGGGTTTTTAAGGTTTTCATAATATACCTTATAGGATTTTAATATTATGATTTTGGCTTTTTAAGGTTTACTGTTAAAAAGTTTATAGTTTTAATTTTTAATATTTGATGTAAAATTTTGGATTTTAATAATAGATCTTTAAATTTTCTATTATTTAAAGTTTAGAATTTTTAAGTTTTCAAGGTTATTTATGGTATATTTTATAAGTAAGTATTTTACTACTTTGTAAATTCACTATTAGGGTTTTAGAGTTTAAATAAAAGTATTAATTACTAACCCTAAATTTCCAAGTTTCGGTTCTACTAATTACAAAAAAAAAAAACCAACAAAAGAGAAAAAAACCCAAATTACAGGTTCCCATCTTTTCTACTAAAAAATCTATATGAAAGATACAAAATAATTATCTAAATAAATAAAAAAAAATTCAAATAATCATAAAATAAAGTAAAAAAATAAGCCCTAATTATCCAAATAAATTCTCAAAATAATTCATCACCCCAAGATCACTTTTGCAATACAAAAAATAATTATATACATGAAATTATCAAATTTACACAAATTTATTAATAACAACAATTTTAAACATTAACCCAAACCCCACTTTCACAAAAAATGAATTAATTTAAATTAACAAATAAAATTCATAGAAATGATTTACAAACAACAATTAACAAACCCAAACACATAATAATTAAATTAATAAATAATACACCAAATAATTTAAATTACTAAACACTTACCAAAAATTGAAAATGCAGCTCTAGTCTATCGTTTTCCACTATAAATCTTTAACAACTTTCGTACTCCAAGGAAAGTCTCACCGATTCAAACTTGATTCAAATATTAACTAAATTTTATTTGTAAATTTCAAAATAAAATACAAAAATATTAGAAGAAAAGAAGTCAAAGTATAAGAAGAAGGAAGAAAATAAAAGGAAAAGGAAAAGAACTTACCAAGCAGCGGCAACGACGGAGTAGCGAGAGAGACTGTGTTGAAGCAGCGAGAGCGGATGAAGATAAAATGACAGTTTTCGAATGAAGAGAAAATGAAATAAGGAGGCTGAAAATTTTCAGGGAGGAAATAAGAAAGAAAAAAGAAGGAAAGAAGAAATAAGGAGGCAGAAGAAAGAGAGAAAGAAGAAAGAAGAAATAAGGAGGAAGAAGAAAGTGAAAGAAGAAAGGAGGCGGTGCAGCGCTAGGGTTTATAACGTGATAACGCACAGTCATTGTGCATTATCGTGAGTGATAACGCACAATGGTTGTGCGTTATCGGCACATCAGCGCCACATCATCACCACAACGCTAAGTATGCTATTAACGCGGCTTAAGTCGGTGATTAATAATAACACACAACCATTGTGCGTTATCTCAGGTGATAACGCACAATGACGGTACGTTATGTCTACTTCCAGATTTAAAAAAAATTCTAGGCCTATTCAGTATCCATTTTTAAAATTAGGCTAAAGAAAGTAAAAAACCGCTAATACTTCATGTTTATTTCATGTCTCTAGGAAGCCAATATCTACTCTATGAATTTTCTCGATTTAATCTTTTATGTTCCTATAATTGGGCATCAGTCTTTTCCATTAGGCTATTCTTGCCTCAATCTAAACTTTAAATAAGAAGAGAAAATATGTAAATAATGTTAGCTTCTCATCACTTTAGGAAAAATTTAAAGCATAAATGACGTTGCAGGGAATAGTCAAATGACATTTCTCTAAAGAGATAAATACCTAAAAATATTTAAGATAAACAAGAGAGATTTATTTTATATTATATAAATGTAAAACATGAATAAAACTGCGACATATACTAACAAAAAGGATCCATTGTATTTATACAGACCTACCATGATTTAATGATGAAGAGTTTTGAAAATTCATCACGCTGGACAAAGGAAAACTTATCTATTTGCAATGGAAAAACATAGATTTATGCAAACCTTAGCTATTTGAATAAGGAGCAATTTCGTATAATGACCACATTATCAATTACAGTACTACGTTATCATTTAATCCTTAAAAGAATTGATTTGAGGCATCAACTCATTATTCACAATCATCTAGTTTTGTTTAGAGAGTAGAGCAAAATGCACTAGCAAAAATATGTACCACGCATTTATCTAAGAAGTTATGATATGGTTTACGGTTTCATTTATCCATAAATCCATATATTGATTTTGTTATAGGGTTTGAGTTTTGTTACCCTTGAATTTGGGGAATATAATATTCCGCATAATGATTGTACATGCTATTTTAGCTTGTTCAAGACTTGCCTTTAATTGTAATATTCTATTACATCAAAGTAAAAATCGTTTTAAATATCACATGTTTAATTTAATCTTGAACTAAAGTTAGTAATTTGAAGATAAATTTGATCAAAACCAATGATAACGAAAGTTTCTCTACCGAATACTGAATCTAAGAGACGCTTGGTTATCATTTTATTTGTTTAATTTAGAACAATAAAATGAAATAGAAATGGAAGTAAGTACAGAGAAAACAATTATTTAACGAATTCAACAAGGCAACATGCATAGTAGATAAAAAAACAAAATTACCATGAATAATTTGACATTTATAAAACAAAGAAATTCGTCGAGCTCTTATCATTCCTTAGATCAGTATTATAAAATCATTGTGCCACACAAACCCCAACACTATCAACTCAACGTGCATTATGAAGGCATAGACATACATGATTTTACCCGAGATATTGTAGCAGAATACTCTTATATACTCTAAAATTATTCATGTATATAATTAAGTAAAAATAAAATTCATGCATATAATGCTCAATGAGTAGATAACTCATGTATATTCATAGAAAAAAGAAAATATCATAATTGGAACAATTTTGAAGATAATTATATCAGATAAATTATTACATATTGTTTTATGGTTGGAAGCCATTATAGCACTAATTTTTTTTCTAAAAATACTTTATATACTTCAAGTTTGTAGTCAAATTCGGGGGACATGAACTGATGATACATTGATTTTTACACTAATATTTCGGCATGATTTTGTGGTTTTTAATATAAAATGTAGTTTGATTTAAAATAAATTTGGAGCGAATAACTCCGTTTTAGATTTGCAATGGCAAATTGAAGATAACTTGAAATCTCATGAATTGACAATGGATAAAGAGTGTATGGGCCACCTAAACTATCCTATATATATATTTTTTTAATTTTGATCTCAAATTTAAAATGATATTTTCTTGACCTTTAACTGTCCAGACGAAAAATTTTTACACTCCTGTTAATTTTGGGCATTAACATTTGACGGAAAAAAATACATGACTTTTACGTGACATTCCTAAAGGCATTTTTGACCTATTCAAAAAAATAAATTTGTCTTAAACCATTTTCATTTAACAATTCCTTAGAAGGTGCAAAGGCGCGATGGGAAATAAGGGGAAGGGGAAAGGGAAAAGGAAATGAAAGAAGAGAAAGGGGAAGGCGGTGAACACGTGTGATGGAAATAAGGGGGAAGAAGTAAAAGAGAAGAAAGAGGGGCACTGAGATGTGATGGAGGAAGAATGGGGAAGAAGAAATGGGCAGCGCGTGAAGATCAGAGGAAGGAGGAGGAAGAGGATACTTCCAGCTCCAAGATCGGGTATGACTTCCAGTGGCGATGCTAATCGGTAGCACCTCGTGTGATGTTTGGCGTATATCCAGCATTGCGCAAACATACCCATCAAAGGGCACCTTTTTTTCTCTTATTTTCCTTTTTCTACTTTTAGTTTGGGAAATATGCTTATTGTGTCATGTGAGCAAATTGGTTCCTCTTTTTACTGGTGGAGATTAATTCAATTCCTTCTTTGGATTTTTCTTATCTAATTTGGGGTGTACTAGTGTTGCAAAAGATAAAGGTCATACAACGTTAGCAGCCGTCAAAATAAAAAACATAGCAGCTCTATGTTTCCCACTGTGGAATCTATCTGATGTGAGCTAAGTTAGGATGTTGAATTGTAGCTCATCTCCTCAAGAAAATCCCCTCCTCGTGATGCTTAATAGTAACATTCAAATTCGTTGCTCAACCTTTGGAAAATTAAGGCCCAAAACCTCACAATAAAATAGATGATTCTTTCTCCAATTAATTGCATGAACTTTAGGAGATCAAGCCCCTAAAACTCAACACAATTAAAGGACCTAAATCACTTAATCTTAGAGGAACAATGCAACTAGCACCTAGTGACTATAGAAAAATTATGATAAGTTAAGAATTCCTTAGATCATCCTAATCAAAGTTAATCAATCAAATTCTACGAAGCATTTAGAAACCTAAGCAGAATTGAAGCACGAGGTTGGAACACCTAAGATCTTGGTAGGGAATCTTTCAATTAATTATATTCATAGAAAGTTTTGAATTACAAGGGAGTAAGAACACTTTATAAGAAACACTGCCCTAAAGCTAAATCCAAGTAATTAGCCAATGTTATAGGGATAACTTGTGTTGGAATTCGTAGGCAAAAACAAACAAAATAAAAACTACAAAAATCTACCAATAGGATCCGCACATACTAGAAAACTGATTGAATAAAGATTACCTCAATATTTTCTGTCATTAGGTCTGGAGGCGCTGTTGTTTACGTTTCGCCCTCTACTGGTATCCACGCAACGAACTCCTCTGCAAGCGATCGGGATGCTAGCCCCTTCTGTGTTATGAAAACTGTTCAGAACGTATCCTGACTATCTATTAATACGTGGAATTTTGGAGAGAGAGGCTAGCTACTATTATCGCCGTTCTTGGGTTAAAGGTTTTTTTCTTTAAAAAAAAATCTGATGAAGCCGGCTACCGAGAAAAGGTTAACATAACCTTTTATAGCTGTCAATATCAGAACCCTAATTGTCATCTAATAAAAGTTTAATCTCGTCCGTCTATTCCTATAATCATCCCGCGGTTGGATGAAAAATATTAAGTAATTAATTTCATTTATCTGATAAATAAAATTAGTTAGTTATTAATTCCCCAGAAAATAAAATATGGAATCTGATTCCCCTTTTTCTATATGTTCAACGAATCTGGACACGATCTAGATTCATCTAACATGGACATTGTGCTCACATGATTGTTTATGCGTGTTACCTGTAGGTTCACTTTGCGTTGGCAGTGAATGAAAAATGTCATAGACATTTATTCACAAAACATAAGTGGCCTCTCGCAAGACATTATGCTTACCCAAGTTAAGAAAAAGCAATAATAACATAGTATCAGTTTTAATAATCATGTCACCCCTATAAAACTTAATTAACAATTACGTAATAACTAGACAGACTGCTCCAACAAATAATATTAATAACACCTTATTAATACTTATTTGAGTATGGCTTTGCGTATTTTCTAGTCTTCCTTATTAAGGGGCCCCTAGATATCTCTCTCTAAAAACAGAGGGACAAATCCCTTTCACTATCTCCAATATTCAAGTCATGACAAGAAAATAGCCCAACCAATAGTCATAATAATCACCTAATTAAAAGTGATGTTTTACTATATCAAAACATATTTCCTCCCCATGCAAGAAGCATTAGAAACATTAGGTCAAAGGACACCAAATATAAAACTGAGAAGAAATATTTATGACTTAAACCTCTGTAATATTTCTTCTTCACTTTGGGTCATGTCCAATACAATATTCTCAATATGTATTTACGAATTGATTTTATATCTCATATTAATGATAAGTAAAACTTGATCATAAATCAACTTCACTAGTTTAATAATACAAGATGTAATAAAACTAAGGACAAACAAGAATAGTATTCTATTAGCAATAAGGTTTTACTATCAAGTCACATACTTGATGACCAAGAGAATAAAATGCAATTCAAAATACATGCTTCGTAAATCATAAATGTGAGTCAATTGGTCTATGGCATATACTAACAACTTGGGCAAAAAGACATTTAATTGCAAGCTAATAATTGAATAAAAACAAAATTAAAATGATAAAACATCAAGATTATCAAAGCTGCCTGCCACTTCCTATAACAAGAAAGCATTTTCAAGATCTAGCAAGCTTTTGGCCCTTCAAACTTCCGAATCAACTGTTTATTTCTTGATCAAAGTCGTAGCTCTTCCTCTTTTCATTCCATAGAAGCTTGAATCAATGCATATGGATAAGGATAGCATAAGTTATGGCTCATCTATAGATGTGCGCCAAAACTGGAATGCAATCCAAATGTGTTGAGTTTCTTTAACGATTTAATATACAACAAGAGCTCCGATTTGAACAAAATTTAGCATTCCATAATCCTTAAACAGACTTCTATAAATTCGATGAAGGTTTTGTCTTCCTTTTTGTAGGCCAATTAGGCCAGTGTTCACATATTTTCTCTTCTAAGCCCATGCTCTTTAATCCCTGTGATGAGTTGGAATGAGCCTCACAACCCAAATAGGATAAGTGTTTGTTTAATTCAAGATGCCGAGCGGGCCGGGCTAGTAAACAACCCAATCTTCTTGAGTCTTCCCAGGTGACTTGACTATTGCTTCTTTGAAGAGGTCTTCCATGTAACAGGATGTTCTATTTTGAACGATCCTTCAGATGACTATTCTGTTATTTGAATAAGTCAACCATAGAATCACTATAAATACTCTTATCCTTTCTTCTTGCTGACAGTGAGACGTGACTGTTTATTCTGTGTGAAGCCTTCTTCTTTTCTCTCTTCTTCTTCTCTGCAGATTCTTGTTTCTGTTTGTTCTCTGTGAATTCTTCTATTACTGCCGCCGTTAGTCGCCATTTTGGTTCGCCATATGCTTGGGTAGTTTGTGAAGGAGAGAATCGAAATTGAGAGATTAGATTGTTGTTGTGTGAGGCTCATCCATTGTTGAGGGTTTGATCGAGATTTTGACATATAGAGAAAAACATCCGATTTGATTGTTCGAATATCTCTGTTCCCTTCTTTCACAGAAAGCGGTCGTCCGTTTTCTTCTATGTTGGCGTTCGTTTTTCATAACTGGACGTCTGGTTTTGGTTTCAGTCGTCCAGTTTTGTCTTGTGGCAAAATCGAAAGTCCAATTTTTACCAGGCTCATCTGGTTTTGTTTATATGCTTGGCAGGTATTTAAAGAAGAAACGGAAGTCTATTTTTCAAACTTCTCATCCAATTTTGAAGAGCTTTGATTAAGTGCTGTTATTCAGTTCCATCATCCGATTTTTTTAATAGATTAGTAATTTATTATTCTTTCGCTCTTTTGCTGTTGTAATAGTTTTCTGTAGAGGTTTTGTGTTAATGTAACAGGGCTGATCACCAGAGCAACTATTCTTCATAGTGGTATAAGAGCTTAGGCTCATGCCAACATTTTTTTTACCGAAAGGTTGTCAAAAACATATGTGAAGCAAAAGTGTCCAAACTGTCAAGAAGGAAGATTTTGAATTTTCTTTCCTTTCCTTGATCTACTTTTAGAAATTTGGACTTCATAGAGTTCCCTTGAATAAGGCAACAGCAGTCTAGGATGTACTACCTTATGGAGGCCACAACCAGTCCCTATGCTTGTGGACACTACTCCTAATATCTTCAAGTTTTTGTATACCAGCAAAAAGCAGCCTATGGACTAGATGTGTGATTCCCCCATCTTCTTTGCTAGGTCAACTACAGCTAAGGTACCAGCGTGCCTCTCAGCACTAAGCCGTACTGATATAAACCTTATTCGAAGACTGATTCAATAGGATAACAAAAATATTAAGTAGTGTATATCTATTTGTTTATAAGTTACAAGAGGGTGAAAATGCCAGCTAGTACGAGAATCTTACAGCTGAAATCTCTCAGACCATCTAAGACATACAGGAGGTATTCACAAGATAAACTACCCATAAGTGATGCTACTCCTTGTGAACTCCAAGAAAGAAACCACCAAGGCTTTCATATTCCATCTCTTGGCTCATCCTATTTAAAGACATGAGATGAAGACACATATATACTAGAAAGTTCTGCGAGTTCTCATGGGTGTGCGTTAATGTATATGTTTATTTTTAAGATAGATGATAGGAAAACTAATATAGATTTCACAAGCGGTTTAGTGCTATGATTGAAAATAATTTTCCAGTCAATTTTCAAAGATTATGTGCATAAATATAATTTACGAGTTTGAGTTCAACTACGAAGTTTGAGCAAATCAAAACATAACAGTGCAATCTCTACACCCGAGTTTAAAAATCATGCCATAATTAACAGTTCAGCTCAACGAACCAAAATCTAGAACTGATGTGAATCTTTAATTGGATGTGTAATTTAATCCATCACCTTCCCAAGATCACCTCCTTTTGTAGAAGATTTTTTTGTTGATTAAAACTCAACACTCCACTATAAAACCTACGGAGAACATAGCTCCATAGGCCCATTAATGAGAGGTGAATTCTTCACCAATTTGGTAACAAAACCTTCAAGAAACAAAGAGTCTAAAACCCAAGCTACACAAACTAGAAGACCTAATTAAATTTACTCTAGAAACATGAACTCCTAGAATAAATTAAAAAGGAATTGATGATCAATTTTATTCCTTAGACCTTCAATACAAGAACACCAATTGATCTATCTATTAAAGAAGAAAACTATTAGAAGATAGGCTAAATAGGTTGGAGAACACAAGCACTCTAAAGAGAACACTATAAAAAATCTCATATATTCCTCACTAATCAAATAGTTACAAATGTGAGCATCATATGTATACAAGGGAGAAACCAATCTAACCTAACCCTAGTGATTATGAGGTGTTTTAAAGACTAAATTTAAAATTAAGTCAATCACAAGTCTTAGAAATAAAGAATCTAGAATTAATAGTGAAAACATCGCAATTTCTCTCAACCCCACAAGGAAATGGTGCCTCGGTGACCAGAAATCCTCGGCACCTCTTAGACAGAAGGCATCCGTGACCGGCTGACCTAGGGGTAACTGTACCTAGCTGCCCTATTGCTTCTCCATTCTCGCTTCGTTCATCGAGTACAATGTGATATGACCATAGAGATGCATGAAATCTTGGAAGATTCAAGTCCAAGAGTTAAAGATAGAAGAATGGACAAAATGGAGATAAATTGAAATTTCTAGAATTTCTGAACCATTTTTAGAAAAACTCCATTTTGGGGCTCTTAATGACTACAAATGAACAAGTGATCTTCATGAAGATTGTAGAAGACTTCTTGAGGTCTCTAGAATGTCATATCCCATTCCTAGATGAGTTCATTTGGATATCCTATGACAAGTCTTAAACAAGACATTCCACCTACAATTGCAAAGATGACACATTACGGTAAAATGGCCATAACTTGCGCTATAGGAGTTTAATTGAGGAGATTCAAGATTCATTAGAAATCTCAAAGAATCCTCTAAAAGGTACCTTGAGATACCAAGAACCAGTTTGAAGTTTTTAAAGGTCAGACAAAGTTGATAACTGAGGAGATGCAAAATCGCAGCAAAAAGGCTAAAACAAAGCCTATCGGCGACGGCAGGCTCCCACCCTACCATCCATAGTAGGCCTCTGGTTAAGATGGCAAGTTTTGAAGGTTCAGTATCCAAACCTAGCCACCTTCTCGGGTTGACCTAGCCGGGTCAAGACTACAACTTATTTTTTGGTCAATTCTAGTTATTTTTGGATTAATTCTCGGTTTTTTTATTTCCAAACTTTTAATTAACTTTTATTAGAAGGTTAACTAGATACTTTCAATACTCATTAGGTTTTAGGAAGAGGAGTAGATTTTTCTATATAAATACCTACTTATGCCTCCTTTTGTAAACAACATTAATGAATTGAGAGTTTTCTCTAATGGTTTCTAGGATTCTTCAACCCATCGTAGCTAGCTTTGAAGGGTTTTCTTCCTTAGTTAGTGAAAAATTTATTACATAGATTAATGAATCTATGGAAATCAATTGATCATTTCAATTGTTTCTTTATTTTAAGAGTTCTTGTTCTTTAAATCGATTAAACCTAGGTTTTCTAGTTTATGTTGTTTAGGTTTGGGCCCATAGTTTCCCCAAAGTTCTTGCTATCAAATTGGGAAAGAGTTTTACCTCTCAATATTGGGTCTATGTAGTTTAGTTCCTCATAGGTTCTCTATTGGAGTGCTAAAGCTATAAAAATTGTCAACAGAAGTTCTTCATCAAGAAGGTGACCTCGAGAAGGTATTGGATTCAAATTTGCAATCAAATTGAGGATTCTCATCAAATTGGTAGCAGAAAAACCTTCAAATGGTTAATTTCTATTTATATTTATTTAAATTTGCAAAAAAAAGAGGAAGAAATTATATGATGATCTATAAAAAATACATGAAGATCATGCAAAATCTCAGATAGAAAAATTGGTACCATAAGACTGGCTTGATGCAAAATCTTATTGTATTGTTTTTTGCCAAAGTTTCACGTAGATCTCAACTATTAAGATTTAGTGAACATTTGCCATTGGTTTCATTGGATTGGACCTTATTTGATAGATCAAATTGATTAACATTTTTTATTTGTCCAGAAACCAAAACTGATTGGGAAGTGTAGATTAATCTTCTCATGTCTTGTGTTATACTAACCCAATTCAAAGGAAATTTGTACTTAAATTTATCCTCATAAAGATATGCTTGTTTCTAAACTATTTTTACTCAATTTGGGGTTCATTTGTTTCTTCAATTCAATTGAAAACCAAAAGCTGTTCTGAGATCTCAGTTCTAGAAAAGTGATAATTACATCGATCAAATGTTTTGTGATAATATTTTAATTCAATCGAAAATTTGTACTTATATTCATCTTCTTCGAGTGATGAATCGTTATAAACTTTTTTTACTAGATTTGGATAAGTATTCACAGAGTTATTGTCGTTTTGGTTACAGGGTGTCATCATCCCCTGTTTTTTGGAAAAATTTTTTCTTAGTAGTCTTTATTTCCTTGTTTAGCTTAGTTTGCTTTGAATTGTCTTAAAGTTTATTTCTAATTATTTTCTTGTATGTATCTACTCTTTGTTTGATGATTAATTAGGTTTGTTGGCTCTTTCCATATATTAATTCTTTGAAATTCCTTACACCTCAAGTGTTTGATACATTGCTTCTTTGAACTCTTCTATCGAACTAAGTGCATTGATTGTTTACTTGCTTGGGTTATTTCTCTTGGTTAAGTTGGTTAAGATGTTTGAAGAATCTATAGAACCTTGAGAGGAGAGTGATTGTAAAAGGCAAGAGGGTGAATTCATCTTCATAAAAGCCAATAAGATAGCATACACGAGAGAAATATGTGATCATCAAAAGAGTGCAAACACTAAGGGAGTGATGGGAGGTCCTTTTTTTTTTTTTAACCTTTTTGTGAAGGTCTAGACAAGAAATAAATGGAGGTTATAATTGATCATGAAAAAGGATAGAAGCAAAGAGCAAACAAAAGAATTATCATTCAAAACTTGCAAGGGATATGCAGTATTTCTACCATGGTGGTGGCAGTAGAGTCAATGCTTGTGGTGGGAACAACCATGGAAATGGAAACTTAATACTAGAAGATATGCTGCAGTTGGTAACTTCTCTTTTTATGCTAAATTTTTTAGCATACTTCTTGTAAGGATTATGGGGGTTATGAGAGAGTTAATGCTAGATATCATTATTATGAGGATAGTCCTTATGAATGTTATGAAGAGTATCATCATAGTTATGGTAGAGAAGTTTACTTTTAGAGCTTATATGATAAAAATTTCTATGGGAGGAAAAATCAAAGTGAGCATGCAGTCCATACCCAATGCCATGTGGAAGAAAAAGTTGATGGTAGTAGTGGTGCTAATGTGGCTAGTACTTACCTTGTGGAAAAGTCGAATTTGCTTATTCTTGAACATCCTAAGCCTTACATATGTCGTTGGTCAAATGATAATGATGAGATCAAAGTCACTAAGAAAGTATGGGTATCTATCTCTAAAGAAATATATAAAGATGATGCGTTATATGATGCAGCACCCATGCAAGTGGGTTATTTATTGTTTGGAAGTCCTTGGATATATGATAGTAAAGCTATATACAATAAGGACAAGAATTCTTACAACTTCACCAAATATGACAAGAGATTCATTCTAAATTCTTTGGTGCCTCACAAGATTTATGAAGAGCAAAAGAAGTTGAAAGAAACGGTAAGAATGTTTAAGAATGAGAAAAAGGAAAAATTCATGGAATCTTCAATGGGTGAAAAATCTACAAAAGCAAATGAGCTTTCACAAGCTCAAGATGTACTTAATAGAAAAGTCATTCACCATAAGAAAAAGAAAACTTGTACCTTTGTAAAGGAAGAAAAATCAAGTGAGGAAAAAGTGAAGAGTTTTGTGAGCAGAAAAGAAAGTGAGGGCAAAAGAAAAGAGAGTGAGTGCTTGATTGAAAATCATGAGAGTTTAAAAGAAGAACGAGTGGAAGAAATGCAAGATGAGATTGAAAAGAGTGAGGAAACAAAGGAAGAGATGAGCTTAAGGATTTTTTAGGGAGATAAAGGAGAGGAAATGAAAACGAGTTGTTGGAACATTAGTTCACCCTTAAACTCACTTTCTCTTGAGGAGCTGAACTTGTTTACTAATTCCAATAATCATTTCCTTGCTTGTTTTTATCAAAGGGTGCAGAAATTTGAATCTCAAAACATGGAAAATGAAGTCAGTCTTGGCTACAAGCTCTACAAAACCATAAGCTTCCTTCCTTCTACATCTTTCTTCTTGTTCCTTCCTTGTACATCTTCCTTCTACATTTTTTATTTCATTATCAACAAATCTAATAGTTGTTCTTTTTCTTTCTTTTGTGATTGCATTCAATCTCAATTCTAGAACTTCTTAACTACAACTTGTGGAACAAAGCCAAATCATGGGATGAAAGCTAAAGAAGAAAGCATGTGAAAGGAGCTTAGAATTGGCTATGAGGACACATCAATAAGCTTTTCTATAAACCCTTTTCTTTTATACCATGAGTTCTCTTTCAAGGATAAGTTGTTCTTAGAATGGAATGCCTCTTATGTGATTTTGGTTGGGAATTGTAAGATTAATCCTTTACTTGTGAGCTAGCTCTTGATATTCATCATATGCTTAAGTGTTCTTCCCATGTGCTTATCTTGAGAAATAACTTTTGGTTAGCATTGTTAGAACTAAACCATCTTACCATTACCATGAGTTCTTATATGATAATCTTTTCTTTGATTTATTGTTGCTAATTTCTCATCTTCTTGTGCGTTTATGTGGATTAAGATTCATATCCTCCTTAGATCTTTTGTTAAAGTGGTCATGTTGAGAAAGTTAGTTGGTTATCTTGTTCTTTTTGTCTTGATCTTCATATTGAGTATATGGAAAACTTTGTTAAAGAATGTAGATATTTGCAATCTTATCTTGATACTTTTGTGAAGAATCGAAAATCTTTTATTCTTCTTAACTGATATTTGCTATATCTGGGTGACTATATTCAAATTTCTTGTGATGAACATGAGCCTTTGGTTATTGATGAAACTTGGACGACATTATTGTTAGAAAACTTCCATAGGTTTCAATTCTACCATTTTCATTTCAAGGATTTTTATTTGAACTTTGTTTTAAACGATTGACAAGAAAGTTGTTTCATAACACTTGTGTTTTAGATTTTCTTCTTAGTATTCTTGAGAAAACACCTTGTGTTTGGAGCATTGAACATCATTATAACTTATTGTTTCAACATTTGAAATCATCACACACTTTGAGCTCAAGATTTCGCCATCTTTTGAAAATTTCCCAAACTCATAACCTTCTTGATCTACTTTTGGAGTTTAAAAATGATAAAATCCTCCACTTTCGTTCACCTTTTAAAGATGTTAGTAGTAGTTCTCTCTTGAAAGAAATGTCAACGAAGTTGTTCTTAATATGTTTCATTTCAATTGCTCATTTTAAAACTTTTGATGGAACACTTCTTCCAAACTTCTTGTCTTTGTTAAAACCTTTTAAGGAATTGAGCTTTGCTTTTCATCGTCCTTGCATAGAAGTTTTGAAAATTGATATATTGGAGTTTGATTTAAAAGATTATTATTGTTTCACTCTTGTTATGATTGAAAAAGTTCTTGTAAGTCCTTGGTGGTATGTGCCTAAGTGTTTGCAAGAGTATCATGTTGTGAACATCTTTGCTCATACAACCTTTGCATATCATAGGCCTTTCAAAGAAGTTATACATATCTTGCTCCTCTTGTTATTTACATTACTATTGGAGTTACTGTCTAGTTCTTGAGTGCTTTAGCAATAGTGATCATAGCATTGTTCATTTGAAAATTATGTTTCTAATATTGCCCGCCTTTTTTTCTTAAATGAATGTGCGAATTCGATGACGAATTCTTTTTAAGATATGGGGTATGATATGACCACAGATATGCATGAATTCTTAGTAGATTCAAGTTCAAGAGTTAAAGCCAGAAGAATTGTCAAAATGGAGGTAAACCGGCATGTCTGGAATTTCTTGACCAGTTTTTTAAGAACTCTATTTTTGGGATCTTAATGACTTCAAATGAATAGGGGATCTTCAACATATTTGTAGAAGACTTCTTGGCATTTCCAGAATGATATAGCTCATTCCTAGGTCAGTTCATTTGCATATCCTATTACCACTCTTAAACAGGACATTCTACCTTCGATTGCAAACATAACACATTCTAGTAAAATGGTCGTAACTTGAACTATCAGAGTCCAATTGAGGAGATTCTAGATTAATTGGAAAGCTTAGGAATTCTATGATCATTTTCTTAAGACACCAAGAACCCATTTGAACATTTTGAAGCTCAAACAAAGCCAATACCTGAGGAGATGCAAAATCGCAGAAAAAAGGCTGAAACAAAGCCCACCAGGGCGATGGTAAGCTCCCACCCTACCGTCCCCGGCAAACCTCTTATTAGAATGGAAAGTTTTGATGGTTGAGTGGCCGGACCCAGCCACCTTCTTGGCTTGACCTATCCCGGTTAAGACTACAACTTATTTTTTGGTCAATTCTAGTTATTTTTGGATTAATTCTTGGTTTCTTTATTTCTAAATTTTTAATTAACTTTTATTAGAAGGTTAAATAGTTACTTTTAATACTCATTAGGTTTTTAGAAGAGTAGTAGGTTTTTCTATATAAATACCTACTTATGCCTTCTTTTGTAAACAACTTTAATGAATTATGATGATATGAATTGAGAGTTTTCTCTAATGGTTTCTGGGTTCTTCAACCGATATTAGCTAGCTTCTAAGGGCTTGTTTCCTTAGTTTGTGAACAATTTCTTGCTTAGATTGATGAATCTATGGAAATCAATTGATCATTTTGATTATTTCTTTGATTGATTCTAAGAGTTCTTGTTCTTTGAATCGATTAAACCTAAGTCTTCTAATTTGTGTAGTTTGGGTTTTCGGGCCATAGCTTCCTCAAGGTTCTTGCTATCAAATTGGAAAAGAGTTTTACCTCTCAATATTGGCGTTATGTAGCTTAGTTCCTCATAGGTTCTCTATTGGAGTGCTAGAGCTACAAAATCTTCAATAGAAGTTCTTTATCAAGAAGGTGACCTTGGAAAGGTGTTGGATTCAAATTTGCAATCAAATTGAGGATTTACATCACAATGGCCAGTAGCTTCTAGTTTTTCCATTGAAGCATTAAACTATGTTTCTTTTGATCCTCGAATCCATCTATATGCTCTTACAGAAAATATGGAACGATCCTTGATTGCATTCATTTTAGACATGCATCATGGGGTCATCATAAATAAGTTCTGTCATCCCATAACAATAACCACCAAATCCTCATTATGAGCTCTCGATTTCAATATCAACCTCTCTCTCCATTTACATTTAATAAGGCTACAGCTGCCAGTTCTATCGCGAGACCAACTTTAGTTTCGAGCCCCTCTTGTACTCTCTACTAGGCCGCCGTCCCACGTTAGAGCATGATGTTATGTCAAATGAGGTACCAGTTGCATTGAATCCTCAACGATACCACACCTTCTTTGATGTGAATCCTCAATTTGATTGCAAAGTTTGAATCCAACACCTTCCTAACATCACCTCCTTGATGAAAAACTTCTATTAAAGATTTTTTGTAGTTCTAACACTCCATTAGAGAACCTATGAGGAACTAGGCAACACAAACCCAATAGTGAGAAGAGGAACTCTGATGTGAATCAGAAAAGCCAAGAAGCTAAAGATTTATTGCATGGACCAATCACTAGTACAAGGCCGAAGAAGATCAAAGATAATTATGGAAGTTTGGCTAATGGCATGACTATTTTCATTTAAAGAACACACTTGAATGCTTTGATGATCAAGGACAAGCATCCAAGTTCTTCATAATCTCTAACATAAGCAAGGATCATTCAAGGGAGCAAATTGGATGTGAGAATGGCTAAGCGTTGGAGAAGAGCAAACCTATCGTCAACGGTAGCCCTGCCCCTACCATCGTCGGTAAGCCTCTGGATTAAATGGTTTGGAAGCCAACACCCTATCGAATCCGGTAGGTTCCACCCTACCATGGCCCGTAGGGTTCGGGTAATATATTTTGTAATTTTAGGCATGATTTTGTTATTTTAACATGTTTTACAAACTTTCAATCAAGCACCTAATGTGTATTTTAAGCCATTAATCAATAGATTAGTTAGGTTTAGCATATAAATACGCAATTATAATCTCATTTGTAACAAACTTTGATGAATTTGCTGAAATTTGAGAGAGGATTCTCCATTTATACCTAGGGTTCTTCACCTTTCTTAGTTAGCTTGCTAAGGGTTAATGTCCTTAGTTTGTGAACAATTGTTGCCTTAGATTTGGGAATCTATGGAATCAATTGATCATCTAATTCCTTTCTTTAACTAAGTCTTCGAGTTTTTGTTCTTAGATTCAATTAATCTTAGGTCTTTTAGTTTGCTCAGTTGGGGTTTTCAGGCCTTAGTTTCCTGAATGTTCTTTCTATCAAATTTGGAATGAGTTTTGACTCTCAATATTGGGTTTATGAGGCTTAGATATTGATAGGTTTTCTATTGGAGTTTTGAGACTACAAAATCCTCAATTGAGGTTCTTCATCAAATGAGGTGATCCTATGAAGACGTTGAATCAAATCTACAATCAATTGAAGATTCACATCAAACTCTTTCACAATTTGATAGCAAGAACCTGAGGGAAACTAGGGTCCTATAACCAAAACTACACAATTTAGAAGACCTATATTTAATCAATTCTAGAAACTCGAACTCCTAGAATTAATCAAAGAAAGAATTGGAAATGATCAATTGACTTCCATAGATTCATCATCCTAAGTAATCAATGGCTCACAAACTAAGGAAGCAACCCTTAGAAGCTAACTAAGATGGGTTTAAGATCCCTAGAAATCATTAGAGAAACTTGATTATAATGTAGACTATAAATGTATATTTATGGTGTTAGGACTAAAACCAACATTGACTATTGACTTAAAACTCTAAAATACCAATTACACCCTTAATTAACAACTAAAAAATAGAGTTTAAACATTGAAAACTGCCCAAAAATGCATTGTTCAAACAACCCGAGACCTATCGATAAAATACCCTACCGCACGCGGTAGGTCTCTCAATCAACATGCCCAATTTTGGACAGAAGCCTACCGAGGATGGTAGGGATAGGGCCTATCATCGATGGTAGGCTCTATTTTTTTCCTTTCCTTGATTTATTCTTCTCCTAATTTGCTCCATTAATTGCTCTAAGTTTAGGCATTGAACCACAAGCATCTTAGGATGATTTCCCTCATCTTCCAAGCCTCCATTCTTGCTCTTTACTTTGTTCTTCATGGTTTCTTCAATGAATAAAACCATTCCATTAGCCACACTATCGTCATATGTCTTGAGCTTCTTTGCCTTTGCTATAGTGACTGGTCCATGAATTAATTCATTTGCTTCTTGATCATCCTGGTACATATCATCTGACCCTTCTTTGAAAAGATTCGTCCTCGAATCTTCACCTATATTAAAAACAAAGATAAGCCAAATCCATTGAAGGTAGCACTAACATTATATTCACTTGGAAGATCAATTTTATAAGCATTGTCACTAATAGGCTCAAGAACTTTAAAAGGACCATCGCCATAGGCATTAAGCTTAGACTTTCGTTGAGAAGGAATTCATTCCTTTCTGAGGTGAACCCGAACCATATCTCCGAGTTCAAAGACTACTTGTTTCCTTCCAACATTTCTTTTAGCAACCAGCTTCTTGTTGTTGGCTTCAATAGCTTCATGGACTTTGGAATAGATAGACTTTACAAACTCCACTTTCTACTTCCTATCCAAGCTCAAAGCATGATCTATGGATAAAGGCACTAAATCAAATGGAGTTAGAGGATTGAAACCATAAACAACTTCAAAAGGAGAGTAACAAGTAGTAGAATGATGCACTCTATTTTAAGCAAACTGGATGTGAGGTAAACAATTTTCCATTGGCGCAAATTCTTCTCAAGGATGGCCCTGAAGAAGTTGTCCAATGGTTCTATTAACCACCTCCGTTTGGCCATCGGTTACTTCCAAGTTAGTTCCAAGTTTCCTCCAAAAAACACGCCAAAAATGACTAAAAAACTTGGTGTCACGATCCAAAATAATAGTTCTAGGAATGCCATGGAATCGTACCACCCAAGTAAAGAACAAATCAGCAGCATGACTAGCATCTTCGGTTTTCTTACAAGGTATAAAATGAGCCTTTTTAGAAAATCAATCTACTACAACAAAGATGGAATACATGCCTTTAGGTGACCTAGGTAGTCCAAGAATAAAATCCATAGATATATCTACCCAAAGTACTTTAGACACATCTAGAGGAGTATAAAGACCATGTGGTAAGGATGTAGACTTTGCTCTTTTACATTCTAAGCAATTTCCAATGAACTTTTCAACATCTTTTCTCATGTGAGGCCAAAAGAAGTGCTCATGCAATATGCCATACGTTTTAGCAATGCCAAAATGTGCCATAAAACCACCATAATAAGCCTCTTTAACCAACAACAACCTAGTAGAACAAGAAAGAATGCACAATTTACCTTCATGATAAAGAAAACCATTATGTATCGATACTTATAATTAGGTACAAGTAAGAAATCGACAAATATATCTCTTAAAATCTTGATCACTAGGAACAATTCCTTAAGCATTTCAAAGCCAAGTAATTGAGCTTGTAAAGTAGAGATAAGAGTGTACCTTCTAGACAAAGCATTAGCTACAATATTTTCTTTACCTTTCTTATATCGGATGACGTATAGATTGTCTGAATAAAATCCATCTATCTTGCATGCCTCTTTTTAAGTTTTTGTTGTCCTTTGAGAAACATAAAGGACTCACGGTTGTTGTGCACTACAAACTCTTTAGCCCACAAATAGTGTTGCTAGTATTTCAACATCCTCACTAGTGTATAGAGCTTCTTGTCATAAGTAGCATAATTCAATGCCACACTAGCCAACTTTTCACTAAAGTAAGCCAAAGGCCACTTATCTTGTATTAAGACCCCTCCAATTCCTGCCCTCGAGGTATCGCATTCTATCTCAAATGTCTTTTATAGTTAGGTAGTGCAAGTGTAGGCACTACTCAACATTTCCTTTAACAACTTGAATGCTTTCTCCTGTTTCTCCTCCAATTTGAACCCATTCATCTTCTTGATTACATCCATCAAGGGGAGAGCAATGGTGCTAATGTTCTTGATGAATCTTCTATGAAAGCTTGTCAGACCATGGAAACTTCTCACTTCGGATGCACTATTGGGAGTAGACCAATCCTTGATTGCTTTCACCATATCTTCATCCACTTGGAGACCTTGATAACTCACCACATAACCTAGGAAAGTACTCTTTTCCAAACAAAACTCACATTTTCCAAGGTTAGCATGTAAAATCTCACTTCTCTAAACAAACAAAACTTGTTTAAGATGATGCAAATGATCTTCATAAGTTTTGCTATAAATCAATGTTAGAATCATGGACAAAACATAATAAAAAAAACTACGAAAAACACCTATAAGATATGCACATACCAAAAAAATTGATTGGAGTGAAAACTACCTCAATGTTTTTTATGCCACAAGGTGTGGAGGTGCTGCTATTAACGTTCCACCTTCTACCAGTATCCACGCGACGACCTCCTCTTCAACCAAACGGGATGCTAGCCCCTCGCCATTCTGAAAACTATTCAGAATGAACCTAATTATTTGGTAATGCTTTCGAATTTGAGAGAGAGAGAGAGAGAGAGAGAGAGAGAGAGAGAGGCAAAACACAGTTCTCGCCATTTTAGGGTTAAAGTTTTTCCTATTTATCAGAGAAAAAACACTGCAGAAAAGGTTAACGTAATCTTTTATAGCTGTCACATGATGACAATTTAATCTCGTCCGTGTATTCCTATAATCATCCAACGGTTGGATGAATATTATTAAGTAATTAATTTCATTTATTTGATAAATAAATTAGTTACTTATTTAACTTACCAAATATATACAACACAGAATCTGATCCCTTTTTGTATATGTTCAATGAATCTGGACAGTATCTAGATTCATTGGATGTGGACATCGTGCTCACAAGATTGTCTATGTGTGTGACCCTGTAGGTTCACTTAACGTTGGCAGTGAATAAAAATGTCCTAGATATTTATCACAAACCATAACTGGCCTCTAGCAAGATATTATTCTTACCCATGTTCAGTAAAAGATATGATAAACCAACATCAATTTTGATATTTAGTCCTTTTGTCACACGATATCCTAATTAAGTATAAAGCATAGACCGAGTCATCCTTATAAAATTTAATTAACCATTTACTTGATCACCAGCAGACTGTTCTGACAAATAATGTTAATAGCACCTTATTAATACTTATTTGAGCATGGCCATGCATATTTTCCAGTCTTCCTTATCAAGGAGCCCATAGATATCTCTTTTTAATGAAAGATGGACAAATCTCTTTCACTATCTCTAATATTCAAGCCATGACAAGAAAACAGCCCAATTAATAGTCATCATAATCACTTGCTTAAAGGTGATGTTTGACTTTGTCAAAAAAAATTTTCTCCCCACGCAAGAAGCATTAGAAACATTAGCTCAAAGGACACCAAACATAAAACTGAGAAGAAATACTTATGACTTAAAACCTTGCAATATTTCTTCTTCACTTTGGGTCATGTCCAATACAATATTCTCAATATGTATTTATGAATTGATTTTATATCTCATATTCATGACCAGTAAAACTTGATCATCAATCAACTCCATACTAATTTAATAGTACAAGATGTGATAAAACTAGGGACAAACAAGAATAGTATTTTATTAGCAAGAATGGTTTTACAATCAAGTAACATACTTGATTTCGAAGAGCATAAAATACAATTCAAAATATATACCTCATAAATAACCAATATAAATGTAAGTCAATTGGTCTAGGGCATATAACTAACAATCAAGATATCATCAAAATGGACTATAAAAAATTTACCAATGAAACTCTTTAGAACATGATGCATGAGTCTCATGAATGTGCTAGGTGCATTAGTTAAACCAAAAGGCATGACTAACCATTCATAAAGATCAAAATTTGTTTTGAAAGCCATTTTCCTCTCATCCCCTTCCCTCATTCGAATTTGATGGTAACCCGACTTTAAATCTTTCTTTGAATATATTTGAGAACCATGCAACTCATTAAGAAAATCATCTAATCTAGGAATGGGATGCCTATACTTGATGGTAATATTGTTAGTGGCTCTAAAATCTAACACATTTGCCATGTACCATATTTCTTAGAAACTAATAAAATGGGAACGACACAAGGGCCCAAGCTTTCTCTTACATAATCTTTGGAGCGCAACTCCTCAACTTATCTCCTAAACTCCTTGGCCTCTTCAAGAGGACTTCCATAAGCAGTATATTTGGTAACGCCATACAGGACACCAAATCAATTTGATGTTCAATTCCTCTTAAAAGAGGAAGTCCACCGGGCACCTCTTTAGGGAAGACATCCTTGAATTCTTCAATGATCTTTACTATAGCATTAGACATGGAAGACAAGTGACCATTAGTAGAAATAAATGCACCTTTGCAATAAAGAAGTGAAATAAACTCTTCTTTTTCAATGGCTTTGCATAGAAACATCCCTTTTCTCTCTTGCAACTATCGATTGTTGGATCACTCATTTTCTTGTCTTTCTTCAATTTTTCCTCTCTTGGTTTTTCCACACTCATTTCATTTCTCTCAATTCTTTTTCCCTCTTCAATATTCTGTCTTTTTCTAGCTCTCAAGTCTTTCTTTTTCCCTCATTTTCTTTTACTCTTCAAAGACTTGGCTAGGAGTCAAAGAATTCAACATGAACTTCTTGCCATCCTTTTCAAAGGTTTAGGTGTTTTTCCCACCATCAAGAATAGCTTTCTTATTAAATTGCCAGAGACGTCCTAGCAACAAATGCCCTTGCTTGCACAGGAGCCACATCGCAAAGAATATCATCATTATATGACTCCTTTGTAATATAGAAACTAGAAATTGTTGTTAACCTTAACTTCCCCACTATCACTTAATCAATGAAGCTCATAAGGTTTAGGATGCTTGAGGAGAGGTAAGTTTAACATTTCAACAAGATAGGTGCTAGCTACATTAGTGCAACTAGAACTATCCATAATAAGGTTAGCAATTTTAGCTCCCACAAAGTATTTAGTATGAAACATATTCTCCCATGAATGCTAGATTCATCTTCAAAGACTTAAGTCACCAAACTCTAATAGTCACCAAACTCATGCCTTCTTCATCAGCTTCAAAAGAGGCAATTCCTTGAACTTCCTCACTACTTTCTTCATCCTTTTCAACAATGTCCTCTTGGAAATCCTATCCATCCTTTTCAATCCAACCATTCGAATATACATGAAAGACCAAAGTCCTCTTTGTAAGACGATTAATGGCTTTATATCCCACACCATTGTACTTGAAGCACCTAGTTGGATTGGTAAACAATCTATCTTTCTCTTCCACCTTAGGCTTAGAATTATCTTTGAAAGCTACCTTAGGTGTTTCATCTTTCTTTTGCCAACTCTTATAGATAGCGGTTTGAGGCTTAGACACCACATTTCTTGAAGAATGAAGAATAGTTTTAGAGAAACCACTCCTCTTTCTTTGATTTTCAATCTTGGATGCCAGGTAACACATGTGTTCATAAGTGGTGTAAAGGTACAATTCTAGTTTCTTAGCAATTCCCTATTGAGATCACTTTGAAATCTAGCAGTAGAAGTATCCTCGTCCTCTTCCAAGGTCGACCTCAAGATATACAAGTCCATCTCTTGTGTATATTTTTCAACACTTTTACTATCTTTCCTAAGAGTAATCAATTTGTAGTGAAGCTCCCTATAATAATGCTCCCGCACAAATCTTTCTTTCTTGAGAGTATCCAATTGGACCTATGTTTCAACCGGTCCTCTTCCACTTCTCACCCTTTGAGTAGCAATCTTCTCCCACAATGAAGTGTATAACCTGAAAATTCGGCAATGACTAACTTACCTTGATAGGGTAACTAAAATTTTTACCATGAATAGGTTCTCCACTTGACGCTCCCAATCAAGGAATGCATTTAGATCACTTTCCACCTTGAAGCTAGACACCTTCCACTTGATCTTGTCTAAGGCTTTATCCCTTTGTGGTCCACCAATAGCCACCAAAGTATTTTTTGCCAACATTGGGATTCTCTTTATAATCTTCGAACATGTTATTTTCAAGCCATGCTTCACGTCTTGGAACCACTTCTTGTGTTCTATTATATCCTCTTCCTCATAGACCTCCTCTTCTTCCACCTCTAGTGGGCTGCCTTCCTTGGTATCCAATTTCATGAAATGGATAGGAACTTTGAGCCGACATGTCATAGTATTCATAAGGAGGTACATTATCATAAGCCCTTTGATGGTATGGTGAATGAACTTCTCCAAGATTGTTCCCAACTATCACTTCTCTTGCCGTTATTTAACTCTTCGACATCTCTGGCCATACCTTGGAATTGTCTTGCCAATCAATAGATTGTTGCATAGATTGCAAATTTTCATTCAAGTTCATCCTTGTGGCATCACTAGTGCCTTCTTGATGAGATTGGGTAGGTAAATGACGATCCGTTGACATTGTAACCTCGCAAATTAAACAAGAAAATAAAAGAAATAGGACTTCATAATCACTCCCTAAGTGTTTACCCTCTTGGCTTTTATAGTAATTGGCTTACCCCCTTCCCTTTTTCCAAACACTTTCCTCTCAAGAATCTATAGTTTCTTCAAACCCCTTAACCAACTAAACCAAGAGAAACAACCCAAGCCAGTAAAACAATCAATGTACTTAGTTGGATACAAGAGTTCAAAGAAGCAATGTATCGAACACTTCAGGTGTAAGGGATTTCAAAGAATTAATCTATTCAAAAGGCCAAAAATCTTAACTGATCATCAAACAAAGAGTAAACACACAAGAAAACAATTGGAAGTCAAATTCAAAGCAATTCACATAAACTAAGCTAAACAAAGAAAGAATGAGTACTAAGTAAAACTTTCCAGAAAATAGGGGATGATGACACCCTGTTACCAAAATAGCTATAACTCTTCAAATACAAATCCAAATCAAGTGAAAAAAAATTTAGAAAGATTCCTCACTCAACAAGAATGATTTTTAGAAAAAGTTTCAATCGAATTGAATCAATATAATACAATATATTCTCGGATTAATTTACACATTTTCTGCAACCTAGATATCAAAACACTTTTCAATTTTCAATAGATTTGATCAACCAAATGGACTCGAAATTGATTAAAACTTATTTCAATTGAACCCCAACAAAAAGAAGAATAGATCTAACACAAAAGTGAAAAAATTTTTGTAATTAATAGTTCTATTTTCAATGGTGTTTAGATATAATTTTTTCCTGTACTACTATTGCATGATCTTCTTGGAATTTTGTATACATCATCAGGTACTTTCTCTTTTTTTTTTCAGCAAAAATTTAAATCAACATAAACATAAATAGACCTTCAATTGGAGGTTTCTCTTTACCAATTTGATGTGAATCCTCAATTTGATTGCAAATTTAAATCTAACACCTTTCAAAGATCACTTCCTTGCTGAAGAACTTCTATTTAAGATTTTGTAGTTCTAACACTCTACTAGAAAACCTATGAGGAACTAGGCACATAAACTCAATAGTAAGAGGATGAATTCTTTCACAATTTGATAGTAAGAACCTTAAGGAAACAATGGCCCTAAAACCCAGACTATACAAATTAGAGGATAAAGATTTAATCAATTCTAGAAACTAAAACTCCTAGAACCAATCAAAGAAGGAATTGGAAATGATCAATTGATTTCCGTAGATTCATCAATCTAAGTAATCAATTACTCACAAACTAAGGAAGAAAACCTTTAGAAGCTAACTAAAATGGGTTGAAGGACCCTAGAAACCATTGGAGAAAACTCTCAATTTCATCAATATTCAACTTGATTAAAATGTAGGCTATAAATGTATATTTATACTGTTAGGGCTAAATCTTACATTGACTATTGGCTTAAGACTCTACAATACCAATTATACCCTTAAATAACAACTGAAAATAGAGTTTATTCATTGAAAACCCTCCAAAACAATGCATTGTTTAAATAACCCGGCACCACATAGGAAGGTAGGGTATACCCTACCGAATGCGGTAGGTCTTCAACTAACAAGCCCAACTTTTGATAGAAGCCTATCGAGGATAGTAGGGGCAGGGCCAACCATGGACAGTAGGCTCTATTTTTGCCTTTCCTTGGTTTATTCTTATCCCAATTTGCTCCATTGATGCTCTAAATTTAGGCATTTAACCATAAGCATCTTAGGATGATTTCCCTCATCTTCCAAGCCTCCATCCTTGCTCTTTACTCTGTTCTTCATTTCTTCAATGAATGCAACCATTTCATTAGCTAAACTATCATTATATGCCTTGATCTTCCTTGCCTTTGCTCTGGTGATTTGTTCATGAATTAATTCATTAGCTTCTTGGTCATCCTTGTTCATATCACTCTTTCAAATGGATCAACCATCTATAGTCTTAAACCGTCCGCGTCATTAGAAGAGGCCCTAGTATGAGGCACCAGCCACAGACAATACATTCCTCTGACACTTTTGAACACATAGTTAGATTCTGAACTTTTTCCCTAGTCAAAACAAGATTTAAAAGCATAGTTTCAAATCAAAAGGCCACCAAATCAGCTATCCGAAAATGTTCAAGTCATATCAATATTTCCAAATAGAAAAACCACATAAATGATCATACAAATATGTTTAAAATATATTTGATATGACACGTGGTGGAACTAGGTTGGGTTTCGGGGGGGCTCGAGGCTCCCCAAAAATTTTGAAAATGTTTAAAAATTATATGTACTCTCCATTCAAGCGCCTTCAGAATTTTTGAAAAGATAAAGATAGGTTTTTTAATTATATGTTAAAGGTTAATCTAAATAGAAACATTTTCTTGTTTTACAAAATTCACTTAACCCATCCTCCTATTTCAAATTTCCCACCCTTTTATTAAGCTAAAGTAGGTAAAATTTTGATTTTGTTAGTAAAAAAATTTCTAGGGTTTTTTTATGTAAAAATATGATTATTATGTCTTCTTTGGAAATTAACTAATGAGATTTTAGTTATAATCTATAAGCTCGATTTGACAAATGTTTGCATCCATAAATCGAGATTTCGAGGTAATTTTTGCTCGGGTTTAATTGTTGAACTAAATATTGAAGTACTACTAATTTATTGTTGTTTTGTTTCTGTCCTGGGTTTTATAAGTGAAAAGTTTTGAATTTAATTTAAAATATTTGATTAATATATAGGATTTTACTATGAAAAAATATCTTGAAAAGTGGAAGAAGAGTTCTAATCCCGTGAATGATGGGTAATCATTCCTCGTGAGTGATGGGTGATCACTCTTCATTAGTAATGGGAGATTACCTATTCTTTTTCCTATTTTATTTGCATTCATATCTTCAGCTTTGATGGAGATATTTATCCCGTGAGTGATGGATAATCATTCCTCATGAGTGATGGATGATCACTCGTCATTGGTAATGGGAGATTACCTATTTTTTGCTATTTTATTTGCAAATTTGGAATTGTTTGAGTGCCTTTTGTGCTTGGAATGTATCTATTTTATAGACAAAATTCTGTCAAAATTTTTATTGTTGTTCAGCCTCTCCAACTTTTCTCTCCCATTTCCGCCACTAGATATCACCCTAAATATGCAAGAGATAGTGGACTTGTTTAGAGGGCTGGTCAAAGATCAATGGCAAGAAAGATAGAGGAGGAGAACACAAGGATGGTGGCATTGTTCGAGAAGAGGTTTTAAGACCTTACTTGGAACAATTTGAAAGGGAAAGATGAGGACAAAAAGAACACCAAAACACTCCTAGATTCCATGGTGCAATAGAGGTAACCAACACAAGCAAGTTTGGAGGATATGAAAGGTCAAATCGCAAGGGGAGGCAAGTACGACGTCTGCCACTGGTGGTAGGTCCAACCCTACTGGCCACTGTAAGTTTATTTCCCAAGAAAGCCAATGGAAGCAACCCTACTGCAGAAGGCATGCCAGCCTACAAGTTGCTGTATGCCCCGGGTTAGAATTCTCCAAAGACCCCTACCGCCTACGGAAGGATTTAGCTAAAAATGCCCCAAGTGTGAATTTTATGTTTGTTTTGTCTATTTAGTTAGGTTCCTAAACATCTTGACTTGTAATTAAGTGGCATAAGATGCCTAATTACTTCCTTTAAGCTACACTAGAGATTAGAGATTGGAGCTAATCAGCAACAGACCTATATATACTCTTATTCCAGCTTTTAGAAGACATGAATAATAGAATATGACATTTTGAGAGAAAAATCTAGGGTTTCTATGGTTTCTTCCTCTTCCTTGTAAACAGTGATTTTGAATTTGTAATTTAGGCAAGACATTCTTGAATTGCATTCAAGAGTTCTTGTTCTCCCCAAATCCTATACCTTGAGGTGCTAACTCTTTTGTTAGTTTTGCTTGGGTTAGGCATTTCCTTGTGAATGAGTGATAGGTGAGAATTCAATAATGACTCTTGTTATTTCCTCTTCTAGATAGCTAAGATAGTTTTAATTTTAATTCAATTTTTTTTTTCTTCCCAATTTTCCATATCCATCAATCTTCAAAGCTCCTCTAAAAGAGAGATGATCCTTCGAAAAGATTGGACTCCATAACAAGCTTCGAAGAGTTCACATTATATGGTATCAAAGAAAATCAATCTTAGAGGTGAAATTTATGTTTTTTTTTATTGTTGAGTTTCGATTATACAAAAGCCAATTCAAAGATATTAAAAACGTAAGGAAAATCTGGAAAAATTTTTTACAGAAACATTGATGTGCAAATATTAAATTGCAAAGCGTAGCAAATGAACTCCAAATTGCATGCAACTTTTCTCATTTTAAATCTTACTTAACTGTGGATCTTTTTAAACAAATTGGAGTTTTTTTGGTTGAGAAATGACTGAGATATGGTGAAAATGGTACAGCTTATTTTCATGCTTTGTTTTCTAAAATTTTCTCTTAGTACTCTTGAATTCTTGAATTTTGGTTATCGATTGTGTTTGTTTCGAATTGTAGCATTTTTTTCTTTGATCAAATTTCTAAGTGCTTTACTTTCCTTTTTGGGATTAAATGCTTTATTGACTATTACTTTTTAATATGTTATTTGGACTCTTTGCACTTCAAGTGTCTGTGAAAATATCTCTTAATCGTTGACCTCTTGTTTATTTATGAATTTCTTGCTTGAACTTATTTTTCTATTTGCTTGTTAATTTGGAAATCCTAGAAGACATTAAGAAACTATAGAAGATGAGGAATAAGAAGAGGCTAGAGGGTGCAATTATTTTTACAAAAGTCATAAAGAGTGAGTTACAAACACGAAAGTTGAGTGAATGAAAGTTGCGTGAAACACTTAGAGAGTGGGCAGATCCTTTTCTTTTCATTACTTGTTTTCTATTTTGTAGGGACTTATTACTTGTTCAACTTCTATGATGTCTCCTGATAAAAAGCAAATCCAGAACAACAATGATGGCCCTAATGATTCGATCAAGCAAGAGCTAGTTGGAACTTTGAAATCCATTCAACAGCAAATGGGCAATATAGAGAGAAATGTTGGAGCACTATCTGCCTAGATGGAAAGACAAGAGTACACCTTAGGCTAAAGAAGGGGATTCAACAACCTTACCCAAAGAACGATAATGATGGAAGAAGACATTTCTCCGTATGCCACTTATGAAGCTAGGGATGATCTCTCTGAAAACATTGGAGAGAGCTTTCAACCTTTGAGATCGCAAGGTAGATATAGGTTTGGAGCTAGAGGGGGAGGAAGGAAGGGGTTCTACAGGGGATTTAGGAAGGGAATTTCTGAGGACTCCTGGAGAGCACGAGAGGTATTATGGGGGTCAAGAAAGATACGAAAGGGAGTTAGATAGGGATGAGAATGGTCCTATGAAGAGAGATTTTAGCAAAAAACAAGTTGAAGAAATCTTCATTCCTAGGCAAGAGTGATCCAGAGGCTTATCTTGAGAGGGAGAAGAATGTAGAATTAATCTTTTATTGTCACAACTATTCGAAGCTCACTAAGATGAGGTTGGCGGTGGTTGGGTTCACTAATTACGCAGTCATCTAGTGGGATTAATTAGTGACCAATCAGTTAGAGAAACTTGTAGAGGCAGGCGAAAACTTGGGAAGAATTGAAAAGCTAGATGAGGAACATTTTCATATTTTCTCACTATCATAGAGATCTCTACAACAAGCTCCAAAATATCAAGCAAGGAAGCTAAAGCATGGATGACTATTATAAGAAGATGGAGGTAGCCATGATAAGGAAAAATATTGTTCAAGACCGAGAGGCTACTATGGCTAGATTCACGAGTAGATTGAATCGAGACGTATCTTAGGGAAAATGTTTTTGGCAAATCATGTACCCCGGCAGAGAATTTTATTATGTTGGAGCTCGTTCCGTAGGGGCCCCGATAGCTGGAAATTGCTCGCAAAGATTATGATTGGTTGTAACAAGGTCTTAAGACTCCCTTACTCGATAGAAGTGTAGGATAGATGGATAAGAATGTGACCTTTCGGTTCAATACGTCCACCTACAAGACTCACCATTAGAAAGCTTTGGGCGGGGCCACCAAAAACCAGAGGCTATTGCCAAGGAATAGACTTTCTTTTTTTTAGTACACCTTGGAGCTTCAAGCCTATGTGGAATTAGATGAGATGGTACACAAGGCCATGAAGATAGAAAAATAATTTAAGAGCAAAGCAATGTACAAGACTTTATCACTTCTTCTAAACCGGTCACTTCTACTTTCAAGCCTAGAATTTTAAAGGGATTACACTCCTATAGGTCCAAGGGAAAAGAAAGGGCCAGGGACAAGAGCAAGGTGGAAATGGTACCCATTAAGGCTAGAGATGTTCAACGTTACAAGTGCAAGGGATATGGCCAATCCTCCAGCAATTGTCCTACCAAGAAGGTCATGATCATTAGACCTAATGGCGAAGTCATCTCCGACGATGAAGATGACGGGGAACAAGCAAATGACAACTCCGATGAGGAGTCACCCTATGAAGGGGAGGTCTTGGTCATCTTGAGAACTGTTAACTCTCAAGTTTTTGAAGATTGTTCTAGCCAACAAAGAGAGAACATTTTCCACATAAGGTACAACATAGACAAAAGGCTTTCAATGTAATTATTGATAGTGGTAATTGTACAAATTTTTCAAGCACTACTTGGCGGACCAATTGAATTTGCCAATGATCAAACACCCTAAACCTTATTGCTTGCAATGATTGAATGATAGTGGAGAGGTTAGGGTTACAAAGCAAGTTTTGGTATCTTTTGCCATTGGAAGGTACAAGGATGAGGTCCTTTATGATGTTGTTCCTATGCAAGACGACATCTCTTATTTGGAAGGCCTTGGAAATTCCATACGAAGGCCATCCATAATAGTTTCAAGAAACACGTACTATTTAGAGAAAATAGAACTAAGATTTCACTCAAGCCTCTTACTCCATTCCAAGTGTACCAAGATCAAGTAAATATGAGAGAGAAAGAGTTAGAGGAGAAAATGAAGAGTATAAAAAAAGGAATGAAAGTTGAGGAAAAAGAAAAATTTGACAGATACAAGAAAGTGTGGAAAACCAAGAGAGATCAAAAAAGAAATGAGTTGTAATAAATGAGGGGAAAGGGCTACCTAGGATGAGTTTCTTTGCAAAAGAGAGTGAGATATATGAGGCCATAGATGGTAGGAATTGGTCCTACTCCATATGTTCAAAGGAGCTTATTTCTCTACTAATGATGTTTGTTCTTTTTTATCTCATGCTATTTTAGATGTCATTAAGGAGTTGAGGATGTTTTCCCTGATGAGGTACTCGCAGGATTATCACCATTGAGGAGCATGGAGTATCAAGTAGACTTTGTGCCCGGAGTTGTGCTACCAAACTGACCCATCCAATGTAGATCCAACTTTCATTCACTCGTGGGATCCGGGCAGTCTAGGGGGGACCACCACGGCTCCTCTCTTCTAGGGAATCCATACATCCTCGAATTACAGCTCTCCCAAGGAGACCAAAGACCTTCGAACACAAGTGGAGGAGCAACTTGCAAGGGAGCACATCCAAAAGAGTCTTAGCCCATGTATGGTACCGATACTTATTGTCCCTAAAAAGGATTATGTATATGCGTAGATTGTAGAGGTATTAACAACATAACAATTAAATATCTCCACCCTATTTCTATGCCAGATAATTTACTTGATGAATTGCATGGTTCTAAGTTTTTCTCCAAAATTGATTTCAAATCGGGTTATCACCAAATCTGAATGAAAGAGGGAGATGAGTGGAAAACGACATGTAAACCCAAATTTTGCCTTTATGAGTTGTTAGTATGCCTTTTGGACTCATTCATGCACTCAGCATTTTTATGAGATTGATGCATCATGCCTTGCATGAACTCATTGGTAAATTTGCTATTGTGTACTTTGATAATATTTTTATTTATTGTAAGACATATGAGAACCCTTTTCATCATAATAAACAAGTATGTTATGTACTTAGGAAGAACAACTATATCCCAATCTAGGTAAATTTGGATTTTTCCTTGGAAAAGATAACCTTTCTTGGCTATGTTTTTAGTTCTAAGGGCTTGCAAGTGGATCTTGACAAGCTGAGGGCAATAGAAGACTGGCCGACTCCAAAGAGTGCCACCGAAATGAGAAGTTTTCATGGATTGGCAAATTTCTACCAAAGGTTCATCAAAGACTTTAGCACCATGTTTGTCGTCTCACTGAGTCATTAAGAAGACCAATAGGTTTACATGGGGTGAAGCACAAGAGTTGACATTCAAATCTTTGAAAGAGAAGTTATTCAATGCTCCACTCCTCATATTACCAAATTTTGAGAAGATTTTGGAATAGAATATAATGCTTGGGGGTAGCCATTGTTGAGATTTTGATGCAGGATAAGAAGCCCATAGAATATTTCAATAAGAAATTGTTGGGAGCTACATTAAATCACGCCACCTATGAAAAGGAGTTGTATGCTTTTGTCAAGACCTTGAAGCATTGGTAACACTACTTGTGGCCAAAGGAGTTTCTCATCTACACCGGTCATGAATCCTTCAAATATGTGAAAGGAAAACGAAAACTTAACGAGAGGCATACTGTTTAGATAGAGTTTGTAGAGATGTTTCCTTATGCCATAGACTATAAGAAGGGGAAGGAGAATGATGTGGCGAATGCTCGTTCTAGGAGGTATACTTTGTTCACTTTTTTATATTCTCACGTACTTAGTTTTGAAATTTTGAAGGATTTATATTCTAGTGATTATGATTTGGTAGTGTGTTTGAGTCTTGTTTGATCACTCTTTCGGATAGATTCTATATGAAAGATGGGTTCTTCTTTAGAGAGGGTAAAGTTTGCATTCCTTGTGGTTCTATTAGAAGTTTTGTTGGTTAAAGAAGCTCATGGGGTGGGCTTATGGGGCATTTTATGTAGCTAAAACTTTTGATATCTTACGTGAGCATTTCTTTTGTCCTAGAATTGAAAAAAGGGATGTTGAAAATCTTGTAGCTAGTTTCTTAGATTATAGACATGCTAAATCTTCATCATTGCCTCATGGTTCGTCCATACCCTTGTTGGTCCCCAATGCTCCTTGAGAGGAATATTTCAATGGATTTTATCTTAGGACTTCGTCCGAGGAGGACTCCATCTTTGTTGTGGTAGACCATTTTTCTAAAATGTCTCATTTTATAGCTTGTAGTGAAATGGATGATGCATCTGATATTACTAGTTTGTTATTTTGAGAGATTGTGAGATTGCATGGTACGACTAGGACTGCAGTGTCAGACCGGGATAAAACGTTTATGAGTCACTTTTGGAAGGTATTGTGGAAGAAACTTGAAATTAACTTGCTTTATTCTACCTCTTGTCATCCACAAATGGATGTTCTAGCTAAGGTTTATAATAGGACTATAGGACAACTTCTTAAAGCTATTCTTAAGAAAGATCTAGGTAAGCGAGAACAATGTTTTCCATTCATTGGATTTTCATACAAACGAGCTTGCCATTCTATTACTACTTTCTCTCCTTTTGATGCTGTCTATGATTTTAACCCCTTTAGATTTGATCTCTTTGCCTATTGATTATTCATTGAGTTTAGATGCTAAGAAGAAGGCCAAGTTCGTTAAGTCCATCCAAGCCAAGGTCCATGAGCATATAGAAATGAAGAACGAAATAGTGGTTTCTAAGAAATACAATGGACGCAAAAGAGGGACTTTTGAACTCGGAGATTGGGTATGGGTGCATCTGAGAAAGAAGCGATTTCCTAACCTTCAAAAGGGGAAGCTTGATTCTAGAGGAGATGGTTAATTCCAAGTTCTTGAAAAGATCAATGACAACGCCTAGAAAATTGATCTTCCCGGTGAGTATAATGTCAATGCCACTTTCAATGTCTGACTTGTATTTATTTGATATAGATGTGGATTCGAGTAAGAATCCTTTCAAAAGAGATGAGATGAAACGGAATGCATGAAACGGTGGACTTGAAGAGAGGGCCAGTCGCAAGAGCGATGGCAAAGAAGATAGAGGAAGAGAACAAAGGATGGCAGCATTGTTCGAGAAGAGCTTTCAAAAGCTTACTTGGCATGGTTTTGAAGGGAAAGATGAGGACCAAAACACTCCTAGTTTCCATTGTGCAAGGCAGGGAACCAAAGGAAGCGAGTTTGGAGAACTTGGAAGGCTCAAATCCTAAGTGGAGGCAAGTAGAAGATCTACCGCTGGCAGTAGGTCCAACCTTACCAGCCACGGTATTTTTCTATCCTAAGAAAGCCATGGGAAGCAACCCTACCAACCACATCGTTCTTGAGAGCCACCACTCATATCTCAGCATTCATACATGAGCATTCATCGAGCTTTTTCACAGTTGGTCTGAAGTCGCGCCGGATGTCCGGGATATATGGTGGGAGAGTTTCAGATAAATAAATCCAATATTGTAGTTTTTTTATTTTACCTTAATTTTTTTAGAAGTATTTATACTTATAATATTTTAAATCTTATCAATCTTATACTTGTTATACTTATATATATAAATATAAAAATATTATTTTCTAATATTTTGAATTTTTATTGAATTTTCAAAAACGATGCGTATGGGACTCGACATTACCCATCTTCAAGTTGAGGCATGCTTAAGAGATCAAGGTCGGCGGCCGGATGAGAGATTTGTCTGGCGATGCTCGGTCCGCAAGGAAGAGGCCCGTTTGAGTTTCGGAGATGTTTTGGGAGCAGATGATGAAGTATTGGGAGAGTCCTAAGTAGAAAGTTTTTTGTGAACGGAATAAAAGGAACAGGAATGAGGAACAGGAGGTGGGAGAGCAGAGAAGCATACAGGTGGTTCTATCTCCTTCACAGAGCATCAGTTGAAGAAGATAAGAACTCTTTGATTTCATGAGTTCATTCTATGACTTCATTGTAATGTAATTAATAATTGTGTTATTGTTTTGTAGGAAACCGATTTAAAGAGAGGTTCTCCAAGAGCAAGCACTTGGAAGAGCTCCATAAGCAGTAGAAAGGGGATTAGAAGGGGGAGTATGTGGATTGCTTAAGTTAGAGGAGTTCTAGGTAAGATTTTTGAAATTTATAACTTAAGTTCATATAATGTTTTATAACTTATAACTTTAAATTTTATATAATATTTTATAAATTATTATCAGACTAACATTTCATATTGTATTCGAAATTTCACAAGGCCTGACAAAAGGCTAGGAGGAAGCTATAGCCACTGGTGCTGCTAGGCCCGATGAGCTCCAGCTGATGGCCACTATAGATGGTTGATTAAGCCACAACTTGTTATATGGAGCTGGTATGGAGGCAGCTTATATCAAAGCTAAGAGCAGTTAAGATGCAACTAGATTGCCACATTTCTGTTTAGATGCAGAGCAGCGAATCATGAGGAGAGTTGAGGCTGTTGTTCCCTGTATCTTCCCTACCTTCGACGAGTACATGAGGTGGTTTGACGAGCAGAGTCATTTACTATATACCTGATATTTGCCATATTATACTATATTTACATACGTTATTTTGGTTTTTTTACGATATTTTTAATAAAAAATATATATTACTTACACCATTTACCTGTATTCTTATCTTAGGTGCTTCCCGATGAAGAAAATGAAGAATAAAAATAAAAACGGAGAAAATAAAGCAACCAGCACCAAGGAGGGGGACTTACTGCCGACAGCAAGCCAACCTACAGCACGTGGTAGGTCCAAGGGCCATAAAGACAATGCCAACAGAAGCCTACCGTAGATAGTTGGCTAGACCTACCGCACGCGGTAAATCCAAATGACTCAAGAGTTTCTTGAACAAAACTCTACCACATATAGTAGGGCTTAACGTATCGGAGTGATAGATCCCATCAGCAGCACAATAATACTTTTTCATTGTATGTATTGCAGTTTTTACCTCTTTTTGAAGGAGAGAATAGTTTTTAGGCTTAGATAAGGGAATTGGGGCGAAATTAGAAAATAAAAAACTCTCCTAATTCCTCTTCAATTAGGTAGATTCTATACAATTAACCACAAATTGAAGCTATTGGAGGAAGATTGAAGCGATTCTACGTTTAATTCAGGTTTACTCAGGCGAATCGAGAGACAAGCTCGGGTGGCGTTCCAAACTGTGGATTCAACTCCTTTTTCAGCCTAAGCTTCCCTTTTCTTTGTTAATTATTATTTCTACTATTGAATTGAATATTGTTAGAATGTTTTCTAGCTAAATTTATATTGTTTGACATGAGGGTTGAACCCTAGCTTTTGATGATATGATTTTAGATTGAATTTCATTAATTGATGTTTCTTTATGTGTTGGTTATTGTTCAATTACGTTTTCTTGATAATTGATTTGTGCAGATTCGATTATTTCACAAGATTGATTGAAAATTGAAAAAGGAAGATCAATCTAGGGCAACTAACTGGATAATAAGAGTTGGCAATTGAATAAAAATATTCTTTGCACTTTTAGGTTAATTAGATCACCTAAGCTTATTGCATTCATAATCGGTTAGGGAGAGAAGAAATTCTCTGATAATGTTAGGTGAGAAGAGCCATTTTCACCTAAAGATAGGGATTGCCCAACTTTCATGTGATAACCCAACCTATGCTTTCAAACATTGTTTATGAGTTTTTAGTGAAAATAGTTGATAAAAGTTAGGGGGGTCCTTCATTCAAACTCATTTAAAAAAATCTCATACCTGTAATTGTGCTTCCATTTAATCGGCTTTCATAGTTTTTATAATTTGTTAATTAATTTCTTAAATTCCAATCTACTAGGCTAAACATAGGTTAAAACGGTGGCCATTTGAGCCTTTACCATCCCTGAGTTCAACAACACCGGTGTATCTCTAGTACTATAGTGATAGGTACACTTGCATGTTGTATTTGTTTTAGTTATACATCTCCTTGGAACAACATCAACACCCCTGTGCCACTGATGATGGAAATCATCAAAGCTGCTGTGACTTTCGTTCCATCAACGACATCTTCACCGACGGCAGTAGCTGTGGGGACCTCAGACACGATGGTATCTTCCTCTACTCCCCCTCCCCCTCCCCCTCTATTGATGCCCTGAGTACTGTTGATCTTCCCCCTCTCTCTCTAGTAATTTTAGGGATCCCGATGATGTTTGATACTTGTACATTTTATCTTTCTTTGATGTTTTACAGATGTTTTTTGTTTATGGATGTTTTATGAGTTTGATGCTTTATGCATGAATATGAGTTTATGAATATATACTGTTATTGTTGGGTTTTTTACATTTTTGGCAGTTTCGGGTATGTTTTACAAATTATAAAAAAATATTTTCCGACGGGATACCTACGAAAATGCCAGAGCAAATATTCCTTAAAAAATCAGTAACTGACGGCACTACTGTTGTCGATAACCTCGTCGACAAGTTATAGCGACGGAAGGCCGCTTTCCATCGTAAAAGTCGTCTATAGTTACTACTGTGGAAGACAGGTGTTGACTAGGAAATCCCACAAAACAATAAAAAATGTCGGTAAGTCCAATGGAAATAAGAATTACCGACGGACTTCCCTCGGTAATAGTTTCTACCGACGAAAACAAGCCAACAGTGAAATTTTCGTCGGTGTGCTATTGGAACTATATAATACCAACATGTTTCCGATGGCTAGAACATTCGGTATTTGTCTATTTTATTGTAGTGTAATTTGGTGTCGGGTAATCAATCCCAATGTTAAGTTGGCTTATGGAGGAAAGATTGGCCATCATGGATTTAAGAGATCTTTAGATTGGCTAAAGATTGGTTGATGATGAAGATTATCAAGTCTTATTAAAGGCAAAGATCCTTCAGATGCTGATTTGAAGGATTGATTTATTATACATCAAATTTCATATCATTTAGATCCAATTTTATATCAGTACAATACATATATATGTGTGTGTATTGTGGTGGAAGGCCAGAAGAACGGAAGTGGAAAATAAGAAATGAATTTGTCATAGTTATAGTGGTAGTAAGAGAGTGAAAAGGGAAAAAATTTAAAAAAGGGCTTGGTGTACAAAAGGCGATGCTTTGCTTAGTGACCAACAAAAAGGGGTACTTATCTCAAATGTGTAGTTGTCTAGGATTCAAGGAGAGCTCAGATTTTTTGTACCACTTTGTGTATTACTCTTCATACAATTTTATAATTTCGTATATTTATTGAAGAAATTAATAAATAAAAGATAAAAAGTAAAAGAAAAATATATTATAAATGGAAGGTGGTACATAGAGTTATATACAAAGTGGTACAGAGAATCTTGTGCCATCAAAGGATTGTAATAATAATAATAATGTTTATCTTAAATTTGGTCCATTAAAAATTTCTATAATATCTATACTGTCCCGCAAAAATTACATTTGATTTCAAAAGGTATTTTTCAAAGAAGTTCTTTTCTATGCCCAATATCTTTATATTAAATTATCCATTTATCAAGCCCATCACAATTATATTTAGTAGTTAGATCTCTAAAGATTATTATTATATCATTATATTTTTATACAATCGTTGCACTTTCATATTCAACTAAGACACACCTTATCATTATTATTATTTTAATATATATATTCCCTAGAGCTTAAGATTCAATTTTACCTATTTACAAAGTTCTTGCCTGCAAAATAATTAAAGCAAACAAAAGAAGTTTAGTAACAAATAATATTTATAAAATTTTAAAGCAGTTAAAATATTTGGAAATTCTCATTGAGAAAATAAAGTTTGCTGATTCTTCTCCTTGAAAATTTGTTTTGAGGGGTTCGTAGTTGGATGTCAAAACTGTTGAAGAACTTTCTCTTTACTTTGTAAGAACTTGAAGAAATGTCAAACCTTGAAATCGAAGGCTAATCTTACTTTGGAGGCTTTTGGAAATAGAGAATGTTTCAGAGCTTCAACATTTCTGCTTGATAGAATTCTTGTTTTTTCTTTTTTACCTGTACCTTGGCCTTCTATTTATAGCCACAAATTGAGAGGGATGAGATCACATTTGAAATTCAAATATTTATTTCTGTATTTAATAAATAAATTTTCATGAGTTGGGATTTACTCATTGGCCAAGCCTTTTGCTACAGTTAATGTGGCACAGTATCCCATTCTGGTCTCTTCTACCAATCATTGGAGTTACTTTCATTACAACAAAGAACCAAGGCTTTGAAGTTGAAAGTTCCTTCCCTACAGTTTAGTTATCAAGAATTGTGCTAAGCCCATAAAGTAAACAAGATAGGGACACCCCATCGAGTGTAATTCCAGTGAATTGTAAGTGGGGGTCTCTTTCAGCCATTGATCTACTTTCAGTCTACTTTATAGGGATAAATATAAAATTCTCCGATAAGAAGAAGATGCTGGAGCTCAGACTCATCCCGATATATTATGTCATATAGAAAGATCATTATATAAGACAGAGCCTGCTTGCCTAGCTAGAATAGTCCAATGGCTTATACATTTGGAGTGCCAATCTCAGTCACTAGCTCATGAGTAAGATGCTTAACACGAGCTTGTCGAACGTACAACTACTAGTATTCCAGTCTCTCAGTTGAGTCTCTAAGCAACAAGACAATCAATGTAAATACAGACCTCACCACTACTACTGGCAGGCTGTACTAAGATCTTGGTTTCATAATCAGAGGTAGGAACTTTGTTTATAGTTCCCAGGCCTAACTAACTAAGAAAGACTCATCCTTGAATCTAATCCGAATTTATTTAGCTTAAGCCGTCTTTAATGTCTAAACCATATTGGTAGCAGAATTTAATATTTGTAGAAATCCCTATTTTTTCCCAGACACAAAAGGACACCTTCAAATGATCACCTATAGTGTGTATGTTTGTAGTAGACGAATCTTGGAGATCGTCTTCGTACGTCACTCATTTTCCATGGCTCATCAGGTAAAATATCATAGTACAAGTAATCGATTATTAACTTATGTCAATTTAGTCGTTCATTTTCAATAACAAAAACAGAATGAGTTTCATGTTCTTCTTGGTATTCTGTTTCATCATCATCTTCAAATAAGGTCCCAATGACGCATCTTTAGCAAATTGAGATTTTTATTTCCGAATTTGAGGAGCACAAAGTAGATGCGAGCTTTGCCAATATGTCTGCTTGTTTATTTTCATTTCGTGGGACATGTTCTATTTCACATCTCCTAACAAGCCCACCATCAATTTGGCATATTTACAATAAGGAAGCAATTTAGGTTTCTTCACATCATAAAGGTAAAGAATTTGATTGACGACCAACTTTTAATCCTCATAGATGTTAAGGTGCAACTGCTTCATGTCCACCGTCATTTCTAATACAAGAATGGGTGCTGGATATTCACCCATGTTATTTGAGCACTTTTCAGTCATAGTGAATGAATATGGCAAGATACTACCCTTAGATGTGACAAACACTACTCCTGCGGTGACTCCATATTGATGTGTTGCACCATCAAAATACATCTTCCACAGAGGTAAGATTTCAATTAAAAACACATCTTCATCAGGTAAATCATTAGTCAACTCTCATTCTGCAGGTAGAGGGTGTTCAGCTAAAAAGTCAGCTAACACCTCTCCCTTGACAGTCTTTTGAGGATCACATACAATTTCAAATTGTTGGAATTGTAAATACTGCCTTGCTAGAAGATCAAACAAGACAGGTTTGTCATCACATACTCAATTGGATTTGCTTCGAAGATTAGATGCACCATGTGTGCTTGAAAATAATGCATCAACTTTTGGATTACAAAAATTAGAGCCAGGTATAACTTCTCAATCGGTAAATACTTAACTTTATTGGGAGTCATTATCATGCTCAAGTAATATAAAGCAATTTCCTTACCTTTTTCATTCTCTTGAGCAAGTAAGGCTCTCACAGAACATTCTTGTGTAGCAATGTATAAAAGCAAATGCTTTCTATGTATAGGTGCAACTAAAATTTGAGCTCTTGTAAGGTAAGCCTTGATACTTTTAAATGCATTAGTACATACATCATCCCACATGAAAGGTACTCCGTTTCTCATCAAATGAGTGAATAGTTCATATTTTCATGCAAGATTTGAAATGAATTACTGCAGATAAACTAACTTTCCTTGTAAACTTCCTATCTCATTCTCAGCTCGAGGCTCTAGCATTTCTACAATGGCATCAATTTTAGCTTGGTCGATTCGATGCCAGATTTATGCACAATGAAGCCTAAGAATTTTCCTAAGATGACTCCGAATGCACATTTCAGAGCATTCATCTTCGGTTCATAACGATGAAGCAATTGAAAAAGTTTCCTTAAATGATCCAAATGGTCTTCTCGTTTTCATGACTTCACCACCAAATCATCAATGTAACACTCAACAATTTTAGGGAGCATGTCATCACCTTTAGGGTTTGATTGTAGCCAGAAGATCCATCCATGAAACTTATAGCTTCATGACCAATAGAAGCATCAATTATGATTTCAATAATTAGAAAAGGAAAGTCATCCTTCAGGCATGCATTATTCAAGTCCCGAAAGTTAGCACAAACTCACAGTTGCCCAATTTTCTTGCGCACAACCACAATGCTAGATATCCATGTTGGGTATTTGACCTCACGATAAACCCAGCCATAATTAATTTGTTAACCTCATTTTCAAATTGAGGAATCAATTCAGAACGAACATGCCTCTAGGCCTACTTTATTGGCCGAACACTTCTTTTTCCAGATAAGTGATGGACAACAACTTTTGGATCTAGGCCTTGAATCTTTTTGTATGTCCAAGCAAAAACATCATTGAATTCACATAGAAGCTTAATGTAAGATTCCTCATCTTTCGGCAATAAAAGCGAACTTATATAGGTTCGGTGTTTATCATCATTATTGGCCAAGTTAACTTTTTTCAAGTCATCCACAGTGCTTTTAACACCTTCTTCAAGTTCAGGAGGAGCATCTTCTTCTTCACAGTTTTCTAGATCAACAATGCTTATATGATTAGAAGTGAAAACTTCTTCATTATCTTCCTCGTGAACTTCTCTTCTTGTAGGATTACTTATTTAATTATCCACAGCAAAATAGACATCACTTCAAGTTATTCCATTTTTCCTTCGGATATTTTCCACATAAAAAGTTGCATCCCTTTTAATGTAGCCAACTCTGATGGATCTTTCAATTTCCCTAATAAGTACCATGGTTTGTCGAGAAATAGGTTGAGGAGCAATACTATGTGAAAAGGTAACAAAGTTGGATGAGCCTACACTTTTTTCATCTTCTTCATATGGCTATATTACCACGATAGTGTATAATTTAGCTTTGAAGACACTATTGCAATCCACAAGAAGTGTAGTTTCCCTCCTCATTCTAGAAAGAATTATACTGGGCCAGTTGTTTGCACTATTATCCAAACATAGCATCGTTCTAATCCTTTCTTTCAATACGGATTTCTTCGAAAGTCCATGTTTTTGAAAGACGGCTTTCTTACGTTTTGATTTCTTTTGCCCCCAAATGCTCAAACACCAACCAACGAGGATTTTATTCTGTAGTCGATCAAAACTAGACCTTGGGTTCACCATTGGATCTTCATCTTGCATAGATATATAATGATTGTTTGCCCTTTTATTGTGATTCACACAGTAGAAGATGGTTTGTATCCCAACACAGCACGTGAACTTTCCACAGAATTTCCATTTTCTTTCAACATTCTTTGACTTTTATTCAAGTACTTCACTTTTGAACCAATTACTTTAGGAATGAGCTTACCTTAAGTATTCGAGCTTAGAGGATCATATCCATCTTTTTCTTGATGTTTGTATGCATTGTGATCAAATCCTTCCTTAGTTCTTCTAACAGGCAATGTGCCATTCTCCACCTTCGGCCTTGTTCAGGATGCACAAATCCTTTCAAATTAGGCTTGACCATTAGTTTGCCTACTTCAATCTTAGTCAATGGTACAGTGCTGGTTGTCCACTTCAGCTAAAGCAGATTGACCACTTTTCCTCAGTGATTTAGGGATATATCGCAGAGTAGGAGAATCTTGCGACAATTAGATCGACTTTCTCTTGCCATCACTTGAATTCTTATTTTTTGAAGTGTGTTTTAAACTTTGAGCTTCCTAAGTTGATGACACTTTCTTTCCTCCAAAGGTTACACTTTTACTTTACAAATATAGTTCAGTATCTGCAGTTTGGGTATCTGCTTCAGTAAAAAGTCTTTCATCAACAATGATCTTTCTTGTGACTACAGTACTAGAATACTTGAAGCATTGATGAAGTGTTGATGGAACAACTCCATTGTCATGAAGCCACAACCTCTCTAGAAGAATATTGCATGATAGTTTACCTAACAGGTGCGACAATTGTTGCATTAGATTCCTTAGCCATCGAATAATGTTTGTTGACTTTCTTGATGTCATGCTTCTCCTTGTTATGTGGCTCTAAAACTAGAATACTTTGGTCTCCATACACTTTAAGACTTAGTTCCATGTCATGCGCACGCATGGCCAATTCTTCAAAAGTCCTATGCTGAGTTCCCTTAAGAATGTATTGGAGACCCTAATTCATACCTTGAATGCACATCTCAATTACGAATCTTTCACAGGGTCTATCTCTGCAATCCAAACTTAAGCTTCTCCACCGATTGATATAATCGATCACAGGTTTGTCTTTCCATTGTTTTGTATGGCTCAATTCTAGCATACTTACAATTCGATGAGTGCTATAAAAGTGAGTAAGAAATTCAGTTTCAAGTTGCTCCAAGCTATTAATGGATTATGGTGCAAGATCAGTGTACCAGTCAAATGAATTCCCTTTGAGGGAGTGAACAAATAGCTTAACTAGGAGATCGCCATTAGTTCATGCATTATTGCAAGTTTCAACAAAAATGTGCAACATGTTGCATGGGATTTGTTTTATCGTCGAACTGCTGCATCTTGGGAGGTTGATACCCTGCAAGCATTTCGAAATTATCAATCCTTTTGGTATAGTGTTTCACATATGTAGAGGAAGACTTAGCAGTTCCTTCATACTTATCCTTGATCATCCCCATAATGAAGTCATTTAGTTGATCTATCGAAATCGACCTGTCAGAAGAGACTTGAATGTTGTAAGCCCCTTTTGCTGATCCAGAACTTTCTCCAGGTGCAGTTTGTTGTCTAGCAACTTTCGCAGATCTTGAATTGTTTGTGTCTTTGGGTTGTTTAGGAGCAACTTGGCTTGTTTCTCCAAAATTGTCAAATCTATTCAGTAGTTGAGCAATTACCATATCCTGTTGCTGGCAATGATTTTCAAGCCCTTACACCAGTTTTATAGGGTGTTGCAATTTATTCTTCAACCAATGAAACATCTGCCATCATGGCAAGTATAGCTGAAGAAGTTGCAGATGAAGGCTCATGGTAGGATATGTTTGACTTTAAAACTTGCAAAACAAATAAAGTAGAATCATCATGGTTCTCCTCCTCCTCATGGCTTGAATCAGAGTACACATCTAGGAGCGATAGAGTCTTGTTTATTGCTGCCTGAACATCTTCTTCTGCCTCTAGAAAATAAATGTTAAAGACTGAATTTGCGTACTTGAGAACAGGGCTATCAATAGAGTGTTCCTGCAAGTCCTTTTTGCAAGAGCTCTTATTGTACTTCTTGTGATACCAGTGTAACCAGTTGGTACAGTCACATCTGTTTCCACCCAAGCAGATGAAGCCTTTGAAGAAGTAGTCTTTGAAGTGGTGTTGGCTGAAGCCATTGATGATTTTTGTTGTTCTTGAAGAGAAGAGATGAGCGGCAAAGATGATCCCACTGGGTGTGCCACAAATTTGTTTACAAAGATTTCTTACTTGTAAAATAATTAAAGCAAACAAAAGAAATATAGTAACAAATAATATTTATAAAACTTAAAGCGGTTACAATATTTGGAAATTATCATCGAGAGAGAATAAAGTCCGCTGATTCTTCTCTTTGAAAACTTGTTCCAAAGACTTTGCAACTTGATCTCGGTGTTACTGAAGAACTTTCTCTATTACTTTGTCGAAGAAGAACTTAGAGAAATTTCTAACCTTGAAATCGAAAGGCTAGTCTTGCTTTGGAGGCTTTTGGAAATGGAGAGTGCTTCAGAGCTATAACACTTCTGCTTGATAGAATTCTTGTGTTTTTTTCCCTTATGCCTTGGGCTTCGTTTATAAGCATGACTTGAGAGGGATGGAATTACATTTGAAATTTGAATATTTATTTCTAATATTTAAAAAATAAATATTTATGAGTTGGAATTTACTCATTAGCCAAGCCTTTTGCTAGTGACATGGCACAATCTTATTTGTTGGACCATTCCTTGAGTTCTCATTGACTGGATTCATCCAATCATTGCCACTTGTCTAAATTTTGACTGGTCAAGAATATTTGAATCAAAATGGAATTCAAATAAAACATTAGGGATTTAATTTGTAAATTTTCTATTTTTACAGTACCCATACTTAATTACAAATAGTCTGAACTCCCCATAAACATTTCTACTTTACCATACTAGACCTTCAAATACTCGTATTATTTCAATTTTGTCACAAATGTTCCTGTTCTCTGAATTAAACCTCCAAATATTTTGAATATTTTGTTTCCACAAAAATATTTGTATTTAATTTCATTAGGCTCCAATAATTTCAATATTACGTTTGCAAATCTTGTATCTTTGAATGGTATATAAAATGCTTAGTGGGTAGGGTGTTAAATTCTATCATCCTTGAAAAGAATTTCACTTTCAAAATTCAAGACATATACCTATTAATTTGAGATAATTTCTTTTTGTAAATTATTCACCTTTTCTCCAGTCGCCTCGTTAGTTTTGGTGATGTCTTTATACTACGTGAAACATTAAGATCTACTTCTCACATACCTTCTTTTCAAGGCAGTTGACAGTTTTTACTAAACCTTTCTTCATATGCCAAGTACTCTCAGTAACACCATCTCCTATGTTGAATACCAACTCTTTCTATTTTCAAAGAGACAGCTCCAAAAATGTAATGGTGTTCTATACTTTCAATTACATACCATCTCAGTTGTGGATATTTCTATACAATGGTGGTAACTATTATTATAAACATATCCTATACAAGCAATATCATCAATTTACTTGTTTCCAAAGCCTAAGGCATAACCTTGCTATACAAATTTTTGGGTTTAAATCATTTTCTTAGACTGTTTAGCGTTCTGCGGGCCTTTCATGGTACTATAACTCAAACTAATCTTCATCTCTATTAGATATTGTGCTCACAACCAATATGGATACCTTGGGTCTCAGTGCAATACCATAAATAAAGTCTTTAAGGTAATCCTAAAGTTTTCATTTTTCGAGTTGAGTGCTAACATTTTTAAGGAATATGTTATACAAATGGTAATATAGTGTGCATTCTGGATCAAACGCTCAATTGTTTCTTATACTGCTTCTTTATCTGTCTTCTTATCTCTTTTCCCCCTTAAAATGATTGCTTCAAGGATACATATACTTAACAAGGTTGATTATCTTTTAAACTCTACTTCCTCCAGTACACATATTCAATTTCGAAAACAAAATATGCTCATGTCACCTAGAGTTTAGACAATTCTTGTCCTCCTATTTTGTTCTTTCATCCCTGTAGTACTTTTGTTAATCAACACTTCCGATTCTTATTTTGTTGTGACAACATGTATTTCCGATTCTTATAAGTCATGTTTCTATTTCTTAAATGCAAGCATTATAAACGTTAAGTCCAAGTCATGTATCATATAACTTGCTCCTGATCCTTCAATTTCCTTGATTCGCAGGCCAAATATTTCTATCTTAACTTATCAAAACTCCCAACCTTATCTGCAGATATATGTTCAAAGCTTACCCTTCTTATGGAACAAATAATATCAAAATTGGCATTGGAGTTATTCATTACTTTAGTTCTTAAAATATGGTTCATACTTACAGGTCCTTTAGAATTCATCGTGTTTTGGTTTAATAGCGTTATGAGTCTGGCATACCCTAGCACACTGAAAACATTATTTACCTCTATAGGTGTTTAAGATGCTACTAAAGAATCCCGACTTACACCAGCGGTGGTTATATCGATATCCTTTCTTATGGAGATCACATCTCTAAAGGTTACATACCCAAGAAAAGTCACCTGTTCCATTCAGAGTTCACATTTATTGCATTGATATACAACTTAAATTAGTCCTATGTCTTGGCATGACGTGATACATAAGGAATCATTGAATATTACTAACTTATATCTAAGTACAGGGGGAAAACTGTATGTATCATGTCCATAAAAATTTCAAGGTGTAAAGGTCAACCTGAACATCGTAACGACAAACTCTTAGTTCTTGAATTGCAATTCGAAGCAGTCGTAGGGATTTACTTCTTTTTGGTTAACGTTTGGTAATATCCTTGTCTTAATTCCAACTTAGGATGACAACCTATTGATAAAGGGTGGTCACGTAACCACGACTTAGAGAAAGCAACTATTAGTTTTCCTATGGTCACATGATCCTGTCCTTTGTAGTATTTTGTACACATCCTAGGGGTCATGTCATTCCTTTTCACAAATAGAACATGTGTTCCCTATGAAAATAGGTACCTAAGAAAATATATCTTTTTTTACCAATCTTACCATTGTTTCTTTATGTCTATATCTTAGTTCCTGGGCCAACTAATATAGTGTTCCAGATATAGGTCCATCCTCTACTTTTGATTCTATCATAGGCTCTATTTCCCATTTTGGACGTAAGACTATTAATTTTCTTAAAGATATCTAATAACTCCGTTGCTAGTGATACAAATTCCAACTTTAACTTCTCGCAAGACTAGTTATAGAAATACTTTAGATATCCCTAGCATTCTTTTGTAATAACTTTCTAGCCTTATTCCTGAATATGAAGGAATTCTCTATTTTTTTCCTCATTCTAAAGATTAGAAAAGCTTGACTGACTAAACTTACAAAACTTTCACCGACAATCCATACATAATCTATCATCAACCGAACCATTCATAATATTGCACCACACCCCTCAACTGATAATATGTACATCCCTCATACTTCCCTATCCTTAACAAAGGACATCATACTCGCTACTAAATAGGTAAACCCTTACAAGTTAAAACTTATATCCCAATGTCGCTCACATGAACTAAATATCAAATAAAAAGTGAAGCATTTTTTAAATTAGTTAAAATAGTTTTTTGTACATCAGGTAGAGCCTCTACAAATCCCAAACATGGAGAAATGATATCTAGCTACATATGAAAAATAAGCCATTTCTATATTGTACATAACAAAATTTGTGATCCAATACGATCCTAAGCTCATCCAGTCTATACGGGGAAGTTATAGAATCACTCACACAACTAGATTGAAAATTGACACACATGTACAGAGTAAATTAAGAATCCTAATAAAATGCAAGTACACAAATTTCAATTTATGTATATCATCTCCCTAAAGATCGTGGTCTAACACTGAGCTCAACACAAGTATCGTGGATGAAATTCATAGCAGAAACATGGAAATATCTCAACAACTGAATAATTTATTCCCTTCTCTCGTGTAAGATTGTCAATTAGTCGTTACCTAATCATATTATCATTTCAAATCCTAGGTAACTTAACTTCCAATCTACCTAGCCTCTTGTTGCTCTCCTTATCAAGATGAAATCAACATGAGTTCCTTTCTAACAAGCTAACCTCCATCTCTACCTTCACTTGTCGGCAGCGTTGAAATCTGCTTACGCAAAGTACATCGAGTAAGGAAATAAGGACTATAGAGATCTCTCTATTGTGAAAACAATAGCAATGAAAAGGTTGACATTATAGGGAGAGCAAACTCTACTGGTGTATTAAATTACAAATGACGGAAATCAATGCAAAAGATCTCTCATGCCAAGCGAGAATCTCTCACTCACTCGTTGTACACATTAGTACTCAGTAGCAAGTCATCAGAGCACTCTTCAATAACTCATATCCTAAAGGTTAGAAAATCCCTCAAACGAACTGCAATCTCTCAAACATAATCTCCCTTGATGACTAAGACAATCATTACGCTCACTTATCTTAGCCATCATGAATTCCCAATCGCTTAATGTATCAATCTATGCTCTTGTTATGCCTATGACTGATGATTTGACATATGTACCCATAGGACAAATCCCACTCAATGACTAGGGAAAAAAAAAGACAAAACGAAACCTAAAAGTCTTCAAAAAACATAAAATAGGTAGCTAGCTCACACTACTCGTCTAGGATCTGCTTATTAAAACCAAATATTAAACCTAGAGCTCTAATTCAACCTGTGATACCACCAACTCCTCTGCCAGGTCAATTGTGACTGAGTAAGGTACCAGTCTTGGCACTAAGATGTACAGATGTAAACCTAGCCCGAAGACTAAATCAATAGAATAACATAAAAACGAAGCAGCGAAAATATGTCTATACATAAATATATTTGTTAACCAAGTTACAAGAGGGTGAAACCAGCTAGTACGAGAATCTTACAACTCATATCTCTCAGGTTGCCTAAGAGATACAAGAGCCCATGTGTCGCATAGAAAGCTTAGTGTGTCCACGTTGGTGTGTGTTAAGGTTTATGTTTTTTTTTCAAGTAAATTATACGGAAACCAATATGGATTTTACTAGATGGTTTGTGCCATGTTAAAAAATACTTTTCCGGTCAATTTCAAAAGTAAATGCACAAATATATATGACGAGTTTGAGCGCAATTAGGAAGTCTAAGCGAATCAAACACATTAGTGCACCTCAACACATGAGTTTTAAGCTCATGCCATAACAAGAAGTTGGGCTCAGCAAACTGAAATCCAAAACCCATCACGGGGTCCTCGGAATAAGTTCTTGTATCCCGTAGTCCATACGAGCTAAACTCATTACGAGCGCTCGATTTCAATATCAACCTCACTCTCCAATCATATATAACCAAGTTACAGATCCTGGGGCACCTACAAGATCGCCCTGAGACCAACCTAAATTCCAAGCCCCTTCTGACTCTCCACTAGGCGCCCATCCAACCAAGAGCATCATGCAATGTAGACGCAGTGTTGGTTGGTCTAAAGTCTCAATGATACTATGCCCTCTTTTAAGAGGATCCACAATCTAGAGTCTAAAACTGTCCACTTCATTAGAAGAGGCCCTAGTACAAGAGATAAGACACATACAGTGCATTCCTTCAACACATTTAAACATTTAATTATATTTTAAACTTTTTCCCGAGTCAGAATGGGGTTTTCATTCATGTTTTCAAATTAAAGGCCCCCTAATCGGCCATCCAATCAAGTTTAAATCATATCCATATTCCGAATACAAAACACCACATAAATGGTCATTCAAACAAGTTTAAATTGTATATTTTTTAGAATAACAATATCACTCATCCACCAGTCCAAGTCATGCTTATACAAATTTTATGAATATGCCATGTTTGTGTACTTATATATGAATCCATATAACTTCTCCATACCATTGCATTTTCAAAGCATATTGTTTTGAAGAAAACCTGCAAGAGATGGTAATTCTTTTCAAGGCATAAATACCTATACAAAGCACTACTCCTATGACATTTCTAATGCACAAGTTAAATATATTATGGAGAACCTCTCTAATTAAAAGAACTGTAAACCCTAAGGGCATATTTATAATGTTTTTTTATCTAATATAAATATATTATAGATCAAAAGAGAACATACAAATACACGCGGGCATACCCACGACGATCAAACGTTAATAAGGATCTCTATCATATATTCAAACTGCCCCTACAGCAATACATAAAATCTACTAGTACTCAAATCAAATATAGAGAAACAAGGCGTAGAAAAACCTTGTATACCTATATTTTGATTTTACAGACAATCTGATCTCTATCAGGGTGCTGAGACTAAAAAATAACACAATTTCTACATTTCCATACATAATATAAAGTAGCTCCAAAACATAACTTTCGCCATGTGCACTTCCAAGATGTGCCATGGTTCTCCTTCAATAGCCACTTAAAGCTGCTTGAGATGGTTGACATGTCTCGTCTAAGTCCTGCCTACTCCTTGATGCTCTTCTAAGTATCTGCAATGAAAGGACAAGCAAAGAAAAGATGTATAGATTCTCCTCCTGCCTACTACATAGGTTGCACGACCTGTCTATATCAAAGAAAAATAACCTATCCTTAGTGGGAAGCCTGCCCAGTACAACCAGCCACAAAAAGAAGGAAAATTTGGGGAGAGGCGGTGATCCCAAATAATCCTAGCCCAAATCTGACGTGGACCTACCCCTTTAAAGTAATCATAGGCCAAAAAGGTGTTAAGAGTATCATCTGATTTGCTGCCTGAAGTGTAGACCCTTCTTTGTCCACCAAAACATCTCTAATTGTAAGGAGCCGTTTGATTAAGGGGGAAAGTCCTCCTTCACATGGATATCCCAAATGGACCAGTTTTTTATGTAGAAGTGATGAATCCACTTGCACCATAAAGTATCTTTCTTGGCATGAATGTTCCAAATGGCTTTGAAGAGTAATGTATCATTCCATCTTCTTGTTTGTCTCAATCTTAGTCTGCCTTCCCGTTTGCTTAAGCACATGGTGTGCCAAGGAACCCGAGCTGAGTTGCTACCCCAGAGGAATCTTCTACACATGCCTATGATTCTTTCTAACACTGCCGCCGAGATTGGCAAAACTCTTAGCCAGAAACTTTCTATGCCCTGTACCATACAATTGATAACTTCCAATCAACCGACATACGAGAGATTAAGGCCTGCCCAAGTGAAGTAAGTGCTGGAAACCTTGTTAAGCAAAGGAGTAAAATTTGCCCCCTTTAAATAGTCAACGGATAATGGTACCCCCAAATAGCAAAATGGCATATTCCTCTTGGAGAAGCCCGTAAGATCCATGATAGCTTCCTTTTCATACTCATCCATTCCAGCTATAAAGATACTAGATTTGAAGGGGTTAGCATGCAAACCTAATGCTGCTCCAATTCTTGTAGTGCTTCATTCATAATGGCAACCGAAAGGTGATCTCCCTTTGTGAAGATCATAAGATCAAAAAAAGCAAGGTAATTGATGCTCAATTTCTCACATTTGGCATGAAAGTTGAAGTTATTTCTACGTGAGGAATGTTTGAGCTTTTGGGACAAATACTCCAAACACACTACAAATAGAAACGGTGAGATAAGGTCTCCTTGCCTCAACCCTTTTTCTCCTTTGAAGAAGCCGAAGATACGCCCGTTGACCTTGAGAGAATAAGACGGCATGAAAACATAGACCATAATCTATTCAATGAAAACATTTGGAAAATTCAAAGCAAGCATTACTTTTTTTAGGAACTCCCATGAGATGGTGTCATAAGCTTTCCGTACATCCACTTTAAGAGTACATTTTGGGGAAGTTCTCTTCCTAGGCTACCCTCTCATGATTTCTTGTGCTAAATGAATATTTTCTACCATGCTTCTCCTTTTTACAAATGTCTATTGTGCACAGTCGATCACTGTCTGCAGAACTTCCCCTAGTCTTGTGGCTAAGAGTTTGGTGACAACTTTGTAAAACATTACAGCAAGATATAGGCCTAAAGTCCCCCACTGTGGCTGCATGCTCCTTCTTGGGGATGAGGGAGATGATAGATTGGTTAGTCTGTCTCAAGAGCTTGCCAATCTCAAAGAACTCTAAATACTGCTGCACAAAATTCCTCTCCTACAATATTCCATGCCTTTTTGAAAAAATATGATGTGTATCCATCCGGTCCCGGAGACTTTTCATTGCCTATGCAAACAAGGCAGCTTTAATCTCATGCATAGTGAACTCTCGACATAAGAAATTTGCCTGCATAGTTGAAACTTTCGGCCCTTCATTCATAATTGTTGCATCAAAGCCTTGCACCTCTTTTTTTGTTCCCGAAAGATCCCCATATAATCTAGTCAATCTATCTTGAATCTCCTCTAACGAGCTAGTTGTAGATCCATCTTCTTTAGTGAGGGCCGCAATGAAGTTCCTCTTAGCATTTCCCTTAGCCAGAGAATGAAAGATTTTTTAGTTTATATCACCTTCAAGAAGGAATTCACATTTGTTTTTTTTAGCATAAAATCTTTGTTTCGCATTTAACAAGAACCTCACTTTATGCTGGAGTTCCCTAACCATCTCCTTAAGCTGTTCATCATAAGGATTGTCATGAAGTTCCTCCTGCTTTTGCTTGAGCTCCGATTTTGTCGCCTCCGCCTCGACTAAAATATGACCAGAATGTTTCTTGTTCAAGTCCTTCAAGGATCTTTTCAACTTCTTCAATTTATAGCACAAGGTGTACTGTTTAGTTCCTATCATGGAGGTAGACCAACTTTCCTCAACTAAACCTAAAAAGAGGTCATGTTTACACCACATATTGAAAAACATAAAACTGGGTTTATGTATTTTTGGCTCCTCAAACAAAGATACTATGTAAGATGAGTGGTCAGAGATGAAACCCCGAAGGTAAAAGTCTTGCATTTACATAGAGTCCTTCCTAAAACCAAACTTGGTTGCACATTACCTTATCAATCTTTGACCATGTTTGATTGTTTGTCCATGTGAAGAAGGTCCTGGTTCAATTGATATCTACCAATCCCAAGTCCACACAACATGTCATGAAATCTCGTATCTCATAAGATGATACTTGCACCTGGCCTTCCCTATCACCGCTATAGAGAACACTGTTGAAATTCCCTAACATAAGCCATGGTTTTTGCAATGTGAGGCCAAACTAAGTAAGGGAACCCCATAATTGCCTTCTTTCCACCACCGAGTGTAGGCCATAGACAAAAGAAATAGCAAACTAGCCATAGACAAAAGAAATAGCAAACTATCTATGAGAAAAAAGACATGTGATGATATGTATCACTTGGGCATTAGTTTCCACGACATCCAAAGAAGCCCTTCTCGGATCCCAAATGACAGCTATTCTATCAGCATTATGATGAAAGATGTTAAGAGCTACCTTCCAATCTTTAAAATTTAATCTCATTACATCAAAAAGCTAAGAGCTACCTTCCAATCTTTAAAATTTAATCTCATTACATCAAAAAGCCTCCCATCCTTTAACTTCGTCTTCAAAAGGCCAAAACTGGCCACTTTATTTTCTCTCAAAAAAGTATTCACTTCCTTATGTTTAAGGGTATTTGCAAACCCTCTCACATTCCACCATACGATATTTATGATTAATTGATGCAAAGAGAAGTACCATTCCTCTTCTCCAAACCCTTTTCTTCATTTTTTCCCATCGGCATTTTCCCTTTATCGTTCCCCATTGTCTTCTTCGAGCCTTTATCAACTAGTGTTGAAATAGTCCATTTAAGGACCCCTTTATCACCTTTTTGAGCAGCTCCCATCTCAAACTCCTTCTGGTCGTTACCCGTAGCTGGGGTAGTTTCCATCTCTTCCTCTTCCATATCTTCGCTAGGTCTTTTAGTAGCAACGTGCCCGTGCAATGATTTTTTTATAACAGCTGCTCCAGGAGGATCCCCCTCCTTAGCTAGGGTAGTTTCCAGCACCTCCTCATTGGTATTTACTCCCGTAGCTGCCAACCCAATAGTTGGATTTTGAGTTGGCTGCCTCCCTTGTTCCTTGTCTTTTGTGCTATCCCCTTGAGCCTCTTACTGCCTACCGTGTAAGCCTCCTTCCCCTTTGCCGCACTAGGATCCTTCCCATCTGGAAGATGGTTCTGAGTAACTGAGGCAATATCCTTTTTATGTGGCTCCTTCAATGGCTCCTTCATGGCAATTCCCTACATGAGGCCTAACCTACTGGCTTGACCTTCCCCATTCTTGTGGCTCCTCCCCTTTTCCATAAGCGTCTGACAAGATCCCTTAGGGCACTTAACATTCGTGGTACCTATAGACTTATTTTGAGCCCCTTCTTTCTGTTTCCCCAATGTGACATCTTGTTCTTTCTTCTTGCATCCATCTATGGAGTATCCCAACATCTTGCAAAAGGAGCAAAATTTCGACACATTTTCATAAATGACAAATTGCTCCCTAGTGTTTCCATTCGGCAATTTGATGTAGACTTCTGTAACCAATTCTTTTGTAACATCAACCTCAATCAAAGCCCGTGCATAGGAGACACTCTCCTTCTTCTCTGTCATAGCATCTGTGCATAGGGGTTCTTGGCAAGTGCTTTTTTAGTCCAGAGATCCACAGGCAACGTGGGTAAGGTGACCAAAGCTGGCATAAGAGTGCTTTTACAAGTATCAAATTCAAATAAAGCTGGCATGTTCTTCAAGACAAATAGCCTCCAAAAAATCATGTAGGGGCCCCCTGTAAAGTATGTTGCCTATCCTCTTCGTTGTTAAATTAGAAGATGATCCATCCTGATTTATGCACCTGAAATTTGGTTGGTACCTTCCAAGAGCTAGTCAACCTCGAAATAGCTGCCATACCAGGGAATCCTCCTACTACATAGCCTACCAAAGTATCACCCCAGGTCTTGATAACATCATCCACCTCTTCCTCTTCATTCTCAACCACATCATCCTGGTTTTCAACTTTATACAAAGTCATCCCCTTACTGGGATTCCTGTTATCTTTAAACAAAGATACAAAGGACTTCTTTGGCAAATCTTGTTTTGGATGGTCAGATGAAGCCTCACCCTTAGGAGACGATAGAGTGTCATCTGACCCAAGTGTTCTGGAAGTAGATACGGAGCTTTCAGGTATATTAGTGTCACTTCCTTCATTCTCCATCTAAGCCCCCATAACTAGCTCTTTAATATTTGAAGGCTAAGTATGTTTTTTCTTCTTCGATATACCTCACCCCAAGCAAGTCCACCCCACAAACAAAACCACCAAGAGAATCATCCACACAGCCAAAAAGGTCTTAAAAGGCTCTAATGGCCAAGCAATACAAGCAGCAGACCAAAACCACAAAAATAGCAATACAACACAGTGGCGGCAAGCAGAGAAATAGGAACTAGAACCGGCAAGGTTGAAAAGAAAGAATGAGCAACACAACAGCAAAGTAAAGGCCCACAAGCACACAAAGAGGAGTCACAGCCCTTAGAGGATAAGACGTACCTGAGTGCCGTGTTAAACAGGAACAGGAAACCAACAGTCCACAGAAGCAGAGAGAAACGGTCATCCAATTTTGAAAAACGGACAACCAGTTTTGGACTTCCTAGAGAAACGGACGATCGAAAAGGAAAACAGACGTCCGAAAACTAGTAGAGCACCAACACAAGAATTCCAAAAGCGATCGTCCGAAAGCACTTTGTGAAAAATGAAACTAGTATGCTAAAGAAGGAAAACCAACCCGAGATATTCGGGCAGTAGAAACGGTCATTCGTTTTAGAGCAACATCATCTAAATTCCAAAATCTTTGAAGAAATGGTCAGCTAGTATTGAAGAAAGGACGTCCAAATACCTTGAGCAAATATCGATCCGTTACAGATGCAAAGCCCAGTCAAAGCTGGAAACTTTACTACAACAGGAGGGTCCCAAAGTGCTCGAAGTGCCTGAGAATGTAGAATTCAACTGCAGTAAAGAGAAAGGAGGTGTCTAGCACAGTAAAAATCCACACAAAGGCACGAAGCTGAAGTTTTACCGTTGGTCGAATCTGGAACAATGCCCAAAGGAAACCGTCATTTTCCCACCAAGGCTACCTGGACATAGAAGTCCACACCTAGGTGATCACAAAATGGCCTCCCCCATCGCCAGAGATGCCTCTACGGCTACAGGCCAATTTTTCCCAAGTCACTACGCCACAGCAGAAACTTCAAATAGATAATAACTTTCAACTAGGAGGAGTAATGCTTCACTATCTCCAGCAATGTAGTAGAAAACAGTAAGAAATCAAGTGCGGAAGATGGATTCCATGAGTAGATGCAAGATATGGCATTAGATCGGAAGCCTTATGTTGAGTGTGTGCAGTCGCAACTTTTCTCACATAGTGAGAGTTTCTTTCTCTAACTTCCGTTCAACCTTGAAAACATAGCATAGTTATAATGTTTTTATTATGATTAACTTGTGATTTGTGTTAGGTAGATATAGTTTTATATAGAAGAAGAAAAGTAGAGAAGTCTCAAGGGTGTTCCAAATAGAACCAAAAGATCACTCAAGCCAACAATAATCAATAAAGATGAAATGTTCAAGATGGATGCCTTGAAGATAAAGTTTAGTTAGGGATATGCTAAGGTATTTTGTAAAACTCCCTAACTTTTATGTTTGATTTTTGATCAAGTATGGAAGCTCCTTCGATGAAATATTTTTTACAAACTATACTTGAAAAACCTACGTATTCTTGATGGAATTTTTTATGCTATTGAATTTTTACTTGTTTTTAAAGAGTATCAATAATACGTATTTTTGAAATGTGATGGAAAGTTCTTTTTGTTTAAGGAAATCTGGTTGTCAAATTTTTCTCAAAAAAGGGGTCCTCCGATTTTTCCAAAGAAAAATAGGTTGTCCGATTTTTCAAACTATAGAAAAATCTGTCGTCCGTTTTTAAAAAGGTTCATCCGACATTTTCTTGCAGAACAAAAACCAGTCTTCCTATTTTAAAGAAAGGCTCATCCGATTTTCCTTTTACAAGGAAATCGAACGTCCGTTTTTAGAAACCAATTGTTTGGTTTTCCATTTTTTCCGTTAAAAATATAACCGTTATAGACAGTAACGACTTCTTTCTTCGTTCACATATAAATATAGTTTTTCATTAGTAGTAAATGCTAAGCTGTTGAAAACAAATTTGAGATCACTTAAGAACATTAAAGAAGTTTAAAGTACATTCTTCATAACATCTTTATCTCACAAAAACAAAAAAGAAAAAGCTTCATTGTTGATCATCCATCAAAGCAGGAGAAAAGAGGAGCTTGTAGAAGCATTAAGTTGGGTTGTATCTTTCCCTTTCCAGGCTCATTTGGTAACATTGTTCCTTACTTTTCTCTTTTCTATTTTGATCAAAGGTTCGTGTTGAAAACCCCCTTAGGTTATCGTTTGATTGTAATTGTGTTGTGGATGCTTGCAGAACCCTCGGTAGGTAATCTTCTTACTTGTTATTTTTGTAGACTTTGATTATAGTGGATTTGGTAAATCCCTGGGTGCTGACTAAAGGTAGTGGATGTAGCTCTTTGAGCAAGTGAACCACTATAAATTTTTGTGCCTCTTTATTCTTTAAAGTTTGATTCTATGCTTATTGCTTAATTGTTATAAACTATAAGATTTTTTTTGGCTTGGAATTTTATTAAAAAGATTTTTAGAATTCTTTCTCAAACAAAATTGTAGGTTTAACTTCTAATCACACAAAATATTTTCTAAAATTAACCAAAAAACCTATTCCCTCCTCCCTCCCCCCTCCCCCCCTCCCCCCCAAAAGGGTTTTCAATTGGCATCATAGCAAGGCTTCTCTAAGAAGGACTAACATCCTTGAAGCAAAAGATCTTTCAATTACTATGGCTAATGTTTCTAATTTACCCTATGTAGAAGGCTCTTCTACAAATAGACCTCCTCTTTTCAATGGAACAAATTATACATTTTGGAAATCAAGAATTAAAATATATATTTCTTCTATTAACTTTGACCTTTGGAGTATTGTCGAGAAAGGACCTTTTGTCCCTAAAAAAGATGGAAGAATCAAGAAGATAGAAGAGTTTGATGAATTTGATTCAAAAAGGATGACTTTAAACTATCAAGCCATGAACATCCTAAGTTGTACATTAGATGTAAATGAATACAATCGAGTAAGTGGATGTGACTCAGCCCATGACATGCGTAAACTATTGGAAGTCACTCCTGAAGGAACCAACCAAGTCAAAAAATCAAAGTTGTCTTTGTCAGTAAGGGATTATGAACTCTTTGTGATGAAGAAAAATGAAAGTATTAGTGAATTTTTCACTAGATTCACAAACATCACAAATGGACCCAAGGCTTATGGAAAGGAATACTCAAGAGGAGAAGCAAATAGAAAAGTTCTAGATGCACTCCCCAAGGCATGGCAACCAAAATGTCTTGCCATAGAGGAATCAAAGGATTTAAGAACTCTCCCAATTGAAGAACTCATAGGCTCTCTTCTCACCTATGAAATAAAAGTAAAAAGGTTTAATGAAATGGAAAAAGAAGAAAAAGGAAGAAGAAGTATAGCTCTGAAAGTTAATGAGGAAGAACAAGCTAGTTCTTCCAACAATGAGGATGATCATGGTGATGATGAAGACATGGCCTTGGTTATTAGAAAATTCAAAAGATTCTATAAGAGAGGCTTTAATAGAAAGGGAAAGAAACCTCCATTTAAGAAAGGAGGACAAAACTCTTCATTATTCAAAGTAAGATGCTTTGAATGTAATAGCATGGAACACCTTGTATCCGATTGTCCAAAGGCTGTTGAAAAGGAAAAAGGAGCATTGGAAGCCAAGCTTGAAGCCTTAAAGAAAAGGAAGAAAGGCAAGGGACTAATTGGTGTATGGGATCAAGATTCAAGTGAAAGTGAAGGTGATGAAAAGGCAAACATGTGCTTCATGGCAATGGAGAATGAGATACACTCTTCACCCTCTAAATCTTCTAGTCTCATTCATGATAATTATGATGATGATCCTAGTTCTATGCTCAATGAAATATATAACGAGTTCAAAAAGGTTTCTAAAAGAAACAAAGATTTGAAAAACAAGACTCAAGTTTTGCTAGATGAGAATTCAAAACGTATTTGTGAAAATAAATCTCTTTTTGAATCTTTAGAAGTCTTGAAGAATGAAAAAGAGTATTCAAAGAATAATTTTCAAAAACTTATTTTAGAAAACAAGAACCTTTATGAAAAGGTTTCCTCTATTGAAAAATGCTTGATTCATTATGAAATTTTAAAGAAAAAGGTGAATAATCTCACCTTGTGCATTGAAAGATTTACTCAAGGAAAAGAAAATTTTGAAAAACTTCTTGGTTCACAAAGATCTCCTTATGATAAAAATGGTTGTTGTACTTTTTGTGGTAAGAGTGGCCATAAGACCACTAGTTGTTTTGTAAAAAGAAAATTCGAAATGGGAGTTAAAACTATTTGGAGAATAAAATCTACTAACATTTATGGACCTAAAAGAATATGGGTACCAAAAGTCATCTCTTCTTCTCCTATTGTAGGAACATAAATCAAGCTTCAAGTGGTACTTAGATAGTGGATGCTCAAGACACATGATCGGAAATGCATCCCTCATGAATGAGCTAAGAGAAACTGAAGGTGGCTTTGTTACTTTTGGTGATAAGAAGAAAGGAAAGGTCATCAATATAGGTAACATTGGATATGGTTCGTCTTCTTTAATCAAGGAAGTGCTTTTAATTGATGGTTTGAAGTTTAATTTACTTAGTATTAGTCAATTGTGTGATAATGAGTGCAAAGTTATTTTTGAAAGCTACTCTTCTTCTATCATAAATAAGCTTGAGAACAAAACTATTTTTCTTGAAAAAAAGATTTGGTAATGTCTATGAACTGAGATCTTATCTTATCTCAGTTCATGATGATGATTCATCCTTATGGCATAGAAGGCTTGGCCATGTTAGTATGGAATTGTTAAATCAACTCTCTTCTAAAGAACTTGTTAGAGGCTTGTCAAAACTTACTTTTGAGAAAACCAAACTTTGTGATGCTTGCCAATTTGGAAAACAAGTAAAATCTTCTTTCAAACCAAAGAGAACTATTTCAACTTCAAAACCCTTAGAACTCATTCACATAGATTTGTTTCGACCAATGAGGACCACTAGTCTTGGTGGTAAGAGGTATGCCTTTGTTATTGTGGATGATTTTTCTAGATTTACTTGGACTTTATTTTTAAGCCAAAAGGATGAAGCCTTTCATAAATTTGTTATACTATTCAAAACAGTCTAAACCTCCCTTGATTGCAAATTGGTTTCTACAAAAAATGATAATGGGAGAGAATTTAACAACAAAGATTTTACAAACCATTATGATAATTTGTGTATTTCACACAACTTTTCGGCCGCCAAAACTCCAAAACAAAATGGAGTTGTGGAAAGGAAAAATTGAACTTTACAGGAAATGGTAAGATCAATGCTTTGTGAAAACTCTTTACCTAAATATTTTTAGGCCGAAGTTGTAAACATAGCTTGTTACATGATAAATCGTGTTCTCTTGAGACCTCTTTTAAAGAAAACTCCTTTTGAACTTATTTTCAGTGAAATTCTCTCCATTGGCTACTTCAAAGTTTTTGGACGCAAATGCTTTATCTTAAACACCAAGGATAATCTTGGAAAATTTGATAAAATATCCGATGAGGGAATTTTTCTTGGATACTCTTCAAACAAGAAAGCTTATAGAATTTACAACAAAAGAACTCTATGTGTTGAAGAGTCCATTCATGTATACTTTGATGAATCTAACGTTTTTTAAAAGAAAATTGATGATGACAAAGATAACTCTTTGAGCTATGAACCAATACACAATCAAGCTTTGGGAGATCATTCTAAAGAGGAAGAGGAGATTGAGGAGACACTAGAAGAGGATCAACAAACTCAAGACATTCCTGAAGATGTGATATCTCCCAAAGGGCACTCAAAGGATGAAATCATGGGTGATGTATCACAAGGGGTAAGAACTGTTTGTATATGCCCTAGACCAATTAACTTACATTTATGATATATGAAGCATGAATTTTGAATTGTATTTTATGCTCTTGGTCATCAAGTATGTGACTTGATAGAAAAACCCTTATTGCTAATAAAATACTATTCTTGTTTGTCCCTAGTTTTATTATATCTTGTATTATTAAAGTAGTGTGAAGTTGATTGATGATCAAGTTTTACTGATCATGAATATGAGATATAAAATCAATTCATAAATATATATTGAGAATATTGTATTGGACATGACCCAAAGTGAAGAAGAAATACTGCATGGGTTTAAGTTATAAGCATTTCTTCTCAGTTTTATATTTGGTGTCCTTTGACCTAATGTTTCTAATGCTTCTTGCATGGGGAGAAAATATGTTTTGACATAATCAAACATCACTTTAATTAGGTGATTATTATGACAATTGGTTGGGCTATTTTCTCATCATAGCTTGAATAATGGGGATAGTGAAAGGGATTTGTCCCTCTCACTTTTAGAGAGAGATATCCATGGGCCCATTGATAAGGAAGATTGGAAAATACGCATGGCCATGCTCAAATAAGTATTAATAAGGTGTTATTAATGTTATTTGTCGGAACAGACTGTCTGGTGATCAAGTAAATGGTTAATTAAGTTTTATAAGGATGACTCGATCTATGCCTTATACTTAATTAGGATATTGTGTGACAAAAGGACTGAATATTAAAACTGATGCTAGGTTATTATTGCTTTTACTTAATTTGGGTAAGTATAATGTCTTGCTAGAGGCCGCTTATGTCTTGTGAATAAATGTCTAGGACATTTATCATTCACTGCCAATGTTAAGTGAACCTACAGGGTCACATGCATAGACGATCTTGTGAGCACTATGTCCACATTCAATGAATCTAGATCGTGTCCAGATTCGTTGAACGTATACAAAAGGGGAATTAGACTCCATATTGCATTTTCTGGTTAGTTAGTAAGTAACTAATTTTATTTATCAGATAAATAAATTAATTACTTAATATTACCAATCCAACCATTGGATGATTACAGGAATAGACGGAAGAGATTAAACTGTCATTAGATGACAATTAGGGTTCTGATATTGACAGCTATAAAAGGTTATGTTAACCTTTTTCTTGGTAGCAGACTTCATGTGATTAAAAACAAAACCTAGAACGGCGATATTAGTATCTAGCCTCCCTCTCTCCAAAAATTTCACGTATTACCAGATAGTCAGTATTAGTTCTAACCAGTTTTCAGAACACAGAAGGGGCTAGCATCCCGATCGCTTACAGAGGAGTTCGTCGCATGGATACCAGTAGAGGGCGAAGTGTAAACAGCAGCACCACCACACTGAACAATCAAAAACATTGAGGTAATTTCTGTCCAATCGGTTTTTCTAGTATGTGCGGATCTTTTTGGTAGATTTTCGTAGTTTTATTTTATTTGTTTTGCCTACGGAATCCTACAAGAACAAGAAGGTACTTCATAGATAACTTTGCATTATTATCTCAAATACAACCTAAAGTTATTGATGATGCCTTGTGTGATGAGTTTTGGATCATTGCTATACAAGAGGAATTAAACCAATTTGAAAGAAACAAAGCTAGACTTGTAGCCTAAGGATTCAATCAAGAAGAGGGCATTGATTTTGAAGAAACCTTTGCTCCGGTTGCTAGTCTTGAATCCATAAGGATGCTTTTGGCCTTTGCTTGTTTTAAAGGATTCAAACTTTTTCAAATGGATGTTAAAAGTACTTTTCTAAATGGTATCATTAAGGAGGAAATTTATGTTGAACAATCTCCCGATTTTATACACGAAAAGTTTCCAAACCATTTATGTAAACTTTCCAAAGCTTTATATGGTTTAAAACAAACTCCAAGAGCTTGGTATGAAAATTAAGTGGCTTTCTTCTTTCAAACAAGTTTTCAAGAGGTGTGGTCTACACAACCCTTTTTACAAAAACCTCTTCAAACAATGATCTATTGCTTGTCCAAATATATGTTGATGACATTATTTTTGGTTCCACTAATGTTTGCTTATGTGTAGAATTTGCTGCCTTAATGCAAAAAGAATTTGAAGTGAGTATGATGGGAGAGTTAACTTACTTTCTCGGACTCCAAATCAAGCAAACAAGTGAAGGCATCTTCATCAATCAAGAAAAATACACAAAGGAACTCCTTAAAAGATTTGGGATGAAAAATTCAAAAGGTCTTGGCACTCCAATGAGCTCATCACTAAAGCTTGATAAGGATGAAAAAGCTAAAAGGTTGATGAAAAAAATATAGAGGTATGATTGGTAGCTTGCTTTACTTAACGGCCAGTACGCGAATATTATGTTTGCAGTATGTTTATGTGCAGATTCCAAGCTTGCCCAAAACAATCCCATTTAATAGTCATTAAACATATTTTGAGATATTTAATTTCATCTTATGATTATGGCTTATGGTACTCTAAACAATCTTATTTTGATCTCATTGCCTACACCGATGCGGATTATGCCGGATGTAAGGTAGAAAGAAAGAGTACAAGTAGAAATTGTCAATTCTTGGGAGGATGCTTAGTATCTTGGTACAGCAAGAAGCAATCGTACGTATCCTTATCGGTCGCCAAACCGGAATAGATTGCAGCCGGTTGCTGTTGTGCACAGGTACTTTGGATGAAACACACTTTGATTGATTTTGGTTTTTCCTTTAAAAACCATACCTATTTTTTGTTATAATACTAGTGCTATAAATCTTTCCATAAACCCTGTGCAACATTCAAAAACAAAACATATTGAAATAAAACATCACTTTATTAGAGATCATGTTGCTAAAGGTGATGTATTTTTAGATTACATTTGCACAGAGGATCAAATTGCTGATATTTTTACAAAACCTCTTTCCGAAGAACGTTTTTGTTATTTTAGAAAATTGCTTGGTATTGGTAAATTCCATGACTAATTTGTGTTGTTTGAGTTTTAAGATATACTCTTCTTCATTATTTTTAGCACAGGATATTTGTCTATAAAATCTAACGGTCATTTCGAAAATTGGACATCCGATTTCATAAAAGGATTCAAAAATTTTCTTACAAAAATACCGAGACATTCGGACGACCAAATCGGATGACACCTATAAAAATCGGATGTCCGATTTCTTTTTTTAAGAAAACGGGACGACCGTTTTCAGAAATCAGTCGACCGATTCCTTTTAAAGTGTCGGGTTCTGTGTTCTCTTAAATCCAGAAAATCCTCCTTTTTTCATTTCATTCTTACAACTCTCTCTCACTCTCTCTTCCGAAAACTCCCACTCAAACAAAGCCCGACCGTTTTCAAAGTCTGACTCTCACTTTTCTTCTCAAATCTTTCAAGTTACTCACCTTCTCACTCAAGAAAACCGTTCGGTTTTCTATCTCTCTCTCTAATCTCTCTATCTGAAACCTTCAATTTCGACCTTCAAACCCTAAGTTGAAAATCCTCTAAAATGGTGAAAGTAAAGAATGCAAACATTGGTAGAGGTGAGAATGTTGAAGAAGGAGGAAGCAGTAGAGGAAAAGGAAAAGGAAAAAGGTTGCCATTTGGAGTTAGGGCTCCAGACAGATTTATCTCTATGAAAGAGGCACCAAACTTTGAAGAATTGACAGGGAAGAGAAGAAAAATTGCTCCTGGCCACGAAGTAGAATTGAATGATATGTAAGGTATGGAAATCATTCCAAATCTTTTAAATAATATTAGTTGGAGATCTCTGCTCATTGTTAATGAATTCTTTTATCCTGAAATGATCTATGAGTTTTATGCAAATCTTCATAAGGGTAGAGTTGAAAGAGTTGGAAACATATCACACCAATGGGTACTTTCTAGAATTAGAGGAAGGGACATTGCTTTTGATGATAGATTGTTGAACAATATATTAGAAACTCTTCAAGATGGCATAAGATTTTACACTAACAATAAGAAGTGTTATGATGCTAATCTCTATAGTGAAAGACGATTTGAGGAGATATTTACTAAGGAAGAGCTACTCGAAAGGCATGATGATAGAAATGTTAACAAGCTTGATGCCTATGGTAGATTACTTCATCACATGATTTAAAACATCATCATTCCCAATGTTGGACATAAGTCAACCATCACGAATATGCATTCATTTGTCATGCTAGCACTTCACAAGCATAGGAGAATGAATTTCGGTTTTATGGCCATAGAGCATATGCTAGCTACACAATCCTCATCCATTAAATATTTGTCATATGGTTGATTCCTTACGAAGATCTTTCAATATTTTTTGCTCAACTTGATTGAAGCCTGTGATCCCATTGGACCTGGAAAAATATATAATAAACATACATTCAAGAGGATAGGATTTGAGAGAAATGAGGAAGGGCAGTTAGTAAGAGGTGGATAAGATGAAAGTGATGAAGACGATGATAAGGAACAAGAGGAAATGAATGTGGAGGAAGATAAGACTGAAGAAGAACCGGAGGAAGAGACTCATAGAAGGGAAATGAGGCGAAAGAAGAGACAAGGAAGAAGTTAAGAAGGACAATCATCAGTGTATATGGCTCAACTCATGGCTAGGATTATTACAATGCAATCACAACTTGATAGTTGAATCGACGATATGGATGGAAAGCTCCGCAATTGACTTAATGAAACCGGGTTATGAGATTGGAACAAGGAGGAAGAGATGAAGATGATTGAGGATATTCTCTTAAAACTTCTCATCTTTCCTTTGTTTTCTTTGTTTTTTTATCAAACTTGATTATGGCCTTCTTGTGATATTTCTTTGATCATGTTTGTTTATTTTGAACTCATGTTTTGGTATATGCTATGTTATGATTTTCAAATTGGTATTATTTCTTTTTTATCCTTGTTCTTTTGTTTTATAAACCTTATGCCTTGATAATGTTTTATTTTTTTTGGTATCAATCTTTCTATATATTATCTTGATGATGTGTTATCATGGACTGAATGATGATACTTTAATTTTGAAAGTCCAATTGTAGTTCCCTTTTCTATGATCCCTTAAAAACTATCCTAAGTGTCTTTTTGAATTTATGACAAAAACGGGAGAAATATGTGCAAGAACTAAGGGGGAAAAAATGTTGTTAACTGCAAGATATGTGGTTATATGTTGTTGATTATATGATTATGGCAAGCTAATGTGATTATATTATGATATGCCTTATATGCTTTTGATATGTTGATATGCTGCTTTATGATATATTGGTGAAGTTTGAGGTTTGAGAAGGTTTGATGATATGGTGCTATGATGTTTTATATGGTTGAGATGGTTGATAATGACTTGGTGTTGCCCTATGATGCATATGTTTTGAAAAAATTTGAGTTTTTATGAATCATATCTTATTGGCTATATGGCTTGGAGTTGCCTTGATGATCTTTGATGCCAATTTGTTCTGAAGCATGTTTTAAGGGGGAGCTTTAACTTCTTATACTTTTTTCAAACCTTGGTATGCTTTCAAAATGAAAGGCGGAGTTCTATCTCTCTCATTTTTATTCTTGGATCTAAATGTTGATCTTTTGAAGCATTTGAACCGTTCTCTTGGATAAAACTTGTTCTTTAGTTCTATATAAACACTATCTTGCGTCTTTGTTTGTCATAATCAAAAAGGGGGAGATTGTAAGCCCTAAGGTCATATTTATAATGTTTTGATTATGATTAATTTGTGCTTGTGTTAAGTAGATATATTGTTATATAGAAGAACAAATGTTGCACAAGAGAAGTCTCAAGGGTGTTCCACATAAAAGCAAAAGATCACTCAAGCCAACAAGAATCAATAAAGATGAAATGATCAAGATGGATGCCTTGAAGACAAAGTTTAGTTAGGGATATGCTAAGGTATTTTGTAAAACTCCTTAACTTTTATCTTTGATTTTTGATCAAGTATGGAAGCTCCTTGGATGAAATATTTTTTACAAACCATACTTGAAAAACTTAAGTATTCTTGATGGAGTTTTTGATGCTTTTGAATGTGTACTTATTTTTAATGAGTATCAAGAATACATATTTTTGAAATGTGAAGGAAAGTTCTTTTTGTTTAAGGAAAACTGGTTGTCAAAGCTTTCTCAAAAAAGGGTCATCAGATTTTAAAATCTACATCCAATTTTTCCAAAGGAAAAGAAAAATCGATCGTCTTATTTTAAAATTAGTCGTCCGATTTTTCAAGCTATAGAAAAATCAGTCCTCCGTTTTTAAAAAAAGTCATCGGATTTTTTCTTGTAGAACAAAAATCGATCTTCCTATTTTAAAAAATGGCTCATCCGATTTTCCTTTTAGAATGAAATCGGACGTACGTTTTTAGAAACCATTCGTCCGGTTTTCTATTTTTACTATTAAAAATATAACTGTTACAGACGGTAACGACTACTTTCTTCCTTCACATATAAACAGAGTTTTTCATCAGCAGTAAATGCTAAGCTGTTGAAAACAAATTTGAGATTATTTAAGAACATTTAAAGAGGTTTAAGGTACATTCTTCATAACATCTTTATCTCACAAAAACAAAAAGATAAAATCTTCTTGAAGCTTCATTGTTGATCATCCATCAAAGAAGGAGAAAAGAGAAACTTGTAGAAGCATTCAATTGTGTTGTATCTTTCCCTTCTCAAGCTCATTTTGTAACCTTGTTCCTTACTCTTCTCTTTTCTATTGTGATCAAAAGTTTGTGTTGAAAAACTCCTTGGGTTATCCTTTGATTCTAATTGTATTGTGGATTGAGGTTGCTTGCAAAACCCTTGGTGTGTGATCCTCATACTTGTGATTGTTGTAGACTTTGATTATAGTAGATTTGGTAAAACCTTGGATGTTGACTCAAGATAGTGGATGTAGCTCTTTTTTGAGAGAGTGAACCATATAAATTGTTGTGCCTGTTTATTTTTTAAAGTTTGATTCTATGCTTATTGCTTAATCGTTATAAACTATAAGATTTTGTTTGGTTTGGAATTTTATTAAAAAGAGTTTTAGAATTCTTTCTCAAACAAAATTGGAGGTTTAACTTTTAATCACACAAAATATTTTCTAAAATTAGCAAAAAATCTTATTCATCCCCCTCTAAAATTTTTCAAGAACTTATGAAAACAGTGTACTGATTAGTTTCTCAAAATATTAAAATGTTTTAGTTAGAAAAGTGTCAAAAATAGCACATGCAAAAATACACTTAGTTGAGAAAACATTAATAAAACTGCTAAAATGTTTAGGTTTGGTTTTTTTACTCACTAGAGTCAAAACTCGTGCTATAATTCTCAAAACAAAAATAAACTCAGAAATATAGCATGAATTATAAAATCTGGAACCTTCCTTGATACACCTTGATGCATGTTGTCATAGGCACGTCAAATTAAATCATACACTCTTCCTAAAAGTATAGTTAGGGCAAGCAAGCATCGATCTTATAGAGACTCAATTTGATCATAGAGACTAATCTACTAATCACAAAGTAACGATTTAGGAGGGGGCAAAAGTTGTTTCAGAGTTTTAATAAAATAAATAACTAGGTAAAATATGCTAAATTAACTAAGAATTCAATTAAACACTTAAGATAATCAAGGGAAAAAGGCGTTAACAAGGTACATGCAATTGATTTTGTTTTATGGAACTTATCATAGATTGTTATTGATTATTGAACAATCGATTTTAGGATTCTGCGTTGCGCTACAAACCACTATCCTTATAAGATTAGGTTTATTCCATTCTGCACTGCAAATGAACCACTAACCTCATTGACTAATCTAACTAACAAGCGTGTATTGGATTAATAACTAGATTGCATAAGAACATTAAGGCATCACGAATATCAAACTGCATATAACAATGAGCTTCAATCATATGTGTTTTGAATTATACAACTCCCTATTCATTTAATCAAGCCAAAGTTGTAACCTTTTTAAATAAATAGTTTCTACTATCTTGTGGGTAATTTACTATGGAATTAATAAACTCTTGAAATTTAATTATGAGAACTAATTAGGGTGATCAAGCCTAACTAATTCAACACAATCAATAAGAACAATATTAGATATTTCATAAATACTCACAATCAATGAAAAAGATAATTAAAGAATGTATCTTTAATATAAAAGATCTCAAAATCCAAAGGAAACATAAATCAATCTGACCTAGCTAACTAGAATAGTTTAATTTCTGAACATAATAAAAACAAGGAAAGATCAAGTTCTAAGAGAAAAAAATCATGATTAGTAACTGAAAACTTGATCTTCTCTTCGTTATTTCGCCCTTTCTTTGTGTCAAAAATCCTCAAGTTTGTTACCCAAGGCGTTCGAAGATGATTTCTTTATGTTTATTTTAAGTCTCCTATAAATAGGCCTTTAAAAACCCTAATTCGCAACCAGGATTTTATCTTTCGCCAACTTGCACACCATGTTGTACAGGGTGTGCACCTTTGCATTGTACAGGAAAAACTAGCTTTAGTAATTCTGCACAACTTTTTGTACATTTTGTGCATTATTATGTGAAAATCATATTTTATCTTCTTCACTTCTTTTCATCTTTTATGACACAAAATAACTCATTTGGTTCCAAATATCTAAAAATGCCAAATAACATAAAATGAGCATATTTCATACAAATATAACACAAAATGCATTAAACTATTAAATATAAGAGGTGAAAAAAATATAATATATTTCACACTTAATACTTTCTAAAATTAATAAAATAAAAATTATAAACCAATTAAGACCTAAAATTTACCTCAAGAAGTAACTTCAAAACAGAACTTTTCTAAGCAAATAAAATGAAATCAAGAAAAGAATAAAACTTACCATACCTATGGATTTCTTTCAGTTCGCTAGAATAGAAAAAAATTGATTCCTTGGTTTAATTAATGTATATAGGGTATGGTGCAAGGCCGGAAAAAACAAAGAGGAAAATAAGAAATGAATTGGTCTTATTTATAGTGGTAGTAAGGCTATAAAAGTGGCTTGGTATACAAGGGTGCTTTGCTTAATGACCCAGGGAAAAGGGTCTTTACTTATCTCAATATGGAACTGGCTATGGGCTCCAAGGAGTTGTAATTATCAATAATAATAATAATAATAATGTATATCTTAAATTTGATCCATTAAAACATGTCTAGAATATCTACATTATCCCAAAAAATTACATTTGATTTCAAATGATATTCCCCAAAATATTCTTTTCTATGCCCGATATCTTTATATTAAATTCTCCACTTATCAAATCTATCACGTGTACATCGAGTAGTTAGATCTCTAAATATTATTATATAATTATATTTTAATACATTCCTTGTAACTTAAGATTCAACTAAGCCATATCTTATCAGTATTATTATTTTAATATTTCCATAGAGCTTATCATTCAATTGTGCCATAATTATAAATAGTCTAAACTTCCCACAAACATATTTACTTTATCAAAATAGACCTTTTAATATTCTTATTACTACATTTGTCTCACAAATGTTCCTATTCTCTAAATTAAACGTCCAAATATTTATATGTTGCTTTTGCACCAAAAATATATGTATTTAATTTCATTAGGCTCCAAACCGTTTTAATATTACTTTTGTGAATCTTGTATCTTTTGAACCATACTTAAGGTGTTTACTGGGTAGGATGTTATATGATGGCTCCTTTTGTTGATGGCACATCGGGACCAGACTAGCTACAAGAAAAACCTGCAGGTGATGCTCACTTTTTTTCCTTAAGAAGAACTCGAGTGCACTTTCTGGTTGCTTGGGAGCTTATGTTAGGTACCCACATTGTTGCACAAAATAGCAAACCCTCCTACAAGTCGTATAATCCACATTTCTTTGCTCGGCAATTTAGGTTAATCAAGAATGTGCCTGGTAAGCTATTAGCTCGCCTTTTGAGCGTGTGGTTTTTTCCAACATACTATGGGTAAATTCAAAGGCTACCTATATCTGCCAGTTAGTATTCTTTATTTTAACCCGATACAGACGTATAAGGTTAAGGAGTACAAGGATTAGTGGGCATTATTTCTACTGAATTTTTCAAACATTCCTTAAAAGTGTTCCCCTCTTGTTCAACCCTTAGCGACTGATTCTGGTATGACCCGGGATGCACAAGGAACAGTAGAGCTATTGCAAGGTCCAACCACAAGAGCTACGACTAGAAGAAAGAGGAGGAGAACCAAGGAAAGATAGTCATATTTAAGGAGATGATCCAAGACTTGGCTTGGCAATTGATAGGAGCTCAAGAAAAGGACTTTAGAAAATCCAAAACCTTCCTATTGTCTAGTGTGCAAGTGGACGAATCTAAGAAAGCAAGCTTGGGAAGTTTGGAAGCTTAAAATCAAAAGAAGAATGATTTACTTGGACCCTACCACCGTAGGTCCACCTTACCGTCACCGGTAGGGTTCTAGCCGAGAAGAGATTGGAGGCATTTAACCTACCGTAAACTGTAGGTCTCGGCTGATAGAGATATTAGGAAGTTTTTAACTTCCTTGACCCTTCAATTTGGTTGTAAACTTATTTTTACTTATACTTAAGTGTTCTAAGCACCCCTTAAACTTTTTTAACTTACTCTAATACCAAGGGTTGGAAACTAATTGTGAAGCACACTATAAATATTCTTGTTGGCTACTATTTTGGCAAAGTTGAGATGTATGAAAATTATAGAGAGAGAGAGAGAGAGAGAGAGAGAGAGAGAGAGAGAGAGAGAGAGAGAGAGAACTAGGGTTTTTTAGACTTCTTCATCTTCCTTATACAATTAGAAGTTTCCTTTGTATAATTCAAGGTAAGGAATTTCTTGAATCTTCATTCAAGACTTCTAGTCTAATTTCCAAATCCTAATATCCGCTTGAGGTGACAACTCCATAGTTGGTGTTGCTTTGGTTTTAGGTCTTTCTTTGGAATTGGAGAATACATGAGACTTCCCATAGTCTTGTTGATTCTCTCTCAAATATAAGGAGGTTAATTTTGTTTTCTTTCATTGTTATTTTCTTGCAAGTACTCTTTGTTCTTCAAATTTCTCCAAAAACAAGCATTCAAGTGGCCTCTAGAAGAGAGTTGATCTTGGAAGCAATTGATCCTAAAGAAAGGCTTAGGGGGATCATACCACGTGGTATCGGAGTAAAGGTCTCTTTATGTTGAAGATTTATGTGTTTTGATTGTTAAAGTTCAGTTATATAAAAGCCAATTGTTAGTATGTGAAAAAGGCAAGTAATCTAGAAATTTTCGGACCGAAAATTACATGTAAAAAGATTGAGATAAAAAGTAAAATGATGTTAAAATTGAGTGAATCCATCCAGTATGAATCCTTGTCCAGTTATGGTTCTTTGGAAACAAATTTGACCTGATTAGGATTTGATTTGGTAGGTCAATTGAATGCAAATTTGTAACTGTCCAGAAATCACGGCTGTTGAGAACATGTGGATTAAACTGTCTATCTTGTTTTGTGCTTTCCAAAAGTTAATGAAAATTGTGCCTAAAATCATTCTCTTCGAATTTTTCATCTTTTTGACTTGATTTGGAGCTAACATAATTGAGTTATTGTGATTTTCGTGATGGAATGTCTTGCTGGCTTGTTTTCTGGAATTTTTCATAGTACTCATGAAATCTTTGAATTGAGCTTTCAATTGTCATTGTTTTGAACTTGTAACTTCTCTTGAACATATTTCTAAGTGTTTTTCTGATCTCTTGGTGAGAATTAGACTTATTCATTGACTCATAATATTGAATTAATCTTTGGCAATCTTTGTATTCTTCGTGTTCGATGAAATATTTCTTTGACCTCGTTTTTCTTATCTATTGAGAATTGCTTGCTTGCTTGAATTTTCTTTGGGGATTTTTCTTATAACTTGGAAGTTCTAGAAATCGCTAAGAAACTCTTGTGAGTGAGGAATAGAAAAGGCAAGAGGGTGAGCTTATTGTTATAAAAGCCGTAGAGAGTGAGTGTAAAGACGAGGGTTGAGTGTTACCCACTTAGAGCGATACACTTATGCAGAGCTAAGGTCCTTTTTTATCTATTACTTGTTTTCTATTTTGTAGGTGTCAATGTTATAATCATGTATAGGATGAAAAGCTACCGAATAGAATATGAAGAATACCTTGAAGGCTATGTTCATGGTGCCCATACTCATGACAGATATAACTTTGGTGCTTACGGTAGGAATGATTGTGAAGAAAGGTGGTGGTATCTAAAGAGTATGAATTACTTTTATGGGGATGGAAGCTATGTAGGTAAATCAATGGTTGAAAGAAGGTTAATGGATAGTGGTGACATTATTGGTAGAGGAATAGATAGAAAAAATGGTGATAGAGACTTGTTCTCAAAACTTGATGGATATGGAAGGACATTGGTGGTCATGAGGAATCTTGATTTTCAAGGCCTTGGAGGAGTCCCTATTCATCAAAGGGAGAGATTATTCCATACAGGATACAATATTGCCAATAAAGTTTGTCATACTATTATTGATGGAAAAAGTGGTGCAAACTTAGCTAGTACCTACCTTGTAAGGAAATTGAGTTTACCCGCCATGGATCATCCTACGCCCTATTGCTTTAGATAGTTAAATGGTCATGAAGAGTTGCGGATTACTAGACAAGTATGGGTATCATTTTCCATTGGAAAAATACATGGATGAAGTTCTTTGTGACATTATTCTAATAAAAGTGAGCCACTTAATATTTCAGCAATCATAGATAGATACAAAGAAAGCTTCCTATGATGGCGTCAAGAAGACATACTCCATTGAAAGGAGTGGTCTTAAGAGTACCCTTAAATCCCTCTCTCCTACTCAAGTGATTGAAGATCTAAAGAAATTAAAAGAGAGAATGCAAAGGGAACAAGAACAACCAAAGGGTGTTGAGATGGTGATTTGTAGGGAGGAAGATAAGTGCTCAAAAGAAAAGAATTGCTGTAGATCAACTTTGATTATAGTTTTGGATTCTACTCTTCCTTAAGATCACCACTTTCTCTTGAAGAACCTCAATTGAGTATTTTTAAATTCAAACACTCTAATAAGAAACCTATGAGAAACTAGGTCTCCTAAACCTAGTATTGAGAAGCTAAATTATTTCCTGTATTGATAGTTAGAACCTTGAGGGAACAAAGACTCAAAACCTCAATTACACAATTTAGAAGACCCAAGACTAATTGATTAAAAGAAACGAAACTCAATGAATCAACTAACGGAAGGAATTTGAATGATCAATTGATTACATAAATACTTCAATCTAAGGCTCAATTGTTCACAATGCTAAGGACTTTGGCCTTTTAGCTAGCTAACCTAACAAGATGAAGAAACCAAGAGGCAACTTGGAAACTCTCTCATAATTTTCAGCAAATTCATCATAATTGTTTAGATGATGATGTATAAGTAGGTACTTATAGAGAAAAACTAATCCTCTTCCTAAGACACAACGATTATTAAAATTACCTAATTAACCTTCTAATGAAAGTTAATTACAAATTCGGAAATAAAGAAACTAAGAATTAATCCAAAAAATAATTAGAATTAACCAAAATAAGTTGAACTCTTTACCAGGCGGGGTCCGGCCATCTAACCTTCAAAACTGTACATTCTAACTAGAGACCTACTTGGAATGGTAGGGTGGGGGCCTACTGTCGTTGGTAGGCTTTGTTTTAGCCTTTCTACTGCGATTTTTCATCTCCTTGGTTATTGGCTTTATTTGACCTTCACAACATTCACACTAGTTCATAGTGTCTTCAAAACACTTGTACAGCATTCTCTAAGTTATGTAATGAATCTTGAATCTCCCCAATTGGACTCCTATACCGCAAGTTATGGCCATTTTACCATAATGTGTTATCTTTGCAATCGAAGGTAGAATGTTTGGTTTAAGACTGCTCATAGGACATCCAAATGAACACATTTATGCATGTGATATACTATTCTGGAAACCTCCAGAAGTCTTCTACAATCTACATGTAGATCACTTGTTCATTTGAAGTCATTAATAGCCCCAAAATTGAGTTCTTCCAATATTGGTCCAGAAATTCGAGAAGTTCTAGTTTATCTCCATTTTGACCATTCTTCTAACTTTGAATCTTGGACTTGAATCTTCCAAGAATTCATGTATATCCTTGGTTATATCAAGAACGAGAGATATGTGGGAAAAGTGAGCATTGAAATAAAAGAAAAAATAGTTGAGAGATTGAGTCCCTTTGAATCCATCTCTATTCTCTCAAGAGACAGTGAGAGAGAAGAGTGCTCAAAAGAAAAAAAAATGATCTTGAGAAAAATGAGCAAACAAAAGAAATGGGTGAAAAGAAATGACAGAATTCAAAAGAAGAGCTAGATGTATTGAAGAAGAGTGAGGAAATAAGTTTCCTTGCTAACCAAACTAGCTCTTTTCTTGTTAGTGAATTTCCTTTTGTGCAGAATTATTGAGAACAAAGCAAGAATCAAGAAGGAAGACTCGGCTACAACTCCATCAAAAAAATAAGCTTCTTTCCTTCTAATTCCTACTAGTTCTTTGAGATTTATTTTAAGGAAATTAAGATATTGTTACTTGTTTTCATAGAACATGGACATCATTTCACTTTTCTTAACTCTCTTGGAACATATCTTGAAAGGAGATACTTCATTGAGTTTAATTCCATATCTTGTGCAATTCCTAAAGTTGATGACATGATTTCAATATTTCTAACTTTGTTTCTTGTGTGCTAGGAGTTGAGGATAGAAGGAGCATGGAGAAAGAGCTTGGCCCAATTCTTGAAGACTTATCAATAAGCCTATCTCTTAACCCTTCTTCTTTACATTATGAAGTTTCTCTTAAGGAATTAAAGTCTTTGTTAGATTCTTATACTTTTCAAGTGGGCTTAATTGGTGATATGTGTATTATTGCTTTCAAAGGGAAACTTTTCCTTCTTGTACCGTCTATGACAAATTGTCTTTCTTCTCATTTTCCTCTTGAGGATCCATTAATGAGTAATAGTGTTATATTTGATCCTTCGGGCTATTGCTTTTGTAATTTAGGTGATACTTCCCAAGTTGAGCTTAACATTGTTGGTTTTGTGTTTTAATTTGATAGGAATTCTCTCCAACATGTTTGCACCATAACATCAATGAGAGGAAGGAGACATACCTTGTAGTTCGAAGGCCAAGGCGAAAAATATTAGGGGAAAACTTGTTGGAATCCGTAGCCAAAAACAAAGTAAAATAAAACTACGGAAATCCACCAACAGGATCTGCACATACTAGAAAAGCCGATTGGATAGAAATTACCTCAATGTTTTTTATTGTTCGTTGAGAAGGCGCTGCTTTGTACGCTTCGCCCTCTACTGGTATCCACGCGACGAACTCCTCTGTAAGCGATCGGGATGCTAGCCCCTTCTGTGTTCTGAAAACTGTTCAGAACTGATCCTGACTATCTGGTAATCGGTCGTATTTCGGAGAGAGGAGGCTAGATACAATATCGCCGTTCTAGGGTTTAGGGTTTTGTTTTTCTTTAATCAGATAAAGGACGGCGACCAAGAAAAGGTTAACATAACCTTTTATAGCTGTCAATATCAAAACCCTAACTGTCATCTAATGACAGTTTAATCTCGTCCGTGTATTCCTATAATCATCCAACGGTTGGATGAGTAATATTAAGTAATTAATTTCATTTATTCGATTAAATAAAATTAATTACTTATTAACCTACCAGAAAATACAATATGAAATCTGATTCCCCTTTTGTATACGTTCAACGAATCTGGACACAATCCAGATTCGTTCAACGTGGACATTATGCTCACAAGATCGTCTATGCGTGTGACCCTGTAGGTTCACTTAACGTTGGCGATGAATGAAAAAAATGTCCTAGACATTTATTCACAAAACATAAGCGGCCTCTAGCAAGACATTATGCTTACCCAAGTTAAGTAAATGTAATAACAACCTAGCATCAGATTTAATATTTAGTCCTTTTGTCACACGATATCCTAATTAAGTATAAGGCATGGATCAAGTCATCCTTATAAAACTTAATTAACCATTTACTTGATCACCAGGCAGACTGTTCCGACAAATAATATTAATAACACCTTATTAATACTTATTTGAGCATGGCCATGCATATTTTCCAGTCTTCCTTATCAAGGGGCCCATGGATAACTCTCTCTAAAAAGAGAGGGACAAATCCCTTTCACTATCTCCAATATTCAAGCCATGACGAGAAAATAAGCCAACCAATAATCATAATGATCACCTAATTAAAAGTGATGTTTGACTATGTCAAAACATATTTTTCTCCCCATGCAAGAAACATTAGAAACATTAGGTCGAAGGACACCAAATATAAAACTGAGAAGAAATACTTATAACTTAAACCCATGCAATATTTCTTCTTCACTTTGGGTCATGTCCAATACAATATTCTCAATATGTATTTATGAATTGATTTTATATCTCATATTCATGATCAGTAAAACTTGACCATCAATCAACTTCACACTAGTTTACAAGATGTAATAAACTAGGGACAAATAAGAGTAGTATTTTATTAGCTATAAGGGTTTTACTATCACGTCACATACTTGATGACCAAGAGCATAAAATAGAATTAAAAAATACATGCTTCATAAATCATAAATGTGAGTCAATTGGTCTTAGGGCATATACTAACAATCGCCCACTTGCCCTACCACCAATTTGACATGACTCTCAAACCCATTGACCTAGTATGACTCTCATGCTTAAGTTGTGGGAGTGGCTTTGTCAATGGATCTGCAACATTGTCATTGGTGTCTACTTTGCAAATTTTAACATCTCCACGCTCAATAATTTCTCGAATGAGATGGAAACGCATGAGAATATGTTTGGATCGTTGATGAGATCTAGGTTCCTTAGCTTGTGCAATGGCTCCTGTATTATCACAATATAGGTCCACTGGGTTCACAATGCTAGGAATTACACCTAGTTCCGTGATGAACTTTCCGATCCAAATCGCCTCCTTGGGTCGCATCGAAAGCGGCCACATACTCAGCCTCTGTAGTAGAATCGGCCACGGTATCTTGCTTTGAACTCTTCCAGCTCACAACACCTCCATTCAAACAAAACACAAATCCAGATTGCGATCTAAAATCATCTACATCGATCCCAAAGCTAGCATCAGTGTAACCATTTACAACAAGCTCTCCTTCCCGACCTCAGTAGATCAAAAACATCTCTTTAGTCCTTCTTAAGTACTTGAGAATGTTTTTTACTGCGATCCCAATGCGGTTCACCGAGATTTGATCGGAATCGCTAGTCATGCTTAATGCATACGAGACATCTAGGCGAGTGCATAACATGGCGTACATGATAGATCCAATTGCGGAAGCGTAAGGAATCTTACTCATGCGTTCTGTATCCTCTCTTGTGGTAGGACTTTGAGACTTGCTGAGTTTAACGCCATGTGACATTGGCAAGAATCCTCTCTTAGAATCTTGCATACTGAACCTTTTCAGTACCTTGTCAATATATCCACTCTGACTTAGGCCAATAAGCTTTTTAGATCTATCTCGATAGATCCTAATGCCTAGAATATAGGCTGCTTCGCCTAAATCTTTCATTGAAAAACACTTCCCTAACCAAGTTTTTACACTTTGTAAAGTGGGGATGTCATTCCCAATTAACAAGATGTCATCGACATAGAGTACTAAGAAGACTACTGCATTTTCTGTAACCCTTTTGTAGACACAAGGTTCATCATCATTCTTGATGAAATTGAATTCTTTAATTGCTTCATCAAAACGAAGATTCTAACTTCGAGATGCTTGCTTCAAGCTATAAATGGATCTTTGAAGTTTACACACTTTACTAGAATTCGAATGATGAATAAAACCTTCAGGTTGTGTCATATACACATCCTCCAGTAGATTTCCATTAAGAAAAGCAGTTTTAACATCCATTTTCCATATTTCATAATCATAATATGCTGCAATGGCAAGTAGAATTCTAATTGACTTAAGCAGTAAAACTGGAGAAAAGGTTTCATCATAGTCTATACCATGAGTTTGTCTATACCCTTTTGCTACCAATCGTGCTTGTAAGTGTGCACATTGCCATCCATGTCAGTTTTCTTTTTGAAAACCCATTTACACCCTATGGTCTTGCAACCTTCAGGTGGATCAATCAAAGTCCAAACTTGATTATCATGCATGGATTGCATTTCTGATTCCATAGCCTCTAGCCATTTGCTAGATTCAGGACTATGAATAGCATCTTGGTAGGAATTAGGTTCACCTTGATCAATAAGATCAATATTATGATCCTCAGTCACCAGAAATCTATATCTCTGTGGTATCTGAGAAATCCTACTAGACCTTCTTGGCCCTTATGTCAAAGGTTCAGGCTCAGTATGAATACGTGAGTCCAACTGAGTATCCATACTCGGTTCAGAAATAGTCTGCTGTCCTTGAGCTTCTTCAAGATGGATTCTACTCCCACTGACTCTTTTGGAAACGAATTCCCTTTCAAGGAAAATTCCGTTCCGAGCAACAAACACTTTGTTTTCAGATGGAAGATAAAGGTAGTATCCTTTAGTTTCCTTAGGATATCCCACAAACAGACACTTATCAGATTTGGGTGCTAGTTTTTCAGATAATGATCGCTTCACATAAGCATCACATCCCCAAATTTTGAGAAATGCTAAACTAGGTTGTTTCCCTGTCCATATCTCATATGGTGTTTTACGAATGACTTTAGATGGAACTCTATTTAATATGAATGCAGCGAGTTTCTAGAGCATAATCCCAAAAAGAAATTGGAAGATCTGTTTGACTCATCATAGATCGAACCATATCCAATAGAGTTCGATTTACGCGTTTCGGACACACCATTCCATGGTGGTGTTCCCTGGTGGAGTTAATTGTGATAATATCCCACAATTTTTTTAGATGTTCAGTCAAACTCTTGGCCTAAGTATTCACCACCTCGATCCGATCAAAGTAATTTGATACTCCTTCCAAGTTGATTCACGTACTTCATTTTGAAATTCCTTAAACTTTTGAAAGGAATCAGATTTATGTTTCATTAGATAGACATAACCATATCTACTATAATCATCTCGTGAATGTAATGAAATATCGAAAACCTCCTCCGGCTTGTGTGTTCATTGGCCCACATACATCAGTATGTATAAGTTCCAATAAATCAGTAGCCCTTTCACTTTGCCCTGTAAATGGACTTTTAGTCATTTTTCCCAATAAACAAGAATCACATTTTTCATAAGACTCAAGGTCGAATGAAGATAAAAGTCCATCTTAATGGAGTTTTGATATGCGTTTCTCATTTATATGGCCCAAACGACAATGCCAGAAGTAAGTTTGATTTAAATCATTAGATTTAAATTTCTTTGTATTTATGTTATAGATGGGCTTACTAATGGAATCATGTAGGTTAAGAATGTAAAGTCAATTACATAAAGAGGCATCCCCATAGAAAATACCATTTTTATAAATAGAACTTTTACCATTCTTAGTATTAAACTCAAAACCATCAATATCCAAACAAGAAACTGAAATGATGTTCCTACTCATAGCAGGAATATAATAACAATCTTTAAGTTCAATTATAAGCCCAGTAGGCAAAAGTAAATCAAATGTCCCTACAGCTACAGCAGCAATTTTTGCTCCATTTGCAACTCGTAGGTCCACCTCTCCCTTTGCCAAAGATCTACTCCTTTTGAGTCCATGCACATTTACACAAATGTGAGCTCCACATCCGGTATCTAATGCCCATGAAGTAGGAGTAGACATATTAATTTCTATAACAAAAATACCTGAAGCGGCAGTCTCACTAGCCTTTTGCTTCTTCTTTTCTTCCAAGCAGAGCTTGCAATTCCTCTTCCAATGATCAGATTCATTGCAGTGGAAGCAAGTCCCTTCCTTTGGTGGTTTAACCTTAGGCTTGGGCTTCTGCTTGCCTTTACCCTTTTTGGCCATATCCTTTCCCTTTCCCTTTCCCTTGTTCTTCTTGAACTGCCCCTTCTGAACCATCAGAACATTGGGAGTAGACTTCCTAATGTTTTGTTCAGCCTGCTTGAGCATCCAGTGCAATTCATTTATGGACTTTTCCATATTATGCATAGTGAAGTTCATGACGAACTGATCATAGTCAGAGGTCAAAGAGGCCAAGATCATATCAGTAGCCAAGTCATGACTTACAGGTGCTCCAAGTTTTTCAAGCTTATCAAAATACCCTTTCATCTTAAGGACATGAGCACTAACTGAAGTGCCAGGGGTCATTTTGCAGCTATATAACGCCTTAGTGGTAAGATATCTCTCTTGACGTGCCTGCTCTTGGAACATTTTCTTGAGCTGTTTTATCATCTCATAAGCCTCAACTTCCTCGAATTGCTTTTGCAACTCAGATTCCATCGTAGCCAACATGAGACATGTCACATCGTTAGAATCATCCTTGTGCTTACTATAAGCATCCTTTTCGACTCTAGTGGCATTGTTAGCTGGTTGATTAGGGATAGGGTTCTCAAGTACATATAGCTTTTTTTTCTTGTTTAAGGACAATCCTTAAATTTCGTACCCAATCAAGAAAGTTAGTCCCACTAAGCTTATTCTTTTCAAGCACGGATCGCAACGATGTGTTTGAATTGTTTGAGGCCATTATCTACATAGAATTTGCAAAGTAAAATTAAATAAATGAAGCATTAAATTTTCCCTGAAATATTCAACACTTGTATAAATCATGGGTATAAAAATTCATTTTATTCTAATCATAAGTAAGCTTTGGCTTAACACCCATAATTAGAGAAAAATGTATTAATGGGATTTACATCTACGTGTACCAGCAAAATCCCATATAATGTCCTAGGCTCAAAACCGTTTTGATAGCCTAGTTAAGCCAAACCATTCCAAGCATATGGAAATCACCATTTCCCATCTTCCCCTACTTAGGTAACCATTTATCTCTTGCTTTGGCAATGAGACAAAATGATGATCCAAGCATGGAGAAGTGTTTATGATCATGGAAGGCATTTTACGACTTAATTTTTTTTTTTCTTACATGGTTTCAAAAACCTTCTTCCTTTTTATTTGTATATTATTTCACAAAACATATATCAAAAATAAAAGGAAATAAACTAAACATCACATGCATAATATATATACATCAAATAAAACGTGTCATAGCATGGCCCCAATCCTATATTGACTTCCACAAGCCTCATGAAAGTCAAAGGTCAATCTAGGTAAGTCTTCATCTCAATGAGCCTGCCTCCAATGTCTTGGCCTTCTAATCTTGTTACATAGGACAGAAAATATACATAGGAATAGGAAATGAAATTAACCTATTCTAGTAAAGCTTGATAATATTACATCAATGAAAACAACGACACGCAGGCCGTATTTAAAAACATACAACCCATTAACAAAATAATCCAATCAATCACAAGAGGTAAAGGGCCATGCTATGCACCATGCATCTAAAGATAGGAAGAAACATGCAAAGAAACAACAAGGGGGTTCCGGGGACGTAGTCCCCGGAAGAAAACGGGGGTCAAGGGGCAGAGCCCTTGCGGGGGTCTGAGGGGGCAGCGCCCCCGGAAAGAAAAACGATTTTTTTTTCTAACTCATTGAATGAGTTATTGCCGTCACAAACCCTAAAATCATGCCGCCAGAAATTTTGTTTAACAGTTAAACATTAAATCAGGTGACTCTGCATATTTGTTTAACAATTACATTGCACAGATTATAGACTGTACGCCAAACAATTTGGCAGTAACAACATTCTGTTTAATTAATCGTATTAATAAGTAAAACAGAATATGATATATGCGAATCTTATAATTCAATTTACCCTGATTATTACACTAATAAGAAACCTTACTATAAGGCTGATTGAAAACAACATATGTAATTAAAGCGGTAACAGATAAAATCAGTAAAACTAGTATGTACGAGCTCTGATACCACTGTTGGAATCCGTAGGCAAAAACAAAGTAAAATAAAACTACGGAAATCCACCAACAGGATCTGCACATACTAGAAAAACCGATTGGATAGAAATTACCTCAATGTTTTTTATTGTTCGTTGTGAAGGTGCTGCTTTGTACGCTTCGCCCTCTACTGGTATCCACGCGACGAACTCCTCTGCAAGCGATCGGGATGCTAGCCCCTTCTGTGTTCTGAAAACTGTTCAGAACTGATCCTGACTATCTGGTAATCGGTCGTATTTCGGAGAGAGGAGGCTAGATACAATATCGTCGTTCTAGGGTTTTGTTTTTCTTTAATCAGATAAAGGACGGCGACCAAGAAAAAGTTAACATAACCTTTTATAGCTGTCAATATCAAAACCCTAATTGTCATCTAATGACAGTTTAATCTCGTCCATCTATTCCTATAATCATCCAACGATTAGATGAGTAATATTAAGTAATTAATTTCATTTATTCGATTAAATAAAATTAATTACTTATTAACCTACCAGAAAATACAATATGGAATCTGATTCCCCTTTTGTATACGTTCAACGAATCTGGACACAATCTAGATTCGTTCAACGTGGACATTATGCTCACAAGATCGTCTATGCGTGTGACCCTGTAGGTTCAATTAACGTTGGCAGTGAATGAAAAAATGTCCTAGACATTTATTCACAAAACATAAACGGCCTCTAGCAAGACATTATGCTTACCTAAGCTAAGTAAATGAAATAATAACCTAGCATCAGATTTAATATTTAGTCCTTTTGTCACACGATATCCTAATTAAGTATAAGGCATGGATCAAGTCATCCTTATAAAACTTAATTAACCATTTACTTGATCACCAGGCAGACTGTTCCAACAAATAATATTAATAACACCTTATTAATACTTATTTGAGCATGGCCATGCATATTTTCCAGTCTTCCTTATCAAGGGGCCCATAGATAACTCTCTCTAAAAAGAGAGGGACAAATTCCTTTCACTATCTCCAATATTCAAGCCATGACGAGAAAATAAGCCAACCAATAATCATAATGATCACCTAATTAAAAGTGATGTTTGACTATGTCAAAACATATTTTTCTCCCCATGCAAGAAACATTAGAAACATTAGGTCGAAGAACACCAAATATAAAACTGAGAAGAAATACTTATAACTTAAACCCATGCAATATTTCTTCTTCACTTTGGGTCATGTCCAATACAATATTCTCAATATGTATTTATGAATTGATTTTATATCTCATATTCATGATCAGTAAAACTTGACCATCAATCAACTTCACACTAGTTTACAAGATGTAATAAACTATGGACAAATAAGAATAGTATTTTATTAGCTATAAGGGTTTTACTATCAAGTCACATACTTAATGACCAAGAGCATAAAATACAATTCAAAAATACATGCTTCATAAATCATAAATGTGAGTCAATTGGTCTTAGGGCATATACTAACAAAACTAACCTTCTGCTATGTAGATTTGACAATGAGTTTTTCTTCAAACCTATTTCTTTTTTACCTTGTGTTTTCTTTCAAAGAGTTAAAATTGTTCTTAGAATTGAATGCCTTCTATGTGATTTTGGTAGGAAATCATATGGTTAATTTTTTTCACTTGTTAGTTAGTTCATGATATTGACCATATGCTTAAGTATCCTCACCATGTGCTTTTCTTGAAAAATAACTTTTGGTTTACATGATATTCTCCTCTTTGATGGACTTATTGCTAATGACTCAACTTCTTGTGCATCTATGTGGAGTAAGATTTGTATCTCCTTACGAACTTCTGTTGAAAAAGATAATGATGAGAGAGTTCATTGTTACTTTTGGACCTTATATGGTGATTTTCATGCTAAGTTTAAAGGACAGTTTGTTGAGAACTGTGATTATGAATTATCTTTCTTTTATGCTTGTAAAAAATTTTTTGATGGATTTATTCCTTCCATTAAACGCTTGTGCCTTATGAGTTATAAATTTGAATTTCCTCATGAAGAACAAAAGGTTTTAATTGTAAAATAGTTTTTTAAAACTTTGTTGTTTGAAAACATTCATGAAATTCAATTCTACAATTTTCGTGTCAAGGAATTTATGTGGTTGCTAAACTTTAGAAAGAAAATAAATGGTAGTTTAAAGATGTTTAAAGCCCATCTTTGTGATTCTTGTGACAACTACCTTTGGAAATTGTGTTTTTGAACTAAACTTCAAGAATCTTGTTGAGAAACATCTTGTCTTTTCCATTGCCTTTATTGACTTTCTCTTCAAAGATGAAGCTTTAAATGATTCAATTGTTCAAAACACAAAGTCTTGTGTTAAAATTGAGAATCAATCTCTCGGCGCTACCTTGTTTTATTCTCTAACTTTCAAGGAATTTTTGGATGAGTTGAATTTCAAAAAAAAAAAAATTGAAAGTTCTTCAAGTTTTGATGTTAAACCGAAAGTGTTCTTTGTTGAATAGTTTCTGGAAGCTCTTTTGGAAGAATTTGCTTCAAAACTTCTTATTTTACCATCTTCCTTTCAATGAAATCTTTTGGAAACATGATTTAGCAAAAGAACAAGTTAGCACTTCTAAAGAATTTTATAGGAGTTATTGGTGGACTAGAAGTATTAGTCTTGAATTTCATTGTTTGGAGCTTTTGATCAAACAAATGAGAAAATATTTTGAAGATTCTTTGAAATGGAAAAGAGAAGGGATTTGGTGTGTTCACTTGCAATTTGAAGAGTTATTTTTTAAATTTGGTGTTGCAAATGAAGTACAAAATGATGTTAAACCTTTCAATACTAATTCTTTGACTTCTACAAGAGACTTTCTAGCTAATGATGTTTGTGATCTTGAGAGTCTTTTAGTTAAAACTTCTTAGATTCTTCAATATAATTCTAGAATTTTTCAAATGCATTTGTCAAGAATCCATGAAGGAACTTTGAAAAGTGTTGAGAATCTAAGTTTATATTACCATCCTCTTTCTATAGAGACCATGTTTCAATCTCTCGAGCTTCTAGATTTACTCTTTGAGTTGGAAAAGGACAAAAGCTTTCATTATGATCTTTCTTTTAAAGATGTTGATGTTAACATTTTCTTTGACTTACAAGAATTCAATACTTTCAATTTTGCCTCTTTTGGAGAATTCTTGTAAATTTTGTGTGGCTCTTGAATAGTCCTTTTTGGAGTTTCTTAGCCTTGAACTTCTTTTTTTACACATCCTTTTCGTATCATAGACCATTTAAGGATCTGTGTTACTCATGGAATTCTTATGGCGTTGCGACGTTGGCCGACAAACTTAATGCTTTATTTGCTTATTCTCATCTAAGTCTTGAGTGCTTGGGTAACTTTCATAGTTTTGAGCCTTTTATTGCCTCCATTTCTAATGCTGCCCACCTCTTGTGGTTATTTGAAAGAATGGATTCGTGGACCAATCCTTTCAAAGGAGGGAGATGGTATGACCTGGGATGTCCAAGGAATCGCAGAGCTATTGCAAGGTCCGATCACAAGAGCCATAGCTAGAAGAATGGAAGAGGAGCACTGAGGAATGATAACCATATTTAAAGAGATGATCCAAGACTTAGCTTGGCAAGTGATACGAGCTCAAGAAGAGGACTTTTGAAAATCCAAAACATTCCTATTGTCTAGTGTGCAAGTAGAGGAATCCAAGGAAGCAAGCTTGGGATGTTTGGAAACTTAAAATCAAAAGAGGAAAGATTTATCTGGACCCTACCGTCGATGGTAAGTCCACCTTACTATCGCCGGTAGCCTACTGGCCAAGAAGAGATTAGAGGCATTTGACCTACTTTCACCGGTAGGTCTCGACTGGTGGAGAAATTGCGAAGTTTTTAACTTTCTTGACCCTTCAATTTTGTTGTAAACTTATTTTCACGTATACTTAAGTGTTCTAAGAACCCCTTAAACTCTTTTAAGTTAGTCTAATACCTAGGATTGGAAACTAATTGTGAAACACACTATAAATATTCTTGTTGATAGCAATTTTGGCAAAGTATAGATATATGAAAATTATATAGAGAGAATAACTAGGGTTCATTAAATTTGTTCACCTTCCTTATACAATTAGAAGTTTCCTTTGTATAATTCAGGGCAAGGAATTTCTTGAATCTTCAATTCAAGACTTCTAGTCTAGTTTCCAAATCCTAATATCCTCTTGAGGGGCCAACTCCATAGTAGGTGTTGCTTGGGTTTTAGGGCCTTCTTTGGAGTTTGAGAATAGGTGAGACTTCCCATAGTCTTGCTGATTCTCCCTCAAATATAAGGAGGTTAGTTGTTTTCTTTCATTGTTCTTTTCTTGCAAGTGTTCTTTGTTCTTCAAATTTCTCCAAAACCAAGCATTCAAGGTGCCCTCTAGAAGAGAGTTGATTTGGGAGCAAGTGATCCTTAATGAAGGCTTAGGAGAATCATACCAAGTTCCCAAGGAGAAGACACCACCTGCCCCAACTGATGTGAATTGGAAGATTCAAGCACCTATGGAGTTGAAGTTTGACCACTCACTAGAGATCAAGGGAAGAAACTCAAGATTCATGATGTAAATGTGGCTAATAGCTTGGTTGTTTACATGGAGGAAGGTTTGAAGAACAAGTTTGAAGGTTTTGAAGATTAAGGAAAGGCTTCCAATTCGATCTCAATTTGTACAAAAAGCAAAAATCATTCAAGAAAGCAAATTGGAGGTGAAAATGGCTAAGTGTTTGATAAGGGCAACCCTACTGCCGATGGTAAGCCTGCCCCTACCATTGGCAGTAGGCTTCTGGTTAGGAATTGGTTTAAAGAATGCACCCGACAACATCGGGTAGGTCTCACCTTAACGTTGCCAGCAGGTCTGTAAATGGGGCGGGTATGTACCCGTATCCGCGCGGGTCTATATCCGTTTTTAGCAGATAAGATTTAAATTTTATATCCAAGGACCCGTACCCATACCCGTGCCCGTATTTATACTACTATATGGGTTTGGGCAAGGTATGGTGATGCCCAGACCCATAGACCCATACTAATAAAATAATAATATATATTATCTATATTATATTAGATAGAGGGTATTAAATGTGCATGAGGTTTGTTCGAGTGGTTAAGGAGGTAAACTTAAATACTTGTTTGCTTGGCAGTGCAGGTTTGAATCTTGTTGCTAACAACCTTTTCTTTTTTTTTTTTTTTCTCCTTTTCTCCTCTTTTTCTTTTCAGTCATTTTCTCTTCTTTTTCTTATCAGTCCTTTTCTCTTCTTTTTCTTATCAGTCCTTTTCTCCTTTTTTTTCTTTTCAGTCCTTTTCTCTTTTTTTTCTCCTTTTTAGTCCTTTTCTCTTTTTTCCTCCTTTTCAGTCCTTTTCTCTTTTTCTAACTCCTTTTCTCTTTTTCTAACTCCTTTTCAGTCCTAAATAGAGTCTCTTTATTTGATGGATTTGGCCCAAATAACTAACCTCTTTCAAATTATTTATTTATTTTCAACTTTATTTCAAATGTCATTTCACAAATAATTTATTTTTACTAAATATACAAATATATTCTTTCATCCCGTGTAAAAGCAATTTATGATAGTAATATTTTTGCCTTATTTTTTATTTCATAGAACTGCTGAAAATATGGATCATGACAAAAAGGACAATCTTTTTCTTTATTTTTCTTTGTCATTCTCTATCTTGTTTCTACTATTTGACTTACCTATTAGGCGACACCGTATTATTACATATACTCTTTGCTCAGAGGTTGTCCAGGAATTTGGATTATAGACTGAAATTAATATAGTTAAAGGGGTCTATATCTCTATTCATTTATGTATATGTTAAATGATTGTATTTGTTGAAAGAAATATTGAGGAGATTATGTTAATCATGTTAAGATTTTTATTTTAGGATTGTTTTATATATTTCTGTTTAACAGGAAAAAAAATAAAAAAATATCATACGGGTACGGGTATATCCATACCCTACCCTGGACCCTGGATGGTCTGGTCTGGGTCCAAAATTTTATATCCTGGAGGGTATGGGTTCGGGTTTGGGTCTGGGGGTACCCTGAGGGTCTGGACCCATTTACAGCCCTAGTTGCCAGTAGGGTTTGGGTGGAGGAGTGCCAATGCGACTTTATTGGCAGGATTTTTTTATTGAACTTTTTTTTCAAGCTTTTAATCAAGGGTTTAATGGGAATTTTAAGTCATTGAATGATAGATTAGCTACATGTAAGGCTTGGCCTATAAATACCACATTATAAACTCATTGTAACTAACTTTGATGAATTTTTCTTAAATTTAAGAGAGGATTCTCAATTTGTCTCTAATGTTCTTCACTCTACTTAGTAAGCTTGATAAGGGTTAATGTCCCTAGGTTCTGAAGAATTCTTTGCCTTAGATTGTAGAATCTATGGAATCAATTGACCATCTATGTCCTTTCTTTAATTCAACCTTTGAGTTCTTGTTCTTAGATTCAATTAATCCTAGGTCTTCTAGTTTGTGTAGTTGGGGTTTTGAGGACTTAGTTTCCTCAAGGTTCTTTCTATCAAATTGGGAATGAGTTTCACCTCTCAATATTAGGTTTATGAGGCTAAGATCTTCATAGGTTTTCTATTAGAGTTTTGAAACAACAAAATCCTCAATAGAGGTTTTTTATCAAAGGAGGTGATCTTGGGGAGGTGTTGAATCAATTCTACAATTATTTGAAGATCCACATCAAAGTGGTATCAGAGCAACTTCCAAATGAAGGTCAATTTATGTTATAAGTTGTTCTAATTCGTTGCAAATCTTTAAAAGAAGAAGAAGAAGAAGAAGAAGAACGTGATGATTAAACAAAATTCTATGAAGATCATGCAATATTAAGTACAGAAAAGTTAGATCCGAAAGATCGGATGAAAAATTGATTGAATAATTACGAAATGATTGATGTTTTGTAATGGAGATATTCTCCTTTGAGTTATGGTTAAATTGAAATAAGATTTAGTCAATTTGGAGTTCAATTGATTGATCAATTTGATTGAAACTTGAAATGTGTTTCGGAATCTCGGCTGCAGAAAGAATGTGAATTAATTTGAGCATATCTTATTTTATACTGATTCAATTCGAATGCAATATGTACTTAAATTTATCCTCATTGAGGACGAATCTTTTTGAAATGGTGTCACTTGAATTAGATTCTTATTTCCAGAGTTATCATCGTTTTAGTTACAGGGTGTCATCATTCATTGTTTGTTTGTTTAGCCTATTTGTTTTGAATTGCTTTGTTTTTTTACTTCTAAATTTTTTCTTGTCAGTTTCTACTCCTTTGTTGATGATCAATTATGTTTGTCAGTTCTTTTACACAGATTAAATTCTTACACCTTAAGAGTTTGAAACTTGCCTCATTGAACACTTATCTAACTAAGTGCATTGATTGATTTACTTTCTTTGGATTATTGCTCTTGGTTTGAGTTGGTTAAGAGTTGAATAATCTTATATAGACTTGAGTGAAGAGTGTTTGGAAAAGGTAAGAGGGTGAGCCTATTTTTAAACAAGCCAATAAAGAGTGCTAAACATGAGTGAATTGAGTAATCATCAAAGAGTATAAACACTTAGGGAGTGATTGGGAGGTCCTTTTCTAGTTTTTTGAACCTTTTGTGCAGGTTTAAACAATATATAAATAGAGTACAATTAGTCTAATCCATCATGAAAAAGGATGGAAGCAAAGAGCAAACAAGAGGATTATCAATCTGAGCTTGAAAGAGATATGCATAATTTACATCATGGTGGTGACAATGGATTCAATGCTTATTGTGGGAACAACCATGAAAATGGAAACTTCACTCTTAGAAGACATGTTGGAGTTGGTAACTTCTCTTCTTATGCTAAATTTTATGGGCGTACTTCTTATGATGATTATGGGGGTTATGATAGATATAATGATAACTATGATTATTATGAGCATAGTCCTCATGATTGTTATGAAGAGTGTTATCATAGTTATGGTAGAGAAGTTTACTTTGAGAGTTTATATGATGAAAATGTCTATGGGAGGAAAAATGGAAGTGAGCATGATGTACATCTCAAATGTCTTGTGGAAGGAAAAGTTGATAATCTTGTTGTTGATGGTAGTAGTTATGCAAATGTGGCTAGTACTTATCTTGTAGAAAAGTTGAATTTGCCTCTTCTTGAACATCCTAAGCCTCATATACGCTATTGGTCAAATGATAACGAAGATCTCAAAGTCATTACGCAAGTGTGGGTGTCTATTTCTAAAGGAATATATAGAGAGCACCCATGCAAGCGGGTCATTTATTGTTTGGAAGTCCTTTGATAAATGATAGGAAAGCTACATACAATGGGGACAAGAATTCTCAAAACTTCATCAAAGATGGCAAGATATTCATTCTAAATTCTTTGGCACCTCACGAAATTTACAAAGAGCGAAAGAAGGTGAAAGAAATGGTAAGAATATTTTATCAAGAGAAAAAGGAAAAGAATATTATAAAGGATAAAAGGTGTGGAGAAAAAAAATTTCAAACCACTTCAAGGAGTTACAAAGGTATAAACCTTGAAATCATCAAAGATTGAAGAATTTCCAAAAGTAAATGAGCTTCCACAAGCTCAAGAAGTAGTTGAAGAAAGTATTGTAATTCATGTTGTAGAAGAGACATCTAATGAGGATTCTTGTAATAACATGAATGAAAAGAGCATTGAAAAATAAGACTGCAATGAGTTTAAAAAAAAAAAAAGTGGAAGAAAAAGAGAGATTATGTATCTTTGATTCCATCTCTATCATTTCAAAAGAGAGTGAACATTTTGAGAGTTCAAAAGAGAAAGAAAGTAAGCTTGAGAAAAGTGAGGGAGTAAAAAAAATGATTGCTTCATTGAAAAACAAGAGAGTGAAAAAGAAGAGTAAAGACAAAAAGAGATAGTTATACTTGAAAAGAGTGAGGAAGTGAATTTCTATGCTAATGAAACTAACTCTTTCTTTGCTAGTGAATTCTTATGTTTGCAGAATTTTGAAGATTCAAGCAAGGAAGAAGGAGAAAAGCTTGTCTACAAGTCCATCAAGCCTATAAATTTCTTTCACTCTAATTCGTACTTGGGCTTTGAGATTTATTTTAAGAAAATTAAGTTATTTTCACTTGTATTTTATGGAACATGGATATCAATTTTATTTTATCAAATCTCTTGGATATTTATTAGAAAAGAAACATTTCTTAGAGTTTAATTCTCTATCTTGTGTCATTCCTAGAATTCATGAGTATCATGATAATGTTTCTAATTATGTTTCTTAGGTGCTATGAATAGAAGACAAAGGAAGGAACATGGAGAAAGAGCTTGGAGCTAATCTTGAAGAATTACCAATAAGCTTATCTCTGAACCCTTCCTCATATGTTATGAAGTTTCTTTTGTGGAATTAAAGTTATTCCTAGAGTCTTATCTTTCTCATGTGAGCATAATTGGAGATCTTTGTACTGTTTCTTTCAGTGCTGGTCTCTTTCTTGTTATGCCTAATGTGTCTAAATTTCTTTCTTCTCATGAAAATTTTGAGGTTTTATTGAAGAGTAGAGGTGTTAAATTTTATCCTTCTTGTTATGGCTTTGGAATGTTAGATAATACTTCCTTTGTTGATCCTAACATTGTTGGTTTTGAGCTTCATTGTGCTTTATTGGACATTTTACATGATGAGTGTTTAGGAAAGTTTATTGAGGATGTTGATTAGGCATTTCCTTTTTTTGATGCTTTCATGAAAAATCTTGATGGAATTATTCTTTTAAACCATAGTTTTCACCTTTTTAGTGGTCAATTTGAGTTTTTTTCCAATCAACACAAGCTTTCAAGTGTTTTTAACTCTTTGAACTTGTTGTCTGAAAACACCTTTGGATTCAAATTCTACCATTACATTTCAAGGATTTCTTGTTAAAAGGTTTTGGAATCATGGTAGAGGTGGGATTTGAACAAGATTTCAAAGATTTTGTTGTTTAGTATCTTTATTACCATACCTTTCAAGGAGTGGTTTTCTAAGAACAACATCTCACTTATATTGTTATGGAAGAACTCTTGTGCATTAACTCTGAAACATGAATTTGAAGCTAAATTGTTTAAACATCTACTTTTTGAAGAGTTTTTCTATAAAATGGTTTTCCAAGAGAAATGTGGACCATCTTGGAATTTTGGAAATTTTATGTCTACATTTCCTCATCTCATTTGTCAAATGAAGAAATTTGAGGCTCATCAAGGTTACTCTTCCATGTCTAATGCTATAGTAAAGATCATTGAGCATGTAAGGTTGTTTTCCCTGAAGAGGAACCCGGTGGACTTCATCATTTAAGAGGAATTGAACATTAAAGTGATTCGGTGATCGATGTGGCTTTTAAATGTACTACTTATCAGAAGTTCTATGCATTGTTTCTCTCAAAAAGTGGTATCCAAGGTGGATGGAATCCATAGAGATAATCCCAAATGTCATTTGGTACAAGAAAAGTAAAAATGATGCTGTAGCTATCGTCAAAAAGCTACATTCTATTCTCAACTTTACAAGCTCAATTACTTGGTTTTGAGATGCTTAAGGAATTACATATTAGTGATAATGAATTCAAGATCATATTTGAAGGTTGTTTTGTTGTGAATAATGCTAAGTCCCTTATACATGATGGTGTTCTTTACCATGAAGGTGAATTGTGCATTCCTTTTTGCTACCCTAGAATGATGTTTGATAAAGAAGCCCATTGTGATGAGTTAAGGGGTCATTTTGGTATTTCCAATACTTTTGACATTTTACATGAGCACTTCTTTTGGCTTGGTATGAAAAGAGATGTAGAAAGGTTTATTGTTAATTACTTAGAGTATAAAAGAACTAACTCTACATCTTTGCCTTATATTTCTTTGAATGTGCCTAGAGAACCTTGTGTAGACATATCCATGGAGTTTATACTTGGATTACTTAGGTTTCTTAAAGGTACGACTTCTCTATTTGTTGTGGCTTATGTTGATGAGATCTTGATCGATAGCAACACTTATGCATATCATTTGCATCATTTTATTCTAGTTTTGTCTATTTTGAGAAATTCGAAACTATATGCTAAGCTTGGGAATTATGAGTTATGTGTAGAAAATGGTACTTTCCTAGGTTATGCAGTGAGTTTTCACGGTTTCCAAGTGGGTTCAAATATGGTGCAAGCAATCCAAGATTGGCTTACTTCCACGAGTGCCTTTGAGGGCGGAAGCTTCCATGGTTTCACAAGCTTTCACAAGAAGTTCATCGAAAACCTTAGCACCATTGCTAGTCTTTTGGTGGATGTACCCAAGAAGATGACTGGTTTCACTTGGCAAATTTATTTACATCTTATTAAGTTTGCTTCCAATCAAGTTCATCATTCCCCTACGCTTTATTCTACTTTAAAGATTGATTATGATTTCAAATTCTAATGTCTTTTCATATGCTTTCTTTATCTATAGATCATGCCTTAAGCTTGGAAGGAAAGATTAAAATGGAGTTTGTTGTGTTTACCCATTTCGAGAATCATGAAGCATATGAAGTCAACCATATGAATTCAGAATGACAAGATTAGTCTGTGATCCTAGAGGTTTGGGTTGGGATCCCTCGGATTCGAAAGATGTTCTTCCCCACACAAACCTATGCTTGATGCCCATGCCGAAGTGCCTTCGCACATTCTTGAATGCTTTCGTGCTTCTATAGTTACTTTTCTGGTTGAATTTCATTAAGTACTACATTCAATGTTTTGATATATCTTTTTTTAATGCAGATTTAAGGATGAATCTTTTCAAAGGAGGGACGAATGATGTGAATCAGAAGAGTCAAGCACCTATGGAGTTGAAGCTTGGACCACTCACTAGTCTCAAGGGAAGAAACTCAAGATTCATGATGCAAATGTGGCAAATGGCTTACTTCTTTACATGGAAAAAGCTTTGAAGAATAAGCTTGAAGCATTTGAAGATCAAGAAAAGGCTTCTAAGTTGCTCACAATCTGTACAAAATGCAAAGATCATTAAAGGGAGCAAATTGGAGGTGAAAATGGCTAAGTGTTAGAGAAGGGCAACCCTACCGTTGACGGTAGCCCTTCCCCTACTGTTGGCAGTAGGCTTCTGGTCGGGAATTGATTGGAAGAATGCACCCTACCACGTCCGGTAGGTCTCACCCTACCGTCGCTGATACGGTTCGGGTGGAGGAGTGCCAATGCAACTTTATTGGAGGGATATTATTATTGAACTTGTTTTTCAAAGTTTTTAATCAAGCATTTAACGAAAATTTTAAGACATTAAATAATAGATTAGCTAGGTTTAAGATTTAGCCCCCATTATAAACTCATTGTATCTAACTTTGATGATTTTTGCTTAAATTTGAGAGAGGATTCTCCAATTGTCTCTAAGGTTCTCCATCCTTCTTAGTTGGCTTGCTAAGGGTTAATGTCCTTCGTTTTTGAACAACATTTTTCCTTAGATTGTGGAATCTATGGAATCAATTTATCATTCAATTTTTTTCTTTAATTGAATCTGAGTTCAAGTTCTTGGATTCAATTAATCCTAAGTCTTCTAGTTTTTGTAGTTGGGGTTTTGAGGCCTTAGTTTCCTCGAGGTTCTTTCTATCAAATTGGGAATGAGTTTTGCCTCTCAATATTAGGTTTATGAGGCTTAGATCCTCATAGGTTTTCTATTGGAGTGTTGAAAATACAAAATCCTCAATAGATGTTCTTCATCAAAGATGTGATCTTGGGAAGGTGTTGAATCAATTCTACAATCAATTGAAGATTCACATCACCAACTCTTCCATATTCTTGCCCCTCTGAGAAAATCTAACCAATGACAATCAAGCTGACAGGTAAGGGAGGAATTACTATGTTTCTTGCTTGTTTCTTCAGTTTTCTAGTGCCTAAACTTTTTACTGTTAGTTTCTCTTTCTTTTCATGTTATTGATCTTGCTACTTCCCCACAAAGCAAGAAGAAAGATTCCGAAAAGTGGCCCATGCGAGCTGCCGGTAAACATGTCTCGACTTCGGCTATGCGAAGCTTTTTTCTTCTTTTGGTTGTGTGTTTCTCTATTTCTTCTACTTCATTTTCCAGAAGTGCGAAGACAAACTTTGTGCCCTCTACCTCAACTATGATTACTTCTCTCATAAGTTGCACCACCCTAAGTATAATTTAGCTATGTTTGAAAAACTTTCAAGCTAGGACTTCGAGCTTAGATAGTAATTCATCAAACAACGACCTGAGTGTGATAAGATGCAAGACAATATTATGCTCCAAAGTCAGCAGGCTTATTCCATTAAGGCAGGGATATCTTTCCTTCTATCCTAGCTTACGGATGCTAAGGCGACAGTTAATCGGAGTAAGTCCAAGCTTCCTAGATTAACATAGCAATGGGAGCTCTTTACATAGATTGCTAGACATTTAAAGGTCAACTCAATGATTTAGGCAGTTAACAACTTGTCTTGACTTCAAAACACTTATGGTCTGCACGTGCCATTAGTCTCCTTTTAGAGGAATAAGGTAACCCTTCAAGCTAAAGTTCAACCAGGGACGGAACCAGAACAATATGATTGGGGGGGCTGGAGGAAAAAAAAATTTGCCAGAATTTCGCCTATAAAATGATGCATTCCATGTACAAAAGACACTCAAACAATTCCAAATTTACATATAATATAGCAAAAGAATAGGTAATCGTCCATTACCAATGAGGAGTGATCACCCATCACTCACAGGATAAACATTACAAATTCTAAATTTACATATAATATTGGGGAGAGAGAAGAAGAAAATTGAAATTTTTTCTGTTGTTTCTGCTGGCGCAGCCAAGGGTTTGTTTTTTTTTATTTTTTTTTATAAGTCAGTCCCTACATTTTGTGGGGGCTAAATTGAAAAACAAAATTGGAGGGCTTAAATGTAAAAAACATAAAATTTTTTTTTTAAAAAAAAATTCCCGGGAGGGCTCGAGCCCACCTGAGCCCCTAACTAGGTCCGTCCCTGAGTTCAACGACTACTGAAGCCTCTCTTTGATGAGATTGTTCTTGAAGACGACCTTACTTGGAGGCTATTGGGATTTATATCCAAGAAAACTATGCCTCATGTAATATTTACCGAATATAATAAAATGTTTATTTGTTAAATCAAGATTTTTAGCTTGGAATGCATATTAATTTACATAACACCCGAGTAACATAAAGATATATCCACGTGATGGATCACTCTTCACAGTAAAGTTTGGGACTATGGTCATTTAAGTTACAAGCAAGTAAAACATTTTTGGTTTTGTTCTTTGCCATTTGATAGAGTTGGGCATGCTATCAAGTAAAGGTTATTTCATAATAGTTTCCTAAAGGGGATGACTTACCTTAATTAAGTCAATGAGTATCTTTCTCATAACTAATTATGCAAGTATACTTTTAGCATGTAGAACTGGACCAACTGATGTTAGTTTCTAGAAATGCACTCTAAAGGAAAGAAATTAAAGTCTTCGCTTGCTACAGCATGGGTTATTACCTTATAGCATTTATATAAGTTGGCAGTCTAGCAAAGCTAGAGCTTAGCTACTTAGATGTACTATGGGTAAAGGTCTCTATTCATGGGACCAATGTACTTTGTATGTTGAGTAGATGAACTCATTTAGTTAAGACAAACTGATATACTTGCTTCTATGAAAATCGTGCCCTTGTGATTGTCCTTAATAATCTATAGTCCAAGCCTTGCCATATAAGACTCTAATGTTAGCTTAAAGGTCACTCCCTAAGAAAGTAGAAAAATCATAAAGCTCAGGTTATCAGACTACAGGTCAAAGAATGGTAGATGTCATTAAGGGAAGGTGCTAGTACACTTTGTTATATACTTAATGATGGGTGCAAACATAGAGGGAAATATAGTATTTACACAAGTAGGGTAAAGATAGTGTCCACAAGTTTGTACTTAGTGTCAATGTTTTAATATGGTGATAAATGGAATTGTTTAAAATGAGAAATATTGATATTTATAATGTGAATTCCCAATTTGAATACAAATTAAATCCATCACCATCCAAAAATTACTTCCTTGTTTGAAGAACTTCTATTGAAGATTTTGTAATTCAAATACTCAAATAAATAATATACGGAGAACTGGGCACTATAAACCCAATAATGAGAGGAAGAAATCTTTCCCAACTCAGCAACAAGAACCTTAGAGAAACAAAGGCTCTAAAACCTAAGCCACATAAATTAGAAGACCTAAATCAATCAACCAAAGAAACTAGAACTTCTAGGATTGATTAACGAAGGAATTGATGATGATCAATTAGAATCCTTAGACCTTCAATCTAAGAACAACAGCTGATCAGGCTACTAAGGAAAAGAACCCTTAAGAACTAGCTAAGGAGGTTGAAGAAGCTTTAGAACACTAAAGAGAAACTGTCTCAAATAAATTCATAATATTTCATTCACTACTTACAAAGGAGGCATAATGAAAGATTTATAGGAGAAACTTCACTCTTCTCCTAAACCTCATTAGTTGTTACAAGACCTAATTAACCTTTTGCAAATTTAATTACAAAACTTGGAAATAAAGAAACCAAAAATTGACCTAAAACTAACTAATTTTGACTAAAAAAATAAGTTGTAATTTGTACCCGACAGGCTCTGACTAAGAAGGTGGTTGGGTCCGGCCGCTCAATCTTCAAATGCCCATTCTTTACCAGTGTCCTACTTAGAACAGTTGGGTAGGAGCCTACCTTCGTCGGTAGGCTATGTTTTTAGCCATACTTGTGTTATTTTTGCATCTTCTCAGTTATCAGCTTTCTTTGACCTTTAAAACGTCCAAATTGGTTCTTGTTGTCTATATCAAAGTTGTAGTGTGTTCTCTTAGCTTTCTAATTCATATTTAATCTCCTCAAATGGACTCCTATAACTCATGTTACGACCAGTTTACCAGATTATGTCATCTTTGCAATCGACGGTAAAATGTCCGACTTAAGATTGGTCATAGGTAGGGGTAGAGTTTTCGGATTGTGAGATTATTGGTTATCCAAGATGGCGTACAAATTATTGGTGATCAATAGTGATTTCTTTTTTCATTGTAAAAGTATTTGTATGAATGTTATTTGTTTTTATATTAATATTCTAATCGTTCTAAATTAATTACAGTTCATATTGGATTTCGTCTTCTGATCGTGCACATCGGTTATCTTAAAATTCTGATCAATATTCTCAGCTTTGATAGAGGTATTTATCCCGTGATTGATGGGTAATTATTCCTCATGAGTGATGGGTGATCACTCCTCATTAGTAATGGGCGATTATTTATTTTTTACTATTTCATTTGTAAATTTAGAATTATAATGCAAATCTCTTGAGTGATGGATAATCATTCCTCGCGAGTGATGGGTGATCACTGATCACTCCTCATTGGTAATGGGCGATTACCTATTATTTTGCTATTTTATTTGTAAAGAATAGTTTTGTACTTGGAATACATCTTTATAGACGAAATTCTAAAAAAAATTTTATTGTTCTTCAGTCCCCCAACATTTTTGTCCTGTTTCGCCAATGTATGTATATATATACATACATATATATATGTGCGCGTGTGTGATTCTCTTTGCAATGACATTATTTCTTTTTTTTTTTTTAATGATAAACTTTAGTATTAGACTCCTGATAGGTCTACAAATGGTAGGATCAAGACATATAAAAGCGCTTTACAAGTCTATATCCTTGCGACTCTTTTAACTATTATCCTTATACAAATGGCTCTGGACTTTGTTGCCACCGAAATAAGTTACACTTCCAAATGTACAAATTCTACAATCTTTAGATGAGAAGATAGTATATTTAATAAGAAATTAGTTGAAGGATTTTCTAAATGCCACTTACGTTCTAATTTCATGGAACTTGGTATGAAGTTATCACTGTTTTTGGATGCTTCTATTGTTTCTATTGTTTCATTGCTTAATTCTGTTATTAATGTTATGTCATTGCATGTTAATGTTGAGTTAACATTTCTACATTTCATGTACTAGCTTGATAGTTTGACAATATTGGATCATTTAAGTAGTAAATGAAGATTTAAGAATGGTTGATTGTGCCTCAATGTGATGAGTTTCGACATAAGCTGCTTCTTATATAAAAAATTTTTAACATCAGTTAAATTATTTGTGATTAGAACAAATTTCAATATGGTAATATGCTTGTAACTTTCTTTCTTGATTGCGATAAATGTCTAACATTTTTTGCCAATATGCTTGAACATCATACATTTTGTCACCCTGAAAAGGAAGGGTCCCTTGTTTGTCAAGGAAAAGTAAGAATTCCTTGTTTGTGCCATAAATTCATACTGGTGATCATATTTATATAACAGTAGTGATTAATTTACTCATTTTGGATCCAATAGGGACTAAGTAATCACAGGCGGGGAAGACATGAAGGTTTATGGAGTGCACCAGAGTTGACAACAAGTAACCAAAACATCCATGAAGAAATAATTGCTACATGGCCTTTATATTTATATTCATCGTTGCTGTGATTATACGTAAATATTCAGTCATGTCTAGTGTCCTTTTATATTTCTTTTTAGGTTTCCTTCGGAAAAAGAATATTTTTTTGGGTTGATTAATGTTGGACGTTTTAGTTATAATGACATGGTTAATTCTCAAACGTGATTGATTCATGACTATACTTTTGCTTGCCTCAAGCTTAGTGTTATATGATTTTAATTTTTCTTTGTGATGAAGCTTTTGTATCACATCTGAAGGAACTTTTTATAGTTTGCAATTGATTATTGATACTTCTTGACATGGTATTTGGTTAGAATCTTCACAACTTTATTTCTTTCGATCCTCAAAAAGAATGTGGCAACTGGGATCAAAGGGTATAATGCATTGTGGAGATTATGTGTTTATGCATTAATGGATGCCTGCTCCATCTTTATAGCTTTTTTGTTTGACTTTCGTTTCTAGTATTAAATGTAGGATTTAATATGTAATTGTAGACTACTTTAAATATTTGCAATCACCCTTAAGTGGTGAGACTATTGTTATATATGATTTTTGAGGTTTTTTAATTTTTAGGGTGGTCTTATAAATTTTAAAAGGGAAAATTTTCTTAAAATTCTCTCAAGTATTTACTTAAGTTATACAATGCTCTTAAACTCATATTTTATTTTTTTTATATCCCTAAACTAAAATCTTATATCATAAAATAGCCTACTACCATAAATAGCGGGAATTTCACAGATTTCACATGCTGATCACGTGTGTTTGTGCAGGACAAACTTGTATAATTATGATTATACTTTAAGAATTTTACTATTATGATTATACAGATTATACTTTAAGAATTATGATTATACAGATTACGGATTACACTTTAAGAATTTTAAGAATTATGATTATACATATTACACTTTAAGAATTTTACTTTTATGATTATAATTATATTATTACACGTTAAGCAAATCGAATTCTCTTTTTTTTCTTATAGTATTACGTGCGAAGATTTTAGTGGGCTTACCCTTTCATAGACACGGTTGAAGTATGTGTTTTATTTTAAAGATTGTATAAAATATACGTGACAATGAGGGCTTTATTTTTTTTCAAGAAAAAAAATGAGGATTTTATTTTGAGTTTAGGACTTTTAGGACTTTGAGTTAAACTTAAGTGGTGTAGTTTAATGTTATTCCCTTCTTTTCTTATAGTTTTGTTTGTGAGACTTTGGTGGGCATATTCTCTATCATATACACAGTTGAGATATGTGTTTTATTTTAAATATTTCTTTACGGGGGAGCCCTAACTCTTTAAGTTTAAATATTTCTTTACAGGGAGCCTTGACTCTTTTAGTTTAAATTTTATTTTGCGGAGCAGTCCTGACTCTTTCATATTGTAAATTTCTGTTGTGGCCTGTTTGTGTGGCTTGTATACCTTGAAACTATCCAAAAATACAAGGGAAACTCTGTCAAAATTTTTCTAAACTTATAAACAATTTAGATTTTTTTGTAATGACTTGCATAAAAAGTTAATCTTAAGATTATATGGTGTTATTAAATCGTTGTATTATTCATATTAATAAAAAGTTTATTTCATCGTATTATTTATTGATAAAAAAGTTTATGAAAGTTTATTAAAGTTTATTATATCGTATTCTTTCGACTTATGTTATATATAACATATGATTACACTTACGATTATTATGCAGATATCACAAGTCCGATGGCACCTGGACAGAAAAGAAAGTATGTTGAGGATGCTAGCACATCCCGTGAGGAGCTACCACCATATCTACTACTCCCATACCATCTACTACTCCCACGCTATCTACCACACTCGATTCAGCTGCTGTCTTTGCCGCCGCCTTCTCAGTCTCTCACATTCACTCCGACAAAGACACAGCCGACCTCCTCTTTAGAGTCTCCCACGACATCTATGTAGTTGGCCGCATAGTTGCCAACTTCTTCCGAGGCTCCCGTGGCTTGGAAGAAGCCTCTTGGTGACCCTCGGGAGTAGTTGGAGTTGAATGTAGATCAGTAAGTTTAATTTACTTTATATACTTATCATTGTTAAACTATAACATATACTAACCCTATTTATGTGTAATAGATAGCATCCATCTTCAAGAGCCACCACTGCTAATCACTTCTATATTCCACGAGAGATTCGTGGGGGGATACTGTACATGGAGTCAGGTCTCTCCAGAAGTTCGGTACTTGTGGTGGGGAGAGTTCCAAGTAAATGAATCAAATTTTAAATTTTTTTTATGGGTTTAGTTTATGCTAATATTAAATTTAATAATCTTATGAGTTTTTATTAAATGCGGAAGAAAATGTGTATAGGACCCGGCTTTACCCATGTGATGCAATTACCCTCATCTGACGTCACTGCTTTCAACATCAAAGAAAGAGAAGAGGAGCAAGTGTATCAATTTCTTATAGGACTCAATGATTCGATACATGGAACGGTTCAATCCTCTATCATCCAAGAGGAGTCGTTGCCTAAGGTAAAGAATATTCTTTCTAGAATCTGCAAGGTAGAACAATACCGCCAACTTGCCGAACGACCATGTCAATTTTTCTATTATATGTTATGAAATAAATGTTAATATCTTACAATAAGAAATTCTTCCATATAAAATTTTATTACCAACATTATTGTGTATATATGCTCACGCAAGAGTTCGAAATAAGATAAGAAAATGTGTATATATATTGATAATCTTCAGTTGCACCTTTCTTTTCAATTAAAATAAATAATAATAATAACAGTTAGAAGCATGCAAAAAGGGCATATTTGTCATGATAATCAAGAACATCTTTATTTTCGTACTATTAAAATTAAGACATTGTTTTGTTCTGATAGTAAAATATCCCTTTCAAAATCAAAATTAAGAAAAGTTTTTTTAAACTCAAAACTATGAATGACAAGTAATCATTTATACAATCATAAACAACTAATAAAAGGACAAAATGACTGAATTTCAATACTCTACAAAAAATGAGAAAAAAAAAACAAAATTTGAACAATTATAACTGCATTTTTCTGTCCAGCAGTAGAAGCTCCCTTTCTCTTCAAAAACAATGTTCCAATTAAAGGAATAAAAGGCTTCTTCTTCCTTTTAGTTTTATTTCTACAGAATAAGGACTCAAATCAACAAGAAAATGAAACTGAAATTCCTATATTAAAAAGAAGAGCATTATAAACAAAATTTTAAAAAAATAAAAAAAACAAACTTACTGTTTTGCAACCGGACGAAGCAAAAGCATCGGCGTCGGAGCAGCAGTGGCAGTGTGGGAGATTCTGTACAAGAAGAAGAATGTATTGAAGAAGAACCATAGAAGGAGAAGAAGAAGCTCAAACGAGAAGAGAGAGAGAGAGAGAGAGAGAGAGAGAGAGAGAGAGAAGAGTCATTACCGGTGAGTCTGTCGCCGCCGGAAGTTGTCTGCCAACGGTCCATCGGTCAAATTTTTAGCGAATTACCGATGACATAATCGTCGGCCTCCCGACAGTTTTTTTCCTATTACCGACGGTTTCTGAAGATGATCGGCATTTCCGTCAGTATCAAAACCATGTACCGACAAATTGTGAAAGTTGTCAGTATGTCTGTCGGTACTCAAGTCTTACAGACGGATCGTGTTATCGGTATTACTTGTTGCTTTCCAGCGTGAATCTGCCCTCCAAAATTTTTAGTCAAATTTAATATTAGACTAACGAAATGGCTATCCCGTCGGTGATCCTTCGGAAATTACTGACAGTATAAAAACCGTCGGTGATTTCTGTCGTAAATTCCTTGATTTTTATAGTGATAGTCATGGAACAACTAATGCCCATTACCTTTATAGAGCTCCTTCTGATAAAGGCGTGGAGTTACTTGGCCAAGTTGAGTCTCTTCTACTGAAACTTGTATGCGCCAAAGATAAACGAGTCTCATATGCGTGAACTAGAGAAAAACATACTCATTTAGATATGCAACTTAGAACACATATTCCCTCAGAGTTTCGATATCATGGAATGTTTGTTCATTCATTTACCATATGAGGCGAGGTTATGTAGTCCCGTCCAATACATGTGGATATACTCGTTCGATAGGTAACCTAGGTAACTATTTATTTATATGTCAAAACTTATATTTAATAAAATTATATAACTTATTTTTTATACTTTGCAATGTATTATGCACTTGCACCATATAAAGAAGACAAAAAAAAGCTCGTCAAAAAATCTGTAGGAAATAACTGTCACTGACGGCTTGTTTTGTAACAAACGAAAAACGTCTGATGGTTGTCAAGCTGCCAGTTTTCTGTCAATACCAGGTTTATAGCGACGGGACGCTGATAGCACTTGCCCGTCAGTAAAAGGTTATATTTTTGTACTTTAGGAACAATATCATACTAGCTTTTAAATAGTTTTTTCTCAAATTTTATATTTTTCCATACATACATACATATATATATATGTATATATATACATATATACACACACACACATCCACATATATATTTAATATATATGCACCTTTTCTAGTTCACTATATCTTTCTCTTTTCTCAGCTTGGGTAAGAGGATTATCTTTTCTAAAACCTTCTAATAATCTTAATGTCTATTCTCCCATTTATCTATATATATATATATATATCTGCGTGTGTGTATATATATACATGTATATATGTATATATATATACCTGTTCCAATTTACTATATCTTTCTCTTTTCTCGGCTTTGGTAAGAGGATTATCTTTTCTAAGACCTTCAAATGATCTTAATGTCGCTTCTTTTATTGATCTATAATTACAACTACTAATCTCTTTTTTCTTTTAACTTACTTATTAGACTTTGATACTATTTTCGTTTGCGGAACTTTTATCAGTGAATATAATCATTGTATTTGTAGTACTTGTACAATGATATCGTCATGATGATAAGAATGTTGTTGATATATATTACAACCGCTACTCTCTCTTTTTTTTTTTTTTTTTTACTTCCTTACTAGGCTCTGATACCATTTTGGTTTGTGAAACTTTTTTTATCAGAGAATATGATAAGTGTATTTGCAGTACTTGCAGAATAATATCATCGTGATGATAATGATGTTGCTAATATATATATGTACATATATATATATATATGTGTATGTGTGTGTGTACATATGCATATATACATATATGTATACATATATATAGACACACACGTATGTCTAAGTTTAGAAATATTTTTCTTTTTATATACATTAGGGAGAAAAGATTGTGGTTCGAATTCTGGATCTCTAACCTCATAAGGAATGTTTCTACCACTTGAGCTAATACCTTGTCACATTCGAGAAATATGTATATTAGTTTTTTTAATTTATAAAAAGTAAATTAGTTGTCAGAAGAGATACTAATTCTAAAATATAAAAAGAAAAGAGTTTGTAGTTTTAAAAGTAATCCAAATTGAACTCAATTATTTCTTTTTTTAGAAGAGTTTAGTTTTGAAAGTAATTTAAGTTAAGCATAAATTATTTGTTTTTTTTTTTCATAGAGACGTAGAAGTTGTAAATTAAATTTGTTTTTTAAGAAACCCAAATTTTATTCAAAGCAGTAAAACAAGTGCATTAAGGTACATATGAAAATTTGAGAACTTATGATATTGTAGACCATAGGCCTATCACATAGATTATTGACTGAGTGACTAATAAGGTCCGTAGAAGTTTGACTAGATATTACAATCCAACTATTTAAACCTAAATTGCAACCAAAGAAAAAAACAACTAAACAAAACAAAACTAGTCCAAATTTTTCATAGATTATCAAATCTTTTTTTTAAGAAACCCAAATTTTATTCAAAGTAGTAGAACAAGTACATTGAGGTACATATGAAAATTTGAGAACTTATGATATTGTAGACCATAGGCCTCTTACACAGATTATTGACTGAGCAACTAATAAGGTCCGTAGAAGTTTGACTAGATATTACAATCCAACTATTTAAACCTAAATTGCAACCAAAGAAAAAAACAACTAAACAAAACAAAACTAGTCCAAATTTTTCATAGATTATCAAATCTTTTTTTTAAGAAACCCAAATTTTATTCAAAGTAGTAGAACAAGTACATTGAGGTACATATGAAAATTTGAGAACTTATGATATTGTAGACCATAGGCCTATCACACAGATTATTGACTGAGCAACTAATAAGGTCCGTAAAAGTTTGACTAGATATTACAATCCAACTATTTAAACCTAAATTGCAACCAAAGAAAAAAACAACTAAACAAAACAAAACTAGTCCCCCCTCCCCCACTCACTCGATTACCCTAGCGCAAAGAAAAGTTTGAATAGGCCAAAAAATATGGAGCCCAGAGCTCCATACCATAGTCCAGCCGTCACAGAGTTAGGGCAAACCATCATCACCCAGGTGTGCCCTTCACAACCACAACCTTTGACATACCCAGAGGCAGCAGACAACCATCACCAATGAACTGAAAGATAAACAAAGCCTCACCATTCCCGCTCTGGACAACAGGAGCCTCACAAAGCACACAAGCATATCACCGGTACAAGTCAAACCACTAATTACCAAACACCATGAAACTTCAAACAAGAAACCGAAGAAGATAGAACAATCTAAGTCAATTACTCCTAATCGGCCACCAATAGAAAAAAGGTTGCGCAGAATGTCTCCAAGCCTCCTCTAGCATCTACAATAAATCTCCACCTCATATGCAAACGCGTTCCTTGGTAGTAACATCGAACTTGAAAAGTAAAACCAAACCCCAACTGACATTGTGAAGGGACGAGAGACACCACTCTTAATCTCTCAAATATCACCGCTGCCAAACAATCCATAAACCATATTTACAGCAAAGCCATACACTCAAACAAACCAAAGAAATTAGAAAAATATGAACACATTAGAGAACCCAAACAAACCAAAGAAATCAGAAAACATAATCAAAACATCAAAGAAAGACAATATTTAAAAACGAAGTTAAAGAAAATTGAAACACTAAAAGTTCTATAATCTTAAAATCTAAAAATCTTAAAGGAGATTAGGGTCCAAATCAAAAAGAGAATCCTTAACATATCGCAACTGATTAGCCCGCATCAAGGTGGGGATGCATCGGCGATGCACCTTCCCGAATCATGAGGGTGATGGTCCTTTGAAGAGAGAGGACCTCACCCCTCCTCTCTCATATGTAACTTAAACTAAAAAGACTATTTTGATTTTTAGAAATGCACTATAATAAATGTCAAAATGAGGAGAAATTTTATAGGTTACAAAATGCATTAAAAAGACGGTTTTTGATAACTTATATTCAGCACATATGCACAAATTATATGTTGCACTCGAGCACAAGGTGCAACCCGTGTGCTAAAACAGTATCATCCCACTTAAGTTTCAAACTAATAGGTTCCTCCTTCATGTACCCTTCTTGTCTTCTCTTATTTTTAGCGCTGTTTCCTTCTTTTCCTTCTTCTTTTTTCTTTTCTTCCTTCTTTATTTTCTTCCCGATAGAATTCTCAAATATCTTTAATCAAACCACCACTGTCTCTTTTTTCCTAAAAAAAGCGTCAATAATGGCGTTCCAATGGTGACAACAACAGCAACTCTGTTTTCATATTGTTTTGTATTGTTTTATCATATTCAGTGTATTGTGTAAGGTAAATTAATAGAGAATTATAGGAAAATTATTATTGGAGAAGATGAGGATGAAGGATAATTTTTTCCTGTGTAATTGATGTTTTTTCTTGTCGTTAAAGTTATATGTCACCAGAGTTTCGGAGTTCCATAATTCAATTACTAATATTTCATGGGAATTTAACTGTAGTTTCATGATTACATAAGTAATCGATTAAATATTAAGTCGTGGTGTACTTCATTTTCAGTGAATGTGGTTGATAAAGTTATATGTTACTAGTTCCGCCTAACATATAATACATGGAAAATCATAACAACAAAGTAAACCTAGCACAAAACTCATAGAAACCTGGCGATAACTCATGGAACATGTAGCATATTTCCGTGGAACATTAACAGTAACCCATGGAACATCAAAACTATTTTCATGAAATATTAACACAAACTCATGGAATATACATTATATTCCCATGGAACACTAACACTTAAACTATGGAACATCAATACTATTTCCATAGATCTTGTTAAGTGTGAAAATATGATATTTTATACCCTTTATACTTAGTCTTTTAGTGCATTTTTGTGTTATATTTGTGTGGAATCTACTCACTTTATGTTGTCGTGGTGTTTTAAGGTACTTCAAATTAAATAAGTAGATTTTGTGGCTTAAAAGATGAAAAAATCCGAAGAAGATCAAATTTGAGATTTGCATAGGATGTTACACACCATGTGCAAGAAGATGGGAAGAATTACTGGAGCTGGGTTTTTCCTCACGATCACAGGATGTTGCATATCCTGTGCAACAAGGCGTGCAGGTCAGCGGAAATAAAATTATGGTCGCAAATTAGGGTCCTTTTAAGACCTATTTAAAGGTCACTTAAGAGAAACATAAGGGATCATCTTGGGACATCTAGGCACCAAACTTGAGGGTTTTTGGCATCAATAAAGGGCGAAAGAGCGAATAGAAGATCAAGATTTCAATTCTTAATCAAGAGTTTTTCTCTTCCAACTCCATCTTTCTTTGTTTATACTATGTTACAAAGTAAATTTTTCTAGTCTGCTAGGTAATGTAGTTATTTATGTTTTTATGTGATTTTTTAGTTCTTTTATATTAAAGATTCGTTCTTTAATTATTTGTTTCATTTATTAAGAGTATTTATGTAATTTCTGATATCCTTCTTATCGATTATGTTGAATTAATTAAGATTGGCCACGCTAATTAGTTCATATAATTATATTGCTAGGGTTTCATTCAATAATTATTTACCCACGAGTAGCAACTATTGATTTAAAAATGTTGCAGCTTTGGCTTGATTAAATCAATAGGGAGTTGTATAATTCAAATACCATATGATTGAAGCTCATTGTTGTATGTAATTTGATATTGGGTGGTGCCTTAGGTTGTTATGCAATCTAGTTGTTAATTCGACACATGCTTGTTGGTTGGATTAGTTAATTAGGTTAGTGGTTAATTTGCAGTGTTGAATCGGAATTAACCTAACCTTGCAAGGATAGAGGTTTGTGACACTAAGCAGAATCCTAAAATCAATTATGCATCAATCAATAATGATTAATGATAAGTTTTGTAAAACATAATCAATTGTATGTGCTTGCTAATACCTTTTCCCTTGATTGTCTTAAGTGTTTAATTTGTGTCTTTAGTTAACTTTAGCTTAGTTTACCTAGTTATTTAGTTTAGTAAAACTTTCAAATAGCTTTTCCACCCACAACAATTACTTTGTGATTAATAGATTACCTTCTAGAATTAAATTGAGTCTTTGTGAGATTAACCCTTGCTTGCCCTAACTATATTTTTATGAATAATATAGGATTTAATTTGACGTGTCTACGACAGCACGCGTCAAATCCCTAACAAAGAACATGGAACATTCATTATTTTTCTATTAAACCTCATAACAACAAAACATTATATTCCCATGAAATATTAACACATAACCTATGGAACATCAATACTATTTTCTTGAAACATTAACATAAAACTCATGTAACATGCATTATATTCCCATGGAACATTAACGCATAAACTATGGAACATCAATATCATTTCCATGGATATCTAACAAAGAACATGGATCATGCATTATTTTTCATAAAACCTCATCATAAAAAAACATTATATTCCCATGGAACATTAGCACGTAACCCATAGAACATCAATATTATTTTCAGAAAATATTAACACAAAACTCATGGAACATTAACACATAAATCAGAACATTAATACTATTTCTATGGATCTCTAACAAAAAAAAAAGAAACATGCATTATTTTTCCATGAAACAAAGTATTATATTCCCATGAAAATATAATGCATTTTTCATGAGTTTAACTTATATGACGAGAATTACTCATTGAGGGCACTTATATCATACACTAAAGTGTACCATGCAGGTAAATGTCACATTTTATTATCACTCTTGCATTCTTTCACGTGCACCCACATCTATGTTCATGTGCTCGGGTTCCATCGAAATTCTATTGATATTCTATGGATTATATATTCTATGCAAATATTGATATTCTATGTGCTATATATTCCATAAAGATAATATTCATGTTCCATAGTTTCTGTGTTCTGGTTCCATCGAAATTTTGTTGATGTTTCATGGATTATATATTCTATGCCAATAGTATTGATATTCCACAGATTATATGTTCCATAATGTTTGTTTTTGGGTTCCATCGAATTGCTATTGATGTTTCATGGGTTATATGTTCCATAAAAATAATATTGATTTTCTATGGGTTATATGTTCCATAATTATAGCATTGATTTTCCATGAGTTCTTTGTGAGGTTCATGAGTTGTGTTGATATCGCTAAGATTCTATGGTTTCTGTGTTAGTCTTTCATGGAAATAAAATTCATGTTCAATGGTGATATATTCAAGTTAATTTCATGGATTCTTTGTTAGTGTTCTATGGAAATAGTATTAATTGATGCTCAATGGTTATACGTTAAGGTTCAAATATATATTGCATGTTTTGTGGGGTCTGTATTAGAGTTTCTTGGAAATATTGTTAATGTTTCATATGCTATATGTTAATGTTCCCTATAAATAAATGCATGTTCCATGTAAAAAATAGAAAATATCTCATGGAATTCTCATAACACATAATTTTGACAACTAGAAAAACACATCAATTTATAGAGGAAAAAATGATTCTTCCTCCTCATCTCCTCCAATAATGACTTTTCTACATTCCTCTGATTTTCTTTATATGATTTAACCAATAACATACAAAAACGTAAATAAAAAACTAGAAAAATGTTGCCTCCGATCAAACAAGATTGAAACAAAATAGAAATTGTTATTGCTACTTCATTGAAACCTGTTGCGGTGCGTTGGAATGTCGCTGCTACAACTATGAATATCGTTCTTTGGAAAAAAAGAAAAAAAAAAAAAAAGAGAGGCAATGTGATTTGATTAGAAATTCCTGAAAATTTGAGGTAGAAAAAAAAAAAGGAGGAATAAGAAAGGAAGAAATAAAATGGAGATGCGACGCTGCGGACATGAGAGAACGAGAGAGGAGCGCATGAATTGAAAACCCTACTAATCTCTGCCTCTTCAACAATATGAATAAAACAACGTCGTTTACTCCGTTGAGTATCGTACAAGGTACCCCGGGATGTACCATATAATATGTGACTCATTGACCATAATAAAATTTAGGGTTGATTGCAAAATACCCTCTTAAGCGGGGGTTAAAAGCACATTACCCCCGAAGTTGAAAAATAGGCAGTTTACCCCCTAAAATATATAAAATAACCAAAATATCATTTCATGTAAGTTATGGTTTGTTGCAAAAATAATCCGCTCAAATTCGATATAAAATCATTATAGTCTATATAGCCTAATTTATAAATATAGTTCATTACAAAATACTTTCATAAAATTTGTAATAATATCTTTCATTAAAAAGCTTGATTACTTCAGAAAAATAGCAAGGTGATTTAAACTTTAATTCAACGAAAAAATTAAAAATTCAAATTATATAAAGTACTAAAATAATAGACAAAATCTAATTATTTTATTTACAGTTAATTCTAATAGTTTATTTATTATATAAAATAAAATATTTTGGTTTTGAGTAAATAATCATGTTAAAAGAATATATAATAAAAAAATATTATTACAACATACTTACATAAAGTTTTGTGTTTTAGTTAAATAATCATTTTAAAGAATATAGACTAAAAAAATATTATTGCAAAACACTTACGTAGAGTTTGTAATATTATCTTCTTATTCTATATTCTTTGAAGATTGATTTTTTATCTTTAAATATTATTTTTTAATTGAATTAAATTTAAAATTACAATGTAATTTTCCTTACATAATCAATCTTTAAAGAACATAGATTAAAAATATATTATTAAAAATTTTATGGAAGTATTTTATAATAACCATAACTATGAATTAAGCTATGGACTAAAATGAATTTATATCGAACTTTCAGGAGTTTTGCAACAAATCGTGATTTACATGATAGGGTATTTTGAGCACTTTTCATACTTTAGAAAGGTAAACTGCCTATTTTTCAACTTCGAATAAAGTATCTTTAACCCCCACTTAAGGAGTATTTTGCAATTAACCCTAAATTTTTAGGGTAAAAAGCCTTAGTGCCCTTTGAACTTTCTCAAATTTGATTTTGGACCCCAAACTTCAACATGGCAAGTTTTGGACCTTGAATTTGAAAAACAAATAAAAAATGACCCTTCCATCTCATTCAACCGTTAACTCATTAATGGTCAAACAAGTTAAATTTTATATTTGGAATTTCACTTATTTTAACTTCTCTTTTAATCCTTTAGAATTTAATGAAATTCAATTAAATCCCTACTTTTTAACTATTAATTTTTTAGGGATCTAACTATTATTTAAACAATTCTTTTAGAAAACCTCATCTATTTTTCTTCTTCTTCGCCTCTACCGATGCTCGCACCACCACCTCCAGACCCCGTGGTCGGCTGTTGTATAGCCTTGACAATTTCATCTCACAATTTCAAGGTACATGTCTCCAACAAGTCAAGCAATAAGTGCTAACTATGCTTGCTCTTGCCCAACAATTTCTTCTTAATAGCCTTGGTAACCTCCGGCCTATTAAGCTCTTCAGTATTAATCATTGCACAAATTCAAGGATTGAGAGCCAATTTGGCTCCTCCATGGTCTCAAATGTGGCTTCATCCACCATCTTGGATTAAGGTGTAGGTGCTTAGAAAATCGCGTTCATTTTGGTGCTCGCGATTCTACTCATTTGAGCTCCGCTGTTTTCAGTCTCTTGCCAAATGAGGATGGAGCAGTTTTCAGTTTATCCAATTTGTCTATTTTCTAATGCTCAATCTATTTATTCATCTACCTCTTAACTTTAGTTCTCTGATGGTTTTTTCTAAGCTTGTGATTACAATAAATTTGTAAGTTATGGTATAGAGAATTGGGGAAGATTTTAGGGCTAGTTTGAGAGTTTGGGGAGAAAAGAAAAGAAGAGAAATTTTAAATTAGAATGGAAGAGAAGAGAAAAGAAGTGAGGTGATTTACTTCAAATATTAGTTGTGAGTTTGAGTAGAAAAGAAAGGAAATGTATTTTTCTTGTTTGGAAGTTCAGAAAGAAGTTGAAAGAAAGATATCTCTTGATCAAAATAATCTTAAATAAAAATAATATAATATTTAATAGTAGTGTTATTGGTTATTAGTTTATAGCAAAACAGAGATTTAAGTTTTTTTAAAAACCATCTTCCCATCAGTCCATTTTTCTCCATAAGTGGAGAGAAACCAAAATGGGGTTTGATTGATGTTTCATCACTCCAAATCTTTTCCTTTCTCTTCAATAAATACCAAACACATTTATTATGATCACTTCTCTTTGCATCTCTTCTCTTCTCCCCATTTCTCAATTCCCAAACTAGCCCAATTCAAAATTATAATTTGGGAAGTGGAAAGGGCACTGGGACTGTTATCCCTAAAACTAAATTTACCCAAAATGAGATAGGACAATGGAGAAAATTTCGCAAAATGACAAAGAAATAAAATGCTGGAACAGCCGTCACCTAACCTATAAACCCACCCTAACCCGAAAGTCAGCCGTAGGGTTTAAAATCCTTCATCGACAAAATCACGGGCCTCTGCCACTCAATTCCGACCCTCAATGGCGTCTCTGTGTGCAAAAGCTCCTATCGCCGCCGCCGCCCCCTCTTCTTCCTCCACAACCACCAGCAGCACGTCATTTCTCCCCAAAACCACCCGTCTCTTCTACTGTAGATCCCCATTAAACAATGCTCAGGGTTCGGTTGTCATCTGCTGCTCATTGCCCAATCGCCGGCGGCCTGAGTATATTCCTAACCACATACCCGACCCAAACTATGTGCGGGTATTTGACACCACTCTCCGCGACGGCGAGCAGTCTCCGGGTGCTACTATGACGACTAAGCAGAAGCTGGATATTGCCCGACAGCTAACGAAGCTCGGTGTTGATATTATTGAAGCTGGATTTCCTGCGGCTTCTGAAGCTGACCTCGAAGGTGTGAAATTGATTGCGGAAGAAGTTGGGAATACTGATAGTAGAGATGGACATGTGCCGGTTATTTGTGGCCTGGCTAGGTGTAATAAGAGGGACATTGATAAGTCTTGGGAGGCCGTGCAATTCGCGAAGAAGCCCAGGATTCATACATTTATTGCGACCAGTGAGATTCATATGAAGTATAAGTTGAAGATGACGAGGGAAGAAGTGGTGGAGAAGGCTAGGAGTATGGTAGCGTATGCTAGAAGTTTGGGTTGTATCGATGTTGAATTCAGCCCGGAAGACGCCGGAAGGTTTGATCAATAATTGTTAATTTGGATGAGAATTTGGCCTTTTCTTTTCTTTTGGCAGTGTTGTGGTTTTCTCAAAATTGGAAATTGAACTTTAAAATCTATTGATACAGGGGAAAATGAAGTAGAATATCTAGAGAAGTTATGAAATTTGTGTTCAGATTCTTTCTTTTCTAATTCCCTGTGCTTGCCGTGGGAGCCAAGTAAATGAATAAAGATATATATTTTCATATATTAGATATGTTAGGCTTTAGAAATTACTCCTGTTTTTTTACTTTTGCTGGATGAGCATTTTTTTTTTTTTTTTCCTTCCTGACAGTATTCGTTATATCTTTTTGGATTTTTTGCTTTCTCAGGAGAAGGAACCTTTTGTCTTAGAGAGAGAATCTGAGGAATATTTATATTGAAGTGCTGAATGAGTAACCTTGTAGTTGAGTTGATTAATTGGTTCATTAGGATAGACGAAAAAATAAAATTAAGAAAGAGCATTGGCCCATTGGGTTTTTTTTTTTAAAAAAATAAAACAGAGTGAGATTTAAAGTTGAAAGCTCTCATGGATTGTTCAAGCTTTAAATAATGAAATCTTAGACTGATGCTTATTTACTGCAATGGTCTATGTATATGATGGCTTATTCTTTGAGAATCCTTTTATTCAAAATCGAATATATGCAAAATGATTAGAGCACAGTTATTGACTGTTTGCATAAAACTAAGGGTGACTTCTTTCTTTCTTTCCTCCCTCCCTTCTGTCTTTTCAGGTCAGACAGAGAGTTTCTTTATCACATTCTGGCAGAGGTTATCAAAGCTGGTGCAACAACCCTTAACATCCCTGACACTGTTGGCTACACCTTGCCCAGTGAATTTGGACAATTGATCTCAGATATAAAAGCCAACACCCCTGGAATTGAGAATGTGATCATTTCAACACACTGCCAGAATGATCTTGGGCTTTCTACAGCAAACACTATTGCCGTATGTACTTTATTTCCGGCTTCTTATTGAATGATTTAAGATTATTCAATACGTACGAACATTTGGTCTCATTTTGCATCAGGGGGCATGTGCTGGTGCAAGACAAGTGGAAGTTACTATCAATGGAATTGGTGAACGAGCTGGTAATGCTTCACTGGAAGAGGTTAGCACTTATTAGATAAACAGCTCTGGAATCTCTATGTGCTTATTTCTAAAGTTAAACATAATAATTGGTGATAGTACTACTGAGACAATATCCTAACTTTTTACCAAGGTTTATATTTTGGTTTCCTACTGAGCTGGTAATGCTTCACTGGAAGAGGTTAGCACTTATTAGATAAACAGCTCTGGAATCTCTATGTGCTTATTTCTAAAGTTAAACATAATAATTGGTGATAGTACTACTGAGACAATATCCTAACTTTTTACCAAGGTTTATATTTTGGTTTCCTACTGACCACAACTGTTAAATGATTCCTCAAGATTGATTAGTGAAGAAATTCAGGATTTCTGTTTCCTGTGTTGTTAAATTTATACTGGAATCTTTTTATTCCTCTTGCTACTGCAGGTTGTAATGGCCCTCAGGTGCCGCGGAGAGCAAGTATTAGGTGGACTGTATACAGGGATTAATATAAAACATATTATCATGGCAAGCAAGATGGTACTTGGGCTTTGACATTGTTAGCCTTTATTGATATCAGTTCATCTTATATCAAATTTGTGTCTATTATGTTTCGGTGACATTGGTGTACATCTAGGTGGAGGAGTACAGTGGACTCCATGTCCAGCCACACAAGGCAATTGTTGGAGCTAATGCTTTCGCCCATGAAAGTGGCATCCATCAGGTTGGTTCACTTGTCTCAGAATATATTTTATCTGTTTTTATGCTGTGTTTTATGACGTTTCTTTCCCAAAGCATACTCTTGTCTAGGATGGCTTCCGTTTTTTCCTGTATTATCATGCTTATAAGCACAACTTCATTCTATTGTTTCATAGTTCTCTCACAAGTAACCTCTTCGTATCATTTATACCTTCTTGCACTTCACACCACGCAGTGCCAACTCTTACTGCTGGGGCTTGGTTGACTTATTGGCGTCTTGATGATATAAACTTTCATGGGACTGCAAATTTGATAAAATTGAAATGCTCTGTTCAATGGTGCAAACCAGTGCTATAAAGTAGCAATGTAGGATGAAACTATAAATGTTTAACTGAAGAAAATGAGTCTTTGTTCTAACAAGCATGTTGCTTTTCTTCCATTCTGACCTTAACACCCTGGGTTTATGGTGGACCACATGTTAACTATAGGCTGGTCGCATAGGGAGAGGTGATGTAGGACAAAATAGGGGGTATCTTGTCTTGTTATAGGCTGCAGAAAAACTCCCTAAACTTAAGTTTTAGCTCTAGAGAATGGCTAAAACAAGAGGTGCAAAATGTGGACAGAACTAAGAAGGAATAGATATCTCTTAAGAGAAGAGGCAAAGGCTGCTCAAGGCTATGAACAGTAGCAGTGAACCGTGCCTAAACAAACGATACAACTCTCAAATGCTTAATAATTCATTGCTGGAAAAGTAAGCTATTACAAAGTATTTATAATGTAAAGAATCCCTAATAATAAAATCCTAGTAGAATTATAATTCTTTCTCAAGATATAAGGCTCTTTAGTCTCCTAAGGCAATAAGGACTCCGAATAAGACTCAAAGACTAACAACAAATTAATTAAGGACTCTGAAACTAATTCTCTGCAAATTCTAGCAATAAACTAAAAGACCAAAATACCCTTGACTCCAAAAAATACTAAGTAATTAAATTAAGGGGCCGCTGATCCTTCTAATCACCATGGACACCTTTCTTTAGATGGAAATTTCTTCTTCTTTGCACAAGAATGGTTAAGTTTGTGTTTAGGCTTCCAAATGCTATACTTCTTATCTAACCATAGGATAGCATCTCAATCAAGAGGGCTATAATATCTGAACTATTACTTAAGAAAGAATAGAACATATGATAGGAGATAATTAAAATTATCATTTAAACTCTCTATTATGTCCTAGTTGGAGCTGCTTGATGTTCTAAAATGCTGCAAAAGTTTGAGGGCAGATAGCTTAACTCAATTTACTACGAAGTCCTAGTAAAATGATATTAGCATGAGATTGCCCTGAAAGTCCGAAATTATTCCACCTTCAGCTAGGAGATTTTTAGAAGGTACAAGGATTTTCTTGTCATATAAAATGGAATGCTGCAGGTCATTTCTTCGTTCTTGTAGAACCATTTTGTTATCTTTTTAGGGTTGGTACTTATTTCTTGATTATTAGAAAAGTGGCTCTGAGTGCCCATAAACTATTTTAACTTTTTGTACACAGGAACTATTTTTTTGCCACCATAAACTTCAAATCTCCTAAGGATAGAATCTGGTAAATTAATTCTTGCAAATTACATGTATTCGTGGGCTGTATTCGTAGAAATGGACAAAAATACTCTTTGGGAGATTTATGGACAAAAATCATGTATAATTTGCGTGATTTAAGTTGTCATATTCCTCCATGGGTGACAAGATTGACGTTATATGAGTTCAAAAATTCTTCATGGGTATAAAACGATAACATAAAGGTTTCTGGACTAAATGAGAAAAAGTTAAAATAGTTTATGAGCTTTTACTGCCAATTTCTTTGATTATTATTAACAATTTATTTTTGTGTTTGAATTACAAGTAAAGGATTTCATGAAAATGATAAAAGATTTTTTGGCTCTATTGCTAGCGCTAAAGGCTTGTGCTATGGTAGCTGTCTCTACAATCACAAATATATTTGTTGTCCAATATCTAACCAATGTATGCCACCATGTCTTTGCTAAACCTCATGATATACCTGTCACCAGGTTCGAGTTTCCCTTATTTGTGAGCCACACTGGTCACCATACTTTGGCCCCATGAAATTGGTAGACATGTAGGATATGGGACCCTCTTTAGTTTCAATATTTGTAGGATAGCTTGATGAAACCCAGAATTGAAGTCATCATATTCAATCTTGGTCTAGAATGGTAGTCAAGTAGTTGGTAATTTTTCTGGAGAGAAATTGGGTTGAGAAAATGATTACATAAACTGAAATTAATATTCAGTGCCAAAAAAAAGATTGCATCAAATCGATGAGACAATTTAGGAGTTGAAATTCGGCAGAAAATAATAATAATATAAGAAAACAAATTCCAGGTATGGAACCTAGAATTTCCTGCATAGGTTACAGAGGACCAAGAGGAAGTGCACTGTGTAGGAACACAGTATTATTTTAAATGGATATGTCATTTAATATGCCTAGGGATTATTCTTCTATGTGCTGAAGGAAAAAGTATTGAGGATAATTTCAATGTCAATGAAAAGCTCCCAGGGAAACAAGTTTACTCCAGTTTTTTCTATGTCTGAATATTTTCTCATTTGCTTTTCCAAAATTTTGTATCTGATGTTTTGGTCCTAGAATGAACATGGACAATCTTGTTATTTGTTTAATATTTTCCTCCTTGCAATCAATTAATTGGACTCGCCAATTTTCCCTAGAACTCGGAGTCCTCATGTAAATCTATTGGAGTTCCCTCATATCTGATGACAAATCCTACCTTTCTAATTCTTGTACAACATTTTGTAGGATGGTATGCTTAAACACAAAAATACTTATGAGATTATAGCCCCTGAAGATATTGGGCTTCAGCGAACCAGTGAATCTGGAATTGTTCTCGGGAAACTCAGGTGCGTGGTTAACGGAAAAAGATATTGAAGTTGGCCATGTTTATTTGGTTCTTCCACTTGCAGTTGTCTATGCCTTACAATAAAGAAAATGCTACTTTCCTAGTGATTTAGGAAGCTAAGCTTCTATGTTCATGCAACTGTATGGGTGTGTACACAAGCACACATATGTATGAACCTTTCTTGATGTACTGTCTCTTTAGGCTGGCTATTTTCTGGCCCACTTTCTACATGCTTTTCTTTCTCTTTGGCTAATTTTTACAGTAAGAAGTTGGGGATTTGTCCATTTGCTAATTTGTTCAAAACTTTATATAATAGCCAACGTCTTATAATGTCTTTTATCAAATTTTAAAAGGAAATTTTGGCTTGGTCATATGTTGTTTTGGTTTGTCTACTTACAGAAAACATCTCCAACATTGTAGGACTCAATTTGCACATTTAGATATCATGAATATCAAATATACTACCGTTTATAATCTCCTCAACTTTCAATTTTAGAAAATTTAACTAAATTTGGAAAATAGGAGTTTAATTCTCAATTCGACAGGAAATAGTCAACAATCTAAAAGAAATTGCAGCAGCAATATGGATTTTCTTGAGATATGACACTTTGATAAAGAAGTTTAGCATCTTCTTGTACTTGGATTGCTCCAGATGCGCCAGGCCTGGTTGCCCTTTGCCGAACTAAGGGGGTCAGGATCTTAGTGATTCTACCTATGATGTAGCCTCCTTTTTCATATCCTGTGACACCAACATTAAAGTTGTGAAGGCAAAGACAACTTCTATTTTAGAATCTAGGAATTTCAGTTTCATTGAGCATTCTCTTCATAAATAGATTTTCGTTCCTTTTTGTTTTTACATCCTTCTTTTGCGCATTCCTTTTGATGGTAAATAAAAATCCACTCAGAAACTTAGAGCACTGGGTGGTAAGTTATAAATCAAAACAATTTTACAGTAATCAAGATCCTAGGGACTCAAGTTCAAATATACAGATTTGTAGCATTTGGTTCTCAACTTGGTTACTTAGAATTCTTTGAGATCGGTATTACACATTATATGATAGCTCAAAATTCATCATCAATGCATGGCTATAGTTTATACTGCTGGTATTTTCCTCCACAGCTTGATGTCATTTTATTACCTTTTTGTGCAGTGGACGTCATGCTTTAAAATCGAAACTTGTGGAGGTGAATATTCTTAACTATTCTTATTTCTGGGTTAGTCATAGAGGCTAGAGTCCATTTCTGGTGAGATCCGCTTGTCATATTATTGACACATTGCAGCTTGGTTATGACATCGATGAGAAAGAACTTGAAGATCTCTTTTGGCGTTTCAAATCTGTGGCAGAAAAGAAAAAGGTAATTTGCAATTGTGGTGCTTTCTTTTACTTCTTCCACTTTATTTTCTTTATTGTAGAATTGTTTTATCCCTCTATTTATTTTCTTTCTGATGTTCCAGAGCGTAACTGATGATGACCTGATAGCCCTAATGTCTGATGAAGTTTTCCAACCGCAAGTTATTTGGAAGCTTGGAGATGTGCAGGTATACAAAAGTTTCACATTCATGTTTTGTTATTCATCTTTTACTCATTGTACGTCTTAGTTTCAGAAGTATGAATTTATTTAAATGGGAAGACAGGTTACATGTGGAAGTCTTGGCCTCTCTACTGCAACAGTTAAACTTATAGATGCTGATGGAAAAGAGCATGTAGCTTGTTCTGTTGGAAGAGGCCCAGTTGATGCAGCTTACAGGGCAATTGATCTCATTGTCCAGGTTTAAAACATGAATTTAATTACTTTCTACCGAAAGTTGGTCCCGCTGTTCATTTTGGGTGTGACTTGAAAAAGAAGAAAAAGAAAAATATTCTCTGTGAGAGAACTCTGTTGTACTCATCCTGTGGCCACAAGTGGCATTAGAAAGAATTACGGCTTCATATTCATAGTGTAACAGGCATGTTGAAGAAGATGAAAAATGCTACAATTAAAAAAAAAGTAAGAACGTCCTACTCCAAGAAAAAAGAAAAGAAGTGAGGTGGTTGGGAAATATTTTATACACAAGTAGTCCATTATGAAGCCTGGTCAGTAAACCCCGTGTTGCTAACCCTATAAATTTCCCTATAACTGGTACGTGATATTACTTTTGATGCCAATAAGAAGTGCAAAAACATAAACCAAGTTCGTAAGCCCAGTTTATTAAACTTTGAAAGTCTGTTTAAATATTTAGTAATTTGCGAATTCCCTGAAAATGAATGTTCTCCCACTTGAACAACTCAGCTCTCAGATACTCGTAATTTGACTGCATATCTATTCTCAATTTCCATGGTCTAGTCAAATTATGTTTATCTCCTGGTTTAAATCTATCTTTTAGGTTTTCACACGTCCAGTACAAAGCCCCCCCCCCAAAGAAAAGGAAAGGAAAAAAAAGGACATTTCTTGTTGGCCTACGAATTAGTTGTTTGCCTATCCTGAATGAGTTGAAATGACTGGATACTTGTGCAGGTAGTACCTTGGTGCTCTCATAATTTGCTTATGTTCTTACTGAGCTTTATATAACAATTACAATAAAAAGGATTTGACATAGTCGAGAACATTGTGAGAAGATTTTATGCATATCCTGAATATCCTTTTACTTGATTGTGCCATAAGTATGATTCTTTTTGTTTTAACTCTGTAGGTCCCTGTAACACTTCTTGAGTATTCTATGAATGCTGTGACTGAAGGAATTGATGCAATAGCTACTACCAGAGTTTTAATCCGTGGAGAAAATAGCCATATCTCCACTCATGCCTTGACGGGAGAAGTTATTTCTCGAACCTTTAGGTACAGTCGTCTATTTAAGATTGATATGCTATACCCTCTAACTGTAATTGACTAATAGACTTTTAGTTTTAGATTTCTCAAAATTAAAACTTTCTGTTGCAGCGGAACTGGGGCAGAAATGGATATTGTCATTTCCAGTGTTCGGGCCTATGTTGGTGCTTTAAACAAGATGTTGAGTTTCGAGAACAGATCACAAGATAACATGAAGGCTGGAACAGAAACACATGCTCCGGATAGGGAGAAAGCTGTCTTGAATGTTGTTGTACAATCATAGAGGTGGCTTCTTAAGTTGATAGATAAATGAAGGCATATGGTTTTTGCCATCATCTTGGTACAACTTCATCAATTGTACAAAGTCTCTCCTTGCACAGCCAGCTGCAAAATATTGAATTTTCTTTTGGCGTGTCCTTAGATTTGCATGCATTGGGGTTGAACGTTGGCAGCAAGTTTTGTTGTGTAAAACAGCGGTTTTATCAGAACTTGAAGGGGCTATTTATGTTTCAAAAATGGTACTATTTCACTGGTTGGGTATTATTTTCTATCTCTGCATCTGGAACCATCTAGGGAGTTGCCGCCCTCGGCCTTGTTTGTTTAAGATGTGCTTAATTGTATTTATAAATTTTAAAATAAATTTTTTTGCTTAATTTTAAAGTCTGAATATGTATATTGTTTGTTAAATTAATATATTTTTTTAAATATAATTATCACTTATTAATTAATTTGACATTTAGATTTCAATTTTCAAATTTAATATTCAAAATTCAGAACTTAAACAATTCAAGTTTTATTTTTAGTTTTATCAAACACACTTTCTTTTTCTATGGGACGTTGGATGGCCTTTGGGTTTGTTTATACTTTCCATTTATATACTTTATAGAGAATATTTTGTTACCAAAAGGTAAAGTTTCTTGCCTACAAGGTCTTTACCAGATTGTCGATATTCAGATGGAGGACGTAAATTATAGTGACTCAGCGGTCGTGCAAATTAAAGGCTAGATCCTGATGTGCAAAAAGAATAGAGAGATTGAAATTCTCATACTGTCAACTCTGTAGTTCCAGAACCAATTAACTTATTTGTAGAGAATATCTGAATAGAAGTATAAATAGGCTTTAATGGAATAGAGTAAAAAGTAAAAAAAAAAGATACAAGTAGAAAGAAACTAATCAAATGTCGGAGACTAGCCAACATTGCTATGTAGTTTTTTGGTCACTTCGTTCCTCTCCGAATTGCCTTGGCTACGGCCGAGATGGCCTTACACGGGGCACTCTAGGAAGGGATCCTCTCGACTGCCCGCTAAGCGTCTTAATGCTGCTAACCCAAAGTCATATGAGCAATACTCTTTATAAGATGACAAAAAAAGCTCTAATGCCTGACAATCCAGAGGGCTATACATATGTTGTTGGTGGTTGGGGTGACTGCTCATTCTTTAACATGGTTAAGGATTGAAGTGCATCTATTTATATGAAAGATCAAGATGAGTTGGAATGTGATGGTTTCTGAATTGAAGAATTCTTAGAAGTAGAGGTGTCTGAACAAGACAATGGGAAGCATCCATGGCCAAAGATAGTTATACCAGCTGATAAATTTGAGGAGCTCTGGGCGCCGTGGCGCAGAGCCTTGATTATCAAGGTTCTTGGATGCGAAATCATCGATCTTGAACACGGGTATGCGGTGGTGCCCTTTTATTCTAGAGAAGATTACTACCACGTTTTGGAGGAAGGGCCTTGGTTAATTATGAGCCACTACTTGACTGTAGTCCCATGGATCAGATTCTGGCCGTCGTCTGACAAAATTACATCCAATGTTATATGGGTTAGATTTCCAGAGCTACTTGTGGAATTCTTTGATGAGGATCTTCTTTTGAAGATGGCTTGTAAAATAGGGAAAGCAGTTAAAATTTACAACATAACCATGGGAGTGGTAAGGGGTAAATATGCAATGGTTTGTGTACAAATTAACCTCAACAAACCCCTTATTCCATACATTGGCCTGCTTGGATACTTGCAAAGAGTTGAGTATGAGGGTTTGCACATTATATATTTTGAGTGTGGAGGTTATGGTCGCAGAAAAGAAAGTTGTCCAACAGTGATTATATCAACTGAAGTTTCTTCAACTCAAAAACCTCAAGGTCAACCCTCTCTAACGACGAGTAATGTATGGAGGCCGGCACTGGAGAAGGAAGGTTTGTACAGACCATGGATGCTTCCTAAGTCCTTTAGAAGATATAGACAGACGGCCGGCCGGCAAGGCGGAACACGACCAGAAGTAGGTGGGAAAAATCAGATGCAAGGGGAAAAGGACATCACTACTGTACATGACGTCCAATCTTTGGTACAGTAGAAGAAAATCCTGACAATATGCGGTAGCAAAGGCTAACGAGCAGAGTCGCAGCCGCTCAAAGATTGGGGAAGAAAGGACCAATTTTGGGTCAAGATTTGCAGTTTTGGCCCATGAGGTAGAGGAAAGTTTAGAAGAGAATACTGCCCAAGTCTTGGTAACTAAAATCCAGGCTGTTAGTGGGTTCGAAACACAGTTTACTCAGTCTCAAATAAGGTCCTGACTGACCCAAGTAGGCAAAAGAACACTGTTAAAGACATGAAGACTACAGAGACTAAATAGAATAGTGGATCTTCAGTGGCCCAAGGTGAAGAAGACCAAAGTGCTTCAACTAAGATAACAAGCTCTGATCATCAACAACCCATAGAAGTGAGCCAATCTAACATATTAAGAATGGGTAGTGAAGTGGGGAAGGGCCCTCAAGGGTCATTGATCCAGCAGCCCCAACCCAACTTAGTCATCCTACCCCAACCAAATTCTAAGCCACCCCAGGTACCTCAGCAGAATTCACCACCGGTGGATAGGAGTCTAACTCCTCCTTCAGAGATAGCTACCTCGATGGCGATTGATCTTGGAGATTTCGGACATGTGATGACAAAGAACAAGATGGGAGATGGTGATTCTCCCATGGCGGATGCCACCTAGACCTTACAGGTCAGCTTCCACCCTCTGATATTTTATGGATTATCCTATTATTTTTTGGAAGTGTCGTGGAGCGGAATCGGAAGATTTTTTGGAGGTCCTGTTGGACCTGTTACACAGACACCGATTATATATCTTAGTTCTGGCTGAAACTAAAACATCAAGTAGAAGGGAGAATACCTTTTTTGACTCCTTAGCCGTTGCGGAAGCTTCAGGTTTTGCTGGCGGGTCATGGACATTTTGGAGGTCTAACCGAGTTCAAAATCGGGTTGCGGCAATCAATTATCAATCTATGACTTTGTTAATTATGAAAAAGGAACAGGATGGTTGGGTTTTTACACCAATATACGCATCTCTAAATGCGGCAAATCGTGATCAATTGTGGAGTTATGTCAGCCGATTAGGCCAATGCATTAAACACCCATGGCTTTTACTGGGCGACACTAACCAAACCTCGTCAAAAGATAAACAAGGGGGACGTGCGGTCTTTTGGAGGCGAACTCAAACTCTCTGGCAAGTACTGGTTGACTGTGTGTTTGTAGACATGGGATTTTCAGGATCGACATACACTTGATACAATAACAGAGAAGGTCTAGCTTTAATTCAAGAGAGGATCAATCGAGCATGGTGTACTGCTAATTGGAGAATTAGAGCTCCCCAAGCTATAATTCAACATTTACCACGAACGCGTTCCAATCACCACCCCTTCTGCTTCAAGATGGTTCAAGAATGGGAAGCTCAAGGAGAATTCAACGGTTTCGTATTAAGATATCATGGTTCCATAGGGCAGATTTTCAGCATCTGGTTAAAGAAGTTTGGAACAGTCATAAAGGGGATATATCAGAAATCATTAGCACTTTAACCAAACGGGCGAACTGGTGGAGGGATGAAATTCTTTGCAGTGCACTAAAACGAAAAAAGAGATGTCAGGTTTGGCTAGAGGGCATCCAGAGAGCCCTATCACAATATCAATCCATATATCTCAGGAACTTAGAAATTAGTTCAATCAACGAGTATAAGGAAATTTTGAGGCAGGAATCCTTATACTGGTATCAGAGGTCATGGTTTACATGGCTGAAGGAAGGGGATATATATTCCAAATTCTTTCATGCTTCAGTTATTGCTAAAAGAGCAAAGGAAAAAAAATTCTTATGCTGAAAAATGGAGATGGGCAGTGGATTGAAAATGTTGAGAACTTAAAGAGTATGGCAACAAATTTCTTCAAGCAACTTACACAATCCAAATCACAAGGCCGACCAGACCAAGGGAGTAGAAGTTGTCGAGTTTAGATAGAGGTGACAGAAGAAGCCATTGGAGATTAAAAAAACAGTTCTCCAGGTGGGAGCAACTAAAGCTCCTGGACCAGACGGGCTGAACTCTTTGTTTCAGAAGTTTTGGCCTATGGTGGGAGATTCAGTCACTAATTTTGTTAGATTTGCCTTGGCCAAAGGGGAATTTGATAAAAACTTAAACCACTCCCTCATCTCTCTCATTCCATAGTGGATGCACCTGAATCCCTCAATCAACTGAGACCAATAGCTTTATGTACTGTGGTGGTCAAAGTAATCACAAAGGTCTTGGCTAATATAATCAAACCACTGATGGATAAACTCATCTCACCACAACAATGCAGTTTTATCCTGGGGCGGCAGGCTTCTGACAATGTTATATTGGCTCAAGAAGCATTACATTCGATGAGAAGGAAGAAGGGGAAAATGGGATATTTTGCCGGAAAACTAGATTTAGAAAAGGCGTACGATTGTATTAGTTGGGGATTCCTAGAACAGGTTCTTGTGTACGTGGGGATTGATTAATCTATAATCAGGCTTAGTATGTTTTGCTCCACTTCGGTTTCTTTGTTGGTCATATGGAATGGGGAGGTGTTAGACAAATTCCAAACCAGGACTGGGGTTGGGACAGGGTGAACCCTATCGTCATATTTATTATTTGACAGCTTCCATAATTAGATATTTAGCAGCTTCTATATTTAGCTCATTCTCTTATTTAGATAAACTTTCATTGTATTTAGCCAGCCTTGTCTAAGTTCAAGAAAACCATGTTCATAAAATAAAAAAAGATGCCTACTTTGTGGCATCCTCTGATGGACCCAGGCTGATCATAACGACAGTCCAATTAATGCAAACGACAATGACAACAACTATGCCGAATGGGCAAAAGCCATACGCTTGGCTTTACGATCAAAGAAAAAATTGGGATTTATAGATGGAATAATTCCTATACTAGAAGATGACCCGGACAAAGAGGAAGAATTGTGGGAAATAAATACGTTAGTGAATTCATGGATTTTAAACACTATCGAGCCTTCTCTCCGTTCTTCCATAAACTACTCTCAACGAGCTGATGAATTATGGACAGATTTGAAGGAAAGATTTTTAGTAGGGAACGGGCCCCGAAAATATGAGTTGAGAACTGCATTAGCAAATTGTAAACAAGGAGGAGACTCTGTACAAACGTATTATTCACGTTTGAAAAAATTGTGGGATGAGTTAGACAACTATCTCAACTCCCATCTTCTGCAGACACAAATTTATTAACAGTTGTTATAAATGAAAAAGAGGAAGAAAGAATTTTTCAATTTTTAATGGGACTAAATGGTGCAATTTATGGAACTGTTCGTTCTCATCTAATTCAACAGGAACCCATACAAAAAATGAGAACAATTCTTGCCCAATTTTGCAAAGAAGAACACCACAAAAATATGGCCCGAATGGAAGCGGCGACCGCGCAGCCTTTGCCATCGCCAAAACAGGACGCACGGCGGCGCCACCACGACCACCACTATTATCTTCTTCTTCCTCACGGATGGTCTGCAGCCATTGTCATTGGGTAGGACATGATGTTTCTGGGTGTTTCCTTCTCATAGGATTTCCTGAATGGTGGCCCAAATCTAGAGCAGGAAGAGCTGGCAGATCTGTTGCTTCCCTCGGCGGCGAACGGAGAGGTGACGCAGCGGGCAGGAGTTCGCATTGCAGAGGGAGTGCGGGTCGTGGACGGTGTCTCTCTGTCGGACCGACTAGCGCTGGACATAAATCGGCACCAGCAGGCGACGACCGGGGATGGGCTTACGTAGTGAACGGTGGGACTTCTTTCTCTTCCAAAAATGGCCGTAACCAAATTGGCTCATCTTCCACAAATGGCAGCAACCAAATTGGCTCACCTTCCACAAATGGCAACCACTGGTTTGGAAACTTTCCAAATTTGGATTCCAACCAATGGTCAAAATTATTGACCATTGCTCAATAATCCCACTCCCAGACAAACTGATACACTCTTTGGTATGAAAAATTTATGGATTTTAGATTCGGGTTGTTCTCATCACATGACTGGTAGGAAAGATTTTTTTTAAAAATTTAAATACCATACATCCATATACAGTTAGCCTGCCAAATGGTGCTAAAGCACTGGCTCTACAAGGAGGAAAGATTTCCTTAAACACGAAACTAACATTACAGAGTGTGTTTTTAATTCCTGAGCTCAAGTGTAATTTAATTTCTTTAGCACAGCTAACACGAGATTTGAAGTGTTTTATCACCATCTCTGATGAATTTTGTGTGATACAGGACCGTACATCGATGAGGCCGATTGGAGTGGATGAGCAGAGGAATGGGATATACTTCTACCGACCTTTGTCGTTGTCGGATTTGTTCGCTTTCTCTAGTATTACTTTTGATTCAAGTACTTTATGGCATATCCGACTTGGACATCCTTCGGATTTTGTCGTAGAAAATTTTTTAGGCCTTTCTAAGAAAACTACAACTCCTACTACTCCTTGCAATATTTGTTTACGTGCCAAACAAACACGTGATTATTTTCCTTTAAGTCTTAATAAAGCATCTGCCATTTTTGATTTGATTCACTGTGATTTGTGGGGGCCTTACAAAACCACATCCACTGTTGGTGCTTCTATTTCCTTACTATCCTTGATGATTATTCCAGAGCAGTGTGGATTTATTTAATTGCCGAGAAAAGTCATGTAGCAAATGTTTTAAAAGACTACTTTGCCATGGTCAAAACACAGTTTCACAAAACTGTAAAAATAGTTCGCAGTGATAACAGCACGGAATTTCTCTGCTTAAAATCATATTTTTTCACACATGGAATGATCCATGAAACTACTATTGCTAGCACGCCTCAACAAAATGGTAGAGTAGAGCGCAAGCATTGTCATATTCTTAATGTTGCTCGGGCTTTGCAGTTCCAAGCTCATTTACCCATAAAGTTTTGGGGGGCGTGCGTCTTAACGGCAGGATATCTTATTAATCGTACCCCCTCTTCTTTGTTACAAGGGAAGACGCCTTATGAAATGTTATATAATGAAAAGCCATCTTATTCTCATATTAAAAGTTTCGGGTGCGTTGCTTATGTCCATGATCATGATCTACCCAAAGATAAATTCTGTGCTCGTAGTCGCGTTTGTGTTTTTCTTCGCTATCCCTACAACAAGAAAGGTTGGCGATTTTATGATTTACAAAGCAAGAAATTTATTCTATCCAGAGATGTGGTTTTTTATGAAACCAAGTTCCCTTATAAAGAATATTCAGATACTGCTACAACACCCCCCGAATTTTCTCATTCTTACAACTTTGGGGCACAACCTTTGAGTTATTTGCACACCAACCCACCTCCGCAAAATCTAACCAAAACTGATCTCGCTACAAGCCCAACCCCAGCCACTGAAACCCATCCACACATACAAACCCACCGACTAGACATAGCCCCAGCAACGGGCCCCTCTTCAGCCGCACCTTGCAGCCCAGAAAAGGGCCTAGACGCTGGCCCAACCTCTATAGCAACTGCCGCGGACCAGCCCACTGGCCCATCCTCCTCGGACGACCCAGCCTCCCTTAGCCCACATACACTTCCAGCACCAAGTCCAACTTCACCCACCATGCCTTTTGCTCCCCTTGGCACTAGAAAAAGTACACGTCTTAAGACGATTCCGGCATGGTTTCAAGACTTCGACTGTCATGCAGCTTGGACGTCTACTATATCCCCTTCTTCTGCTCCACAACTTTCTCAGGTAAGTCCAGTTATCCTCTTACAACTTTCATAAATTATGATCAATTCTCTGCTCCTCATCGGCACTTTCTAGCATCTGTTACTACAGAACCGGAACCCACCAAATATTCTGAAGCTGTGTCTAATCCTAAATGGCATGCCGCCATGCAAGAAGAAATTAATGCCTTGGTACAAAATGGCACATGGTCTTTGACTACTTTGCCTCCAGGTAAACGTGCACTAGGCAGCAAATGAGTTTTCCGCATCAAATATAAAGCAGATGGTACAATTGAGCGGTATAAAGCTCGGTTGGTCATTTTGGGAAACACCCAGGCCGAAGGCATTGACTTTATAGAGACCTTTGCTCCCGTTGCTAAGATGGTTACTATTCGTACTCTCCTGTCCGTGGCCACCTCTGGAAATTAGCCGATACATCAGATGGATGTCCATAATGCTTTTCTCCACGGTGATTTGCAAGAGGAAGTATATATGCGGCCCCCCTGGATTTCGTCCCCCCTCACCCTGGCCAGGTTTATAAACTCCAGAAATCTTTGTATGGTCTCCATCAAGCACCCCGGTGTTGGTTTTCGAAGCTCACCAACGCTCTCCGTAAGTGTGGATTTTCTCAGTCCTATGCCGATTATTCTTTTTTTACTTACTCTCAGAATGATGTCTTTTTATGCGTCCTCATCTATGTGGACGATTTATTAATTACTGGGAATTTTCTTACCTCCATCACTAAGTTCAAAGCCTCCTTCAGTGCTTACTTCCTTATGAAGGACTTGGGTCCCCTTAAATATTTCTTAGGTATCGAAATTGCAAGAAATCCTTCGGGTTTATTTTTGTGCCAACGCAAGTACACCTTGGAAATTCTCTTAGAAACCGGTTTATTGGGAGCCAAACCGGCCTCTACTCCTATTGAATCGAATCATCAATTGGCCAAGACGACTGGTCCTTCCTTCGATCAGCCAGAACGCTATTGCCGTCTCATCGGCAAGTTGATCTACCTCACTCTTACTCGTCCTGAGCTCACTTACGCTGTTCACACACTTGCTCAGTTCATGCACGCTCCCCGCTGTGCTCATTGGGATGCTACTATTCGTGTTGTTCGATATCTCAAAGGCAGTCCAGGTCATGGCGTACTTCTTCAGTCTAAGTCTCCTTTGTACTTAACCGCATATTGTGATTCAGATTGGGCTACGTGTCCTATTACTCACCGCTCTGTTACAGGATATTTTATCTCTCTCGGTGGATCGCCCATTTCTTGGAAAACGAAAAAATAACACACGGTTTCTCGTTCTTCTGCCGAGGCTGAATATCGCTCTATGGCTATGACTTTTTGTGAGTTAAAATGGTTATCTCGCCTCCTTAAAGATCTTCAAGTTCCCATCACTCGCCCCATTCAGCTACATTGTGATAATCAGGCCACTCTTCACATCGGGGCCAATCCCGGCTTCCACGAACGGACTAAGCATATTGAAATTGATTGCCATTTTGTCCGGGATGCTTTCCAAGCTGGTTTTATTTCTCTCTCCTACATTCGAAGCGATCTTCAGCCTACTGATATTCTCACAAAGGCTCTTCATCCTACTCAGTTTCATCATTTAGCGTGCAAGTTGGGCATTACTGACCTTCATGCTCCAACTTGAGGGGAAGTATTGAGGCTTATATTTGGCAGCTTCCATAATTAAATATTTAGCAGTTTCTATATTTAGCTCATTCTCTTATTTAGATATTTCTATATGCAGAAATCCTAAATCTTATAAGATATTTACTTTCCTAATTGTTTAGGAAAGTAACCCACTATATAATGTAATTCCTTCAAGGTAATAAATCAGGAAAATTTAGATTGTTTTCCCCACTGGAAACTTTCAATTTTGTTTTATGCATGGATGTGATAACTCTCAAAATTGAGGAGGCAGTGAGAAACGAAGCATGGAAGGTGTTCAGTTAGAAAAGGGAGGTATGAAACTATCCCATTTACTGTTTGCTGAAGATTTGATACTTTTTGGTGAAGCGTCGTCACAGCAGGCTTAAGTAATGGAAGAAATTTTGACTCATTTTTGTGAGCTATCTGGACAGAAAGTTAGTACATCAAAGTCTAAACTCTATGTCTCCAACAAAGTGAAACAAAGCCAGGCAAGGACCTTGAGCTCTAAATTCAGTATCACCCTCATAATTGATTTGAAACTTATTTGGGCTCCCATTAATAAATTCCAAAGTCTCTGCCAAGACCTTTACACATGTGGTGGAAAAAGTGAGAAAGAAGTTGGCAGGTTGGAAGACAAAAACACTGTCCCGAGCTGCCCGAGCTATCCTTATCCAATCAACGTTATCAGCCATCCCTTTCTATTCTATGCAGTTTGTAACGATGTCCATGATAACCATTGAAGAATTGGAGAGAATAAGCGGAAGTTTTTTGGGGAGAGGAACCAGGAAAAAGAAAATGGCACACATTGGCTTGGCATGTTCCATGCAAACCAAAAAATCATGGAGGATTGGGGTTTAAAAGGCTTAAGGAGACAAATCAAGCTTTTTTGACTAAACTAGCATGGAGATTACAGAAAGAGGACAAGACTTTGTGGGTACGGTGTCACGCACTTACTTTTTCTTGTAAGTAGACGTGTGGCCTTAGCACTCCCGCAAATGCTAAGAAAGCCTTAATTTGCTCAAAACCTCAAAGGCTAGATGAAAACCTTGGAAAGTTGTAGGCAAGAGTAGGTGTTTATAAAAAGAAGCTTATATTGCTTGGAAGGAGCTTACAAGTCTTAGAACTCTAAGTTCTGGTGTGTCTTTACAAATGAAGAAGGTGAGCCTATTTATAGGCAAGCACCTCCTCAATGGATGGCTAAGATTATTACATGTGGCAATGATCCAACGGTCGTCTTATATCATTCTAGAATATTCTACATAAAGATCTAGCTATGGAGGGTTCTAGAGAATTCTACACTAGTCTATATAATGCTTTCTCTATGGTTCTAGAGACTTCTAGAGGATTCTAGTCTTGTGTAGAGACCCCTAAAGTCTTCCAGGCTCTTCTAAGGTCCTCTAGACAAGTCTAGATCATAGTAGAACCTTCTGGAACGTTCTAGAATTTTGTGGACTTGTCTAAAAAAATGTGGAAGAACCTCATGTCTTGCAAGTAGGGCGTGACATTCTCCCCCATCTATGCTCGCGATGCTCTCATCGCGCCTTCATCGTGGAATTGCTGGATATGATCTTTGAATTGCCAAAGGGCATCCTCGCGCTCCCAACTTGCTTCACTTTCGGGCAAGTTCTTCCACTTTACGAGATATTTCCGATAATTTGGTACACCTCGTCTTCGAATATGGCGATCGGCCAGTATGGCCTCGACTTCCTTGTCAAAGGAGGTGACCACGGCGGTAATTGGATATGGTTTCATGATATGGGGTCCTCCATGTCTTCGTGATATGGTTTTAAGAGACTCACATGAAAGACCGGATGAATCTTGAGCCTGGAAGGTAATTGGAGCTTATAGGAGACCTTCCCAACACGTTTTAATACCAGGAAAGGGCCCTCATATCTCCTAATCAAGCCCTTGTGAACTTTCCTGAAGCTCTTGAATTGTTAGGGAAGAAGTTTCACCATGACAAGATCGCCTTCCTGAAACTCCAATGGTCTTCTTCTCTTGTCTGCCCATTTCTTCATCCTTTTTGAGGCCTTGTTCAAATATGCTCGTGCCAGTTCGGCTTGTTCGTGCCATGATTTGGCAAATTTAAATGCTGATGGGCTCCTACCCTCATAGCTTTGGCAAGAGTAAGAGGCGTTGTATGCTGCTGCCCCATGATTACTTCAAAAGGACTTCGGTTGGTTACTTCACTCCATTGAAGATTATAGGAGAATTGGGCCACATCAAGCAACTTTGCCCAATCTCGTTGGTTGGCACTCAAGTAGTGTCTTAAGCATAGCTCCAAGAGTGCATTTGTCCGCTTAGTTTGGCCATCGCTTTGAGGATGGAAACTGGTGGAAAAGTTCAAATCTGAGCCAAGTAACTTAAACAATTCCGTCCAGAATCGTCCCGTGAAGCGCGGGTCTCGATCGCTCACTATGTTGGAGGGAACTCCCCAAAGCTTGACCACATTTTTCAAGAATAATCGGGCTGTCTCTTCGGCAGTGCAATCTGTGGGGACTGGAATGAAGGTGGCATACTTGCTAAATCGATCAACCACCACTATTATACTGCCAAATCCTTCTAACTTTAGCAGGGAAGTGATAAAGTCCATCGAAACACTTTCCCAAGGCCTCTTAGGGATAGGCAATGGATCAAGTAGTCCCGATGGTGCGTTTTGTTCAACTTTGTCTTGTTGGCATATGAGGCATGTTCTTACATAAGACTCCACCTCATCCTGCATTTGGGGCCAGTAATATGTGGTCTTTAACAAAGCAAGGGTGCGTTTCATACCTGGATGTCCGGCCTACTTAGAATCGTGGCATTCTTTGATCACCTCACGCCGAAGATTTCCCCATCTGGGCACAAAGAGTCGGTTTCCCTTTGTGTAAAACATCCCTAAAAGCGCCTTGTCTTGCCTTCCATTACAAGTGCCATAAGATTTTTGGCTAGGGAGTCTTGTTCTAGGCCTTCCTTGATACGTTTGAGTAAAGGGCTATCAACTCGGCTGATGGATGCGAGTTCTACCTTGCGGATTAAGGCGTCAGCTACCACGTTGGCTTTCCCTGGCTTGTATTCCAAGCTATAATCAAACTCCGCGAGAAAGTCTTGCCACCGAGCTTGTTTTGGACTAAACTTCTTTTGAGTTTGGAAATAACTAGTAGCAATGTTATCGGTCATGATGACGAACCTGGAACCCAACAAATAATGTCGCCAAACTCTTAGGCAATGGATGATTGCTGTCATCTCTTTTTCTTGCATGGTGTAGCAACGTTCCGTCTCGTTAAGTTTGCGGCTCTCATAGGCTATTGGGTGACCATCTTGCATGAGTACGCCTCCAATAGCAAAGTCTGAAGCATCAGTGTGCACTTCGAAAGGCTTGGAATAATCAGGCAAGCTGAGAACTAGATCTTTACAAATGACCTTCTTTAGATCTTCAAAGGCACGTTGGCAATCTTCGCTCCATGCCCATGGCCGATTCTTCTTAAGAAGATCTGTCAAAAGTGCCGCTCGAGCTGAATAGCCTTTGATAAAGCGACGATAATAGTTCACAAGTCCAAGGAAGGACCTTAACTCATGAACTTTAGTGGGTGGCTCCCACCTTTGTATGGCTTGCACCTTTGTATCCTCCATCATGAGCTTTCCACCCTTTATCTTATGCCCTAAGAACAATACCTCTTCTTGGGCAAATGAACACTTCTCCTTTTTTACATATAGCTCATTGTCTTTTAAAACTTGAAACACTTTTCTCAAGTGTTCCTCCATTATTTGGCCGTATATCACAATATCATCCAAGTAGACTACCATGAATTGATCGAGGTAGGGGTGGAATAGCTTATTCATTAAGGTGCAAAAAGTTACGGGTGCATTTGTTAGACCGAAAGGCATGCCTAAAAACTCGTAAGAGCCATACCTTGTTATGCATGTGGTCTTGGGCTCGTCACCTTCGGCAATACGGACTTGATGGTATCCTGAGCGAAGATCTAACTTGGTGAAATACCGTGCATGGCCAAGTTGGTCGAAAAGATCCGCTACGAGTGGGATGGGATACTTATTTTTAATGGTGACCTTGTTGAGAGCCCGATAGTCGATACACATTCGTAGGGAACCATCCTTTTTCTTTTGGAAAAGAACTGGGGCACCGAAAGGAGCTTTGGAGGGCCTAATAAAACCGGCATCTATTAAGCCCTTTAGTTGTTTCTTGAGTTCCGCTAACTCTGGCGGTGCCATGCAGTAGGGGCTCATGGCCGGTGGTTTGGCTCCTGGCTCTAACTCGATTTGATGATCGACCTCCCTTTTTGGTGGCAACTTCTTTGGTAATTCGTCGGGCATGACATCCTTGAATTCGCGAAGAACGCCTTTTATTTCCTTTGGAACAGTTAGTTGGGGAGGTATCTTCTCATCGTCGTGCTCCTTGAGGATGGCTAGATAGCTTTCCTCGTCCCTCTTCAAGCCTTTCTCGAACTGCATGCCTGACAATGCTTGCGGATCGAACTTGGTAGACTGTAGTGTTGGTACTACGCAAGTCTTTCCTTCGTCCAAGATACATATGGTGTTGGCAAAAGAAATGGGAAACGCCTTCACTTGATCGAGAAACTCCATTTCGAGAACCACCTTGAAATCGTCCATAGGTACCACGGACAAATTTAGGTAGCCCACCCATGCACCAAGGGTGGTCTTGACACCTCGAGCAATGCCTTGTATTGGCTTGGCCATAGAGTTGACGGCTTTCATAGACCCAGTGCCGCCAACTATTTGAAGGCCTAGTCTATTGGCTTCCTCTACGGAGATGAAGTTGTGGGATGCACCTATGTCAAGTAAAGCCTTCGTCTCCTTCCCGTTGATAGTTGTATCCACGAACTGAAGTCCCTTGGCTTGAGTCTTCGGAGTACTTTGGATGACATTGAGGAGTTGTAGTGAGCCGACTTGAGCATCTTCCTTGTTGCCACTTGATTCGTGCCCCTTGACATCGGCCGTCAAGACATTGAGTGCCTTTGTCTTTGGACAATCTCGTGTCCAGTGAAGCTCGCCACATAAGAAGCATCTCCGTTTAGGGATAGAACGGTCAAAGTTATCCTTTTGTTTGCCTTTATCCTTCGGCTTCCAAGGACTTTGACCTTGGTTTCGGTTGTCTTTCCTGCGGTTGCCTCGCCAATGTTCTCCCCCACCTTTGTTGGGACTGCCCTTCTTCTCTTTGGACTTGGATGACTCCTTTTTGCTTGAGTAATCGATCAAGCTTTCAGCTATAGCGATGGCAGTAGCAAGGTTTTGCACACCACGAAGCCTAAGCTCGATTTTAGCCCAAGTCTGTAGACCGTCCATGAAAAAGATGAGCGAGTCCTTATCGGACATGTCGGGGATTTCCAATGCAAGGTTTGTGAAGTCTTTCACATAATCTCGGATGCTTCTCAGATGTTTAAGCCTTCGTAAGCGACCACGTGCCTCTTCTTCAGCATTTTCCGGGTAAAATTGCCTATTAATCTCCCCTTTAAAATTATCAAAGGTAGTGATGGAGCACATACCTCTCTTGACGTCTTCCTGCCATCGGCACCACCAAAGCATGGCTGTATCGGTGAGGTACAAAGCTGTGCTCTTGATCTTGGCTCCATCTTCTATGATGCCTACAGCGTCAAAATATTTTTCTAGTCCCCATAAGAAGTTATCTACTTCACGAGCGTTACGCGTTCCTGCGAAACTCTTTGGTTTTGGTATATCGACCTGTTGGGATTCCACCGTGGATGTGGTTAGACCAGCAAGGACCGCCTTCTTACATAAGGCTAGGTCCCCTCGAGCTTCCTCCAATTGCATTAGCAAGCTATTAATTTCCCTTTGATGGACGTCTCGCAAACGGGCTACCTCGGCCATAAATTCGTCCTTAAGGGCCTGTAAGTCTACTCGATTAGACTCACCTAGCTTAGTAAGGGCTTCACGCACCTCTTCATGGGTTTCGGCAATGTCAGCCTCTAGAGCTTCCACCCGTTGGTCTAGATTCTCCATGTGTGCGTCCACGGTGCCCATGCCTTCCTCCACCCGAGTTAGGCGTAACTCAAAGCTAGCTGTGCGGTCCTTGGACTTCCCCCTCGGCTTTGGTATAATGGGGTCGCGTTGCTCCTCACATCCCCGGCCTTGTTGAGATGACTCCACATTGGTGATGTCGGATCCCGCCACTTGATCTTTGATGGTCTTCGTCATGGTTTCCATCCTAACTTTGATACCACTTGTCACGCACTTACTTTTTCTTGTGAGTAGACGTGTGGCCTTAGCATCACTTGTCACGCACTTACTTTTTCTTGTAAGTAGACGTGTGGCCTTAGCACTCCCGCAGATGCTAAGAAAGCCTTAATTTCCTCAAAACCTCAAAGGCTAGATGAAAACCTTGGAAAGTTGTAGGCAAGAGTGGGTATTTATGAAAGGAAGCTTATATTGCTTGGAAGGAGCTTACAAGTCTTAGAACTCTAAGTTATGGTGTGTCTTTACAAATGAAGAGGGTGAGCCTATTTATAGGCAAGCACCTCCTCAATGGATGGCTAAGATTATTACATGTGGCAACGATCCAACGGTTGCCTTATATCATTCTAGAATATTCTACATAAAGATCTAGCTATGGAGGGTTCTAGAGAATTCTACACTAGTCTACATAATGCTTTCTCTATGGTTCTAGAGACTTCTAGAGGATTCTAGGCTTGTGTAGAGACTCCTAAAGTCTTCCAGGCTCTTCTAGGGTCCTCTAGACAAGTCTAGATCATAGTAGAACCTTCTGGAACGTTCTAAAACTTTGTGGGCTTGTCTAAAAAAATGTGGAAGAACCTCATGTCTTGCAAGCAGGGGTTGGCAACGGGCTCTAAAGAAGAAGTATGAGGCTATTAGTGAGTATTGCTGCAAATTAAGAAGACCGCAGGCTTCGTATATTTGGCAAAACATTTGTAACTTGTTGATTTTTTTGTTTGGGAAATAGGAGATGGAAAGACAATCCAATTTTGGATAGATTATTGGCTTCCACAACAACAATTACTCAAACAATGCCAAGTTTCGATACCAAAGCAGGAATTACAGCCCTTAGCTGATTATTGGAATGATGATTTGAAACATTGGGATTTGAATCACTTGGGGCAATGGCTCTATGACAATGTGTTGCGAAATTTGGACAAGATATTCGTGCATGGAGACAGCTCTAGGGGAGACCGTTTAACCTGGAAACTCTCTTCCAAGGGGGAATTCACAATTAAATCCACATACACTCATGTATGAACGTTTGCAGAAGAAATGAACCACAAATTATGGAAGAAAATCTGGAAGTTTCTAGGCCCAACTAGAGAGTCCCTTTTTCTTTGGTTTGTTAGGAGGGAAGCTATCCCTACCACGAAACTAATGTGGGCAAGAAAGTTTGGAGACTCTCCCCTATGTCCAATATGCTGTTGCGAGGAAGAGCCTTGCTTAGGTTGTGTGTCGACGAAGGATTTATGGGAAAAACTGGGAAATATTATGGCTCACTTCTATTCCCCCACTAAATGCATCACTTGGCTTGAACATAATCTTTTGAGACTAGGCCAGAGGGTTATTCAGGGGAGGGAATGGAAGTACGTTTTTCGTACAGCTATGTATAGCATTTTGAGTAGGAGAAATAGAACTTTATACAAGGTAGCTGTGACGACATATCAAGTGATATTTTTACTCAATCAATTAGGAGTAGGGTGGATGACTTACTCCGGGTCCCCAGGAGTTGTAATTGTTTTTAAGTTCTTTGACTTGTATTATTAATATATCATCCTTCCAAAAGAAAAGAAGAATAGAAGTGTATAAATGGATTATTTTTTATCTGGAAAGGGGAAGCTTCTATTAATGAAAATAGTTACAAGTCATAGTAAGATATACATCAGGGAATATCCATACACATGGGTTGTTGCCTCCTCTACTTTATGTGTATTTAGAGTAACTCTCGAGTTTTGAAATTTACTCCTATATACAAAACACATGGGGATTTCCAAAAAGTTAATTTTCCCATGAATCCTCGTACTGTAGCTATACCAAATATCATGAACTAACTGTCTAAAGATATGCCAAGTTTACAAGGATTCAAATGGTGAAATCGTTGGAATTTGTTGCAGGGACAATCTAGTCTTTTCCAATGGCAAAAATAGGTTGAATAGTTTATTTATTTATTTTTTTTATTTTTTAGAATAAAGACTGAATAGAAGTGAAAAGATGCATAAGAAAGCAAGAATTGACACTGGATTTAAAAGAATCTACGTTGTACTTTCTAGATAATCTACAGGATGTTCGGTTTTACTCAAGAACCGGCTCCACTTGACCAAAGAACTGTTCTCAGTTAACCTTTTAACCCGGTGCGTTTTAGCCTTTTTTGGTTCCATTTTAGGCATTTCGAGTGATTTTTAGCAACGAGTTATGTTAAATAAAATTGCAAGTGTAGTTATAGGTTAAGGCCAAAAGAGCATATGAATTTAAGGGGTTGTGTAATTTGGTGCTTGAACTTTTGATAATGAGAATTAAATGCCTCTCAATTCTTAATTAGGATAATTAGAAATTTATTAATATAAAAAAAACCCTCTAAAATTTGAAATCATTGTCAATTAAGAAAATAAATTTTATGTTTATATAATTAATTACTTGATTTATAGTTTTATTTATTGTAATTTGGGAATATTTTACAAAATATTTATGTGTTTTATGGCTAGTTTCGACTAAAGACTATTTAACTAGGGTTAATGTGTTTTTATTGATGTGATTGTTGAGTTATTGTTTTACCAAATTTCTTCATGAATTATTTTTGTTACTTTATTTTTAATGAATGTAATTGACTAATAACTCTGGCATGATTTAATATTTAGTTTGAGATGTAATGACGATAAATCACGTTGGAACAAGATAACAAGAATACTTAATAAAAATTACTAGAAATAGTAGCAATTTCTAACGATTTATATAAGTAATTATTAAATGAAAGCTCAGAATTTTAAAGATCTCAATGCATCGTTAGAGATTTTCTATTAAAGGCAAGGCTACAACAAGAAATTGGGTTAATTAGTTTTAACTAAGGAATTTTGCCGATAGTTATTGAGTTACGTGGGCAAGAAAAAATTGCACCTTTGCATTAATATAAGACACTACTTGGAACATTGCTATTGGTTAAGTTACTCCCTATTGATTTTTACTTCACATTATTATTTTTATTGATTCCTCTCGTTTGAATTCTATCAACTTGAATTAAGTTAAGTGGTAAAAATGTTGGTAGTTGATTGAAAAATCCTTGTGGGACAACTTTGATTGTTGTTAGTTATTACAATTTCACTCTAAAGTACTTGCTAGGTTTTGTTACATGAGGATCTATGAGTGGGCAATGGTTTCACCATCAAGTTTTTTCTTAATCTTGAAGTGTTTGTTGCGCGGGAGGGTTTTCGAAGAAATGTTGGGAATTATAGCTAAAAAATCTTTTATTTGATGTAAAACTCTATATTTAATGAAATTAATATGGCATATAGAACTGGATTCCGTGATAGAGGTTTTTAGAAAGTACTATAAATGAAAAGAAATCTAGTCTATCACAGCTACAATGTGGATGAGTATTCTATGGTTAGAATATGAGTTGGAGGTCTAGCAAGCTAAGCTCCTTTTTCTTAGATGTGCTATAGGTGAGACTTCTAGCCATAAGGTTAATAATTCTTGTACGTTGGATAGTTGGAATTAATTTGCCAAGACAGACTTGTCTAATAACTTCTAGAGGAATCATCCCTTTGTGATTGTTCGGGATAATCGATAAGATCCAGACCTGCAATAATATCTCTGGATGTTTGCTTTATGGTAGCTTTATAAGATAAGAAAGAAACATCTTGAGGAGTCATTGATTATCGGACTAGACATATAAAGATGGTAGATAACATTGTTATAAATGGGCTATAACTAAAATGAATGCATCAGGAAAATGTACCTATCATTGTAGTATTAGAGACACACTTGAGTTATCGAACTCAGGGAACGGTAAAGGCTAAAATAGTCATCGTCTTACCTAATGTTTAGTCTAACAAATTGATTTTTAAGGAACTAATTAACAAATCGGGAAAACTACTAAAAATGATTAAATGGAAGCAACAATTAAAAGTATGAAATTTTAGGGAAAGAGTTTGAATGAAGGATCCCCTAACTTTTGTCAACTATTCCAATTAAAAAACTTATAAAATGATGTTTGAAATTGAATGTTGGGTTATTACACGAAAGTTGGGCAATTCCTATCTCTAGGTGAAGGCCGCTCTACTCGCTTAACTTTTAGAGGAGAATCTCTTCTCTCTTTAACCGATTATGAACGCAATAAACTTAGGTGATCTAATAAACCAAAAGTGCAAAGAATATCTCTATTCCATTGCCAACTCTTATTACCCAATTAATTGCCCTAGATTGATCTTCCTTTTTCAATTTCAATCAATCTTGAGAAATAATCGATTCCGTACAAATCAATTATCAAGAAAACGTAATTGAACAACAACTTTCACATAAACAAACATCACTTTAATGAAATTTAATAAAAAATCATATCATTTGAAGCTAGGGTTCAACCGTCGATTCAAATAATAGAAATTTAGCTAGTAAACATCCTAAGAATAGCCCACGATTAGGCTAAAAAAGGGATGAGTCCACGGTTCCGAATGCCACTGATCTATGATGAATTGTCTATATTTATATATGTTATTTTCATCGTTTTACGGTGTTTTTAATATGCAAAATTGCATATTTTGGACTAATACTCTTTATTCTTGTCTTAGGTTCCTTCCAAAAGAGAATCTCTTATAGAAAGCTTTTTAACATGACTTTCTGAGAGGCTTCTCCATGGGGACCATAAAGCGATCATAGTCTAACTTTTCAATAGGGGATTCACGATGAAAGGAAATGAAAACGGGCAAAAACGGAGTGAAAACGACGAAAACGAAACTGCCAGTGTCAATGAAGTAGACCTACGCCTGAGGTAGGCCAACCTACCGCCGAAGGTAGATCTTCGAGTCACCAGCAAAGCTAGGAAAAAACCTACTGGCGATGGTAGGATGCCCCTATCGTCGATGATAGGCCCCGACTGCAAAAGAGCAATTTTTGGGCAGCCCTACTGCGGATTGTAATGCTCAACTTACCATGCGTGGTAGGTCACTGCTGTAGCAGTTATAATCTAATTTTAACTCTATTTTGATGTAGTTTTTCCCTATTAATAGATAATTCTGCCATTTGGGCGAGAAGAGGTAGTTAGTAGGCAATTATGGGTGAATTTAGGTTAGATAATTCCCCAAAATTTACTTTCAATAAGTTAGATAATCATTAGAATTTCTGTAATTTAGTTCTTGGGGATCAAGATTTGAAGAGTTCATATCAAGATTTTGAGCTTCAATTGGGGGACTTGAGAGACGAGCTTGAGAGACATTTGGGACTACAATTGCAACTTCAAACTTCTTCCTAAGCTTTCTTTTCTTTACTTTTGAGTGAATTCAATGTTTAATTTCAGTTTTTATATAGCGATAAGTGAGTAGTTCTTTACGTTTGGATGAGGGTTGGACCCTAGTTCTTGATTACAATGATTTTGGTTTAATTTGATGAATTCGATGTTTGTTTTTAATTAAGTTGTTTCCAATTGTGCTTGTTTGCAATTTAATTGTCGCCAAATTGTTCGGAATTTAAAAAGGAAGAACAATCTAGGGCAACCAATTATGGGTAAGTTGGGGAAATTGATTAGAGATATGATATTGCACTTTTAGGTTCTTTAAATCACCTAATATTACTGGGCTCATAATTGGATAGGAAGAAAAGAGATTTTCCTCTAAGAGTTAGTGAGCAGGGTAGCTTTCACCTATAGATAGGGATTGCCCGATTAGTTGTGATGACCCAACTTAATTAAATCAACATCGTTTTCTTTAAAGTTTTCCAATTGAATTAGTAACAAGGATTAAGGGATTCCACCATCCAAACTCTTTCTTTTATAAACTTTTAAAACGATAATTTTGTTGCTTTGCTTTCTTTAGTTGTTAAACTGTTTTCAGCTTTTTATTTTAATTCTTTTTCAAGCCAACTTTTCTTTAGGCTAAACATTAGAAAGAACGATTAGTACTTGAGCATTTATCGTTCCTCGAGATTCGATACACGGGTATAACTTTTTTACTACATTAATAGGTTCACTTGTCTATTGCTCAGTTTAGTAGTTCATCCCCTGTTTTTAAAACATACACATCAGCCACCCGAGCTAGTCTCTCTACTCGCTTGATGAAACCTAAAATTGCTCCGTGAAATCTCTTCAATCTTCCTCCAAGAGCTTCACTTTAATGTTAGTTATGGAGAATCTATCTAATTGAAGAGGAATTGAGAGGGTTTTTTTTGCCTAAATTCACCCTAATTCCTCCTCTCTAAGCCTAAAACTGTTCTCCCTTCAAAAAAGGAAAAAATTGATATAAATACACATAAAAACACATTACTGCACTGCTGATAGTACATACTGCGTCTGGTAGGTCGAACTCTACTGTTCGTGGTAGGGTTCTATTTCGAATTGGTTGGAATACTCAAGGCCTACCGCGTGCTGTAGGTCTAGCCTACTATTTATGGTAGGCTTCTGTTGGCAACTTATTTTGGCCCTTGGACTGAAGGCTTGCGGTGGGTTGGCCTACCGTCAGTAGTAGTTCTCCTTCCTTGGTGCCGGTGGCTTCGTTTTCTCCATTTTCACTTTTATTCATCGTCTTCTTCATTAGGAAGCACATAAGATAAGAATAGAGATACATGGTGTAAATAATACATTTATATACTAAAAACTTCATAAAACAACGAAAATAACATATGTTAATGTAGTACAACACATATCAAGTACCCTTACACTTATCTGTTGCTTGCCCTCAAGCAACACAAAACTAGGCAAAATTGGAAAAGGTAAAAAGATAAGTGCAAAAGTTTATTCGTTGAAAATGACACATGGAAGGACAATAGCACAAACAACCAAAAAGAAACAAGACTCTATGAACGAAATAAATGATAACAAATAAAACAAGAATAAAAACAACTACACATGTCACTTCAATGGGAATATGATTGCTTAACCGCACAAAGATTTTTCAGAAGACGAAATACAAGAATTGACAATCCTACTACTATCTTACTAATATCCTTAGTAGTCAGTGGTATGTGTGTGTGTGAATTTCTCATGTCACATTTCAAAGAAAACAAGGAATGTCAAGTTATTAACGTAGTGAAAAACTTCATTGGAAAATACACAACACAACTCAGATTTCTCAAAACCTTTTTACTCTAAGTCTATTCTATGTCATTCCTGGATTAGGTAGGATTTTTTTATCTTGTAATGGTAGGCACGGGACATAATAGGTGTCAAAGAAAGGAAAGGAAAAACAAAAACAATTGAGATAGATCTAATGCAATCGAAAGGAAAGATATCAAACATATTGAACACTTTTTAGCCACTTTTCACTCATTCCCATCTATCCTTGAACGTCTTACTTCGTTCAAATTAAGCACAATTCACCTAACAATACTTTAATTTTTTCACTCTATATATTCCATTATAAGAGAGAGAGAGAGAGAGAGAGAGAGAGAGAGAGAGAGAGAGACTTTTGAGAGAAAAATGAAGAGATATTTAAATACTCATTTTTTTCTTTGTTTTCTATATTTTTTTCATCCAAAGCTTTCTAACTTTCAACCGCTGCATATATCTTTCTTGCAAATATTTCCCATAACACCCTTTTTATACAAAAGTCCTATTCTTTACGTAAACACCCCACACTTAACTATTTTCCTCACTCAAAATACCTAAAAAGTATGTAATCATTAGCTCAACGAATTGAGGTTTTATATAGTGTGAGTTTAAAAGTCAAAGAAAGGAAGGGATTAAACCTTGGCATGAAGGCACAAAAAAGGGAATTAGGGTTTGATGTCATATAAGGGACAGACAAGAAAGGCACAAACGGTACAAAGAAAGCCTATGACCATCATCTCTAGGATCAACCTAGACTAAATTTCATCACTTCAAAGCTAAGAAAAACACAAGATTGAAGGCAAAGACTCGAAAAAGCATTCACTATGCTAATCCCCTAAGATTCCAAGGTTTCTATTACTAACCCGACACTTACAAGTGCATAAAACCATTGATTTTGTAAGAGTAAAAATAAGTGTGGTTTTCAAGTAGATCAAGTAAAAAGCTTTTTTTTTTTAAATCCTACGAGTTTTACAGTCGAGACTCCCACTGAAATGTGACAAGAACAAAACTCTTTTTGGATCTTTTTTCTAAGTATAAGAAAATTTGATGTGAATTCACTTTGATTGTAGTTTAGATTCTACTCTTTCCCAAGGATCACCTACTTTTCTTGAAGAACCTCAATTGAGGATTTTAAACTCAATACTCAGTAGGAAACCTATGAGGATCTAAGCCTCATAAACCTAATATGAAGAGGCTAAAGTTCTTTCCTATATTTATAACTAGAACCTTGAGGAAACAAATGTCTCAAAATCCCAATTACACAATTAGAAGACCCAAGATCAATTGATTCAAAGAAAGAAAACTCTATGAGTCAACTAATGAAAGGAATTTGAATGATCAATTGGTTCCATTAATTCTACAATCTAAGACAAAAAATTTTTAAAATAATAAGGACATATATCCTTAGCAAGCTAGTCTAAGAAGGTAAAGAAACTTAGAAGCAAATGAATCTCTCTCAGACTTCAGGAAATTCATCAATGTTGTTTACAAGAGGTGGCATAAGTAGGTATTTATAGAGAAAACCTACTCCTCTTCCTAAAAACTAATGAGTATTAAAAATACATAACTAAACTTCTAATAAAAGTTAATTACAAATTTGGAAATAAAGAAACCAAGAATTAATCCAAAAATAACTAGAATTGACCAAAAATAATTTGTAAACTTGGCTTGGCCAGGTCTGGTTGAGAAAGTGGCCGGGTCCGGCCATTTAACCTTCAAAACTGGCCATTCTAACCAGAGACCTGTCGGGGATGGTAGGGTGGAGGCCTACCATTGCAGCTAGGTTCTATTTTGCTCTTTTTGCTGTGATTTTGCATCTCCTCAGCTATCAGCTTTGTTTGACATTCAAAAAGTTCAAAATGATTCTTGGTGTCTCCAGTAAACTTGTAGAAAGTTCTCTAAGAATTCCAATGAATCTTGAATCTCCTCAGTTGGATTCCTATGTTGCCAGTTATGGCCATTGTACCGAATTTGTCATCTTTGCAATCGAAGATAGAATGTCCGGTTTAAGACTGGTCATAGGATATTCAAATGAACACATCTATTCATGAGCTATACCATTCTTGAAACCTCAAGAAGTCTTCTAAAATCTTCATGCAGATCACTTGTTCATTTGAAGATATTAAATGCCCTAGAAAGAAGTTCTTTCAAAACTGGTCCAGAAATTCCAGTTTACCTCCACTTTGACCATTCTTCTAGCTTTAACTCTTGGACTTGAATTTTCCAAGAATTGATGCATATCTGTGGTCATATTATACCCCCCCACTTTAAAGAATTCATCCTCGAATTTGCACCTGTATTTAAGAACAAAAGGTAGGCATTCATTAGAAACGTAATTTTCAATTGAACCATGCTATGATCATTGTTGCTAAAGCACTGAAGAACTAGACAAATAAGTCCAATGGTCATGTAAATAACAAGAAGAGCAAGATGTCTATAACTTCTTTAGAAGGTCTATGATATGAAAATGTTGTATGATCAAAGAAGTTCAAAGCGAGGTAGCTCAAAGAAGGGCTATGCAAGAAAAACTCAAAGATTACAAGACTTCTTCCAATGGAAGTATAAGTGAAAGTATAGAAATATTGTAAATCAAACATAGTAATAAAATTTCTGACAAAGTCCTCAAAGGGTTGATGAAATTGGCGACTCAAGTTTACTAAATCTTTCAAAATGAAGAACATAATGTGTTGTAGAAGTTCAAGTTTCCAAATAAGAAGTGTGCCTTCAAAAGTTTCAGTAAAGGACTTTAAGATAAAAGTTTTTTGGGAACAACTTCTTTGACTTATCTTTCAAGAAGGAACTACTATTAACATCCTTAAAAGGTAAATGAAAGTAGAAGCTTTCATCATGTCTAAACTCTTTTCTTTGAAAGGGTAATGATAATTCCCAAGCACCTTCAAAATAGACACAAAAACATTTAACATGATAGAATATCCTTGATGAGTCTTAAATTTCATATAAGGTGAGGAAATATAGACATAAATTTTTCAAAATTCCAAGATGGTCTACATTTCCCATTGAAAACTATTTTATCAAAGAACTCCTTAAAAAGTAGATAGTTAAATAATGTAGCTTCAAATTCATGCTTCAAAATTAATGCACAAGAGTTCTTTTAAAGACTAGCAAATGAAATGAACAACTTTGAAAACCAATCCTTGAAAGGTATGTGGTAATAAAGATGCTCAACAACGAAATCTTTGCATACTTATTCAAATCCTACCTCTACTATGATTCAAAAATCTTTTAACAAGAAATCCTTGAAATGTAAATGGTAGAATTTGAATCCAAATGTGTTTTCAAACAACAAGTTGAAAGAGTTAACAACATTTGAAATCTTGTGCTCATTGTAAGAAAACTCAAAGTTATCACTAAAAAGGTGAAAATGTTGGTTTAAAGGAATAACTCCATCAAGATCTTTCATAAAAGCACCAAGGAAAGGAAATGCATTATTAACATCCTCAATAAACTTTCCTAAATACTCATCATGCAAAATGTCAAATAAACCATTAAGCTCAAAACCAACAATTTTAGGATCAACAAATGAAGTATCATCTGACATACCAAAGCCATAACAAGAAGGATTAAATTTAGCACCACTAGGCATCAATGGATTTTCAAGAGAAGCATGGGAAGAACGGCATTTAGTCATACAAGGCATAAGAAGAAAGACATTCCCATCAAAAGAAATAACACATATATCACCAAGTATGCCCACATGAAGAGTATAAGAAACCAATAAACACTTTAATTCTACAGAAGAAACTTCATGAAATGAAAGAGAAGGGTTAAGAGATACGCTTATTGGTAATTCTTCAAGAATAGCTCCAAGCTCTTTCTCCATGTTCCTTCATTTTTCTTCAATTCCTAGCATATAAGAAACATAATTAGCAATATTGAGATGGCATTCATCAACTCTAGGAATTGCACAATAATTGGAATTAAACTCTATGAATTGTTTCTTTTCTATTAAACTTCCAAGAGAGTTGAGAAAATAACGTTGATATCTATATTCCTTGAAAACAAGTGAGAACAACTTAATTCCCCTAAAATAAATCTCAAAGCTCAATTAGGAATTAGTGGGAAAGAAGTTTATGATCTTGATAGACTTGTAGGCAAGCTTTCCTCCTTCATCCTTGCTTGAATCTAACTTTTGGGTTTTAAATTATCTAATTTTTTGGATTTTTCAAATGTGAAAAAGAGACAAAAGACTCTATAGACTATAACTATAACAATAACTAGATCTAAACATACATCAAAGACGAAAGGAAAATAGAAAAAGACACAAAAACAACCAAAAAGAAATGACAAAAGACATAAATATCCCCATACTTAAAACCACATTGTCCTCAATATGGAGGCCAGAGTAAAGTGTAAATACTAGTAAAACACATATTGGGAAGCAATCCCGATGATATAAGGAATATAGGCATATCGGGAAGCAATCCCCACAAACAGTAAAAATAGAAAAAGAAAAAAATAACGGCAAAAATAGCATAAACCATATAGAAAAGAAAAGACATGAAGGAAAACAAGAAAATACCAAAGGAAAAGAAAAACGAAGGAAAGAAAACTCCTTATTGCGAACCAAATTTCCTGCCACCACCTCAATTACTGCCCTGATTCGGTAGAAATTGACTACATAGTTGGGTTAGCATCACCTCTTGACGGTCGTTAGACGCCCTCTGATTTTCTTACTAATCCGCAGAGCGACAGGTCGACTCCACTATCTCCGCCAGCTGGGCCCCATGGATATCTTGGGTAAGGCAGAGCAGCTTGAAAGTAGCCCGCATCTTTGTCTGAAATGCATCCATGGGGACTGTGGGAAGTGCGTCCTTGACTGAGAGGTCATAGGACTCGTCATCCTTACTCTTATCATTGTTACGCTATGAGGAGAATACTCCACTGCTAGTTCTTATGGTTTTCTTTATCGAATGTAAACTAGCAATGTTGCGTTCCCGCAGCCAATCCTCCTGATCGGAGGTATCTAAACCTTGTTGACCTCGTCCCACGAATAGCCGCAGTTGTTGAATGTGGTGAATTTTATGATCTGTGGCTTCCCTGTCTACACTCTCCCTTCTCCTGTGAATTCAATAATAAAACAACAAAGACATGTGAGAGTATCACAGGATAATGAATCACACATGTGCCAGTAGTATCATAACCTGCGGAATGCATCGTGTGTTAATAAGGGTGGCGATGGAAAAGTGGGATTGCTCTTGGAGTTTTTTAATCATATAAAGATTGAGTATGCTCACATCACTCTCCCTATCCCCTTTTTTGGACTAAAGTGTGGCCTAAGAAATATGTGAGGACTTGGGGAAGGAGTTGGGGAAAATCACCCTCGTGAAGGATACGTCGACGATTACCCGGACGTGGCTGGATATCGAGGCGATCACAAGTCACCTCGTAGTTCCAGTACGGGTCCTCATTGATTGTTTTCTTATTAGAATCTATAGTTATGGTGTTTCCGTCATCAGTAATCCCCAAAATGAAAGCTAGACACTCCCTATCTAATACTATCTTCACCCCCTTGACCGTGGAGATTATAGTAGAAAGGTCCTTGTCCGTTTTGTGAAAGATGTTGGCATAGAATTCACGGACAAGCTCGAGGTAATAGGTTCCAAAAATATGTAAAAGAGGTTACTACCCTGATCCACCAAAAAAAGCATCTAATCATAGGTGTTTGATAACCGAGCATCAAAGGATTTTTCGATGATAAGTTTAAGGTGCTCCCTATCGATATCCATTTCTGGAGTACCGCGAGAGCGCTTCGGATAAGGAGGAATAGAGGGATTGGCGGGGCAGGGCGTTGAATCATCAACCCAAGCCCTTTTGGATTTGGAGGAAGAAGCTGTGGATTTTTTAGGTGCCATAAGGAGTTCAACAAAAGGCACAGGTAGGAGGAGTACAAAGATAAACACGCATAGATGAACCTCGAACACAAAAGTAAATAACAAAAAGAATATATATGAACTAAACGTAGCTCGTTTGTGCAAAAGTGTCCTACACATTGCGCGTGTGTGATGAAGTATTACAAGATAAACTAACTAAAAAATGAGAAAAACAACGAATGGAAAAACTAAAAACCAAAACACAATAAACACAAAGCACAAAATTCAACAAAAAACTAATACAATTAGCAACTAAAATTAAATAAATAAAAGTAAAGCAAAGAGTTTTAGGGTTAGCCTGGATTTGTCTGAACAAACAAATCATCGCTGTAATTCCAATTAAATGCGTTCCCTGCCTTGAACGATGCGCTACCGGAGTTTCGTTGGAAATTTTTTTTCAAAACTTTCTACAAATGTTTGTTAGAAACACCAAGAAAAAGTGGGAACCATTGATAGTAAAATAAGAAATAGAAAAAATAAGTAGAAAAAGAAAAGAAAAGAAAAGGAAAGGGAAACAGGCAGAGGAGGGAAATCAATTTTAATGGTGGGTGTTGGAGGGTGGATTTTTATGGTGCAACATAGAGAAATAAAAATGGAGGGTAAAGATGGTGGGTGGTGTGAGAAATAATGGGAGAAAACAAAAAAAGAAGCAAAGGAGAAGAAGAAGAAAAAAGAAGAAAATGAGAAGGAGAAGAAATAAGAAGACAAGGAGAAAAAGAAGAAGTAAAGAAGAATAAGAAGAAAGAAGAAGAAAAGGAGAAGCAGAAGAAAGAAGAAGAAAAGATGAGAGAGAGAATACAAACCATCGTTAGAGTTGCCGAAGTTATGTTGCTAGTGGAGAAGGTTCCCGCCGGAGTGGTTGAAGAGAAGAAAAACCGAGAAGGGGAAGGGAGGAACGAGAAGAAGGAAGAAGAGAAAGGAGGGGGGTGAGGGGGGGAGGGGGGAGGGAAGTTAGGGATTTTTAAGAGAGAGCTTGGGGTGGAAATTGCAAAAATTTGGGAGTATTTACCCACAAATACTGGAGGTTTATTGTTCGTGGTAGGCTTTTGTCTGCGAGAAAAATCATAGTCGAACCTACCGTCTGCAGTAGGCTCCTTTTCATGCAAAATTTTGGTGCTTTGACCCTACCGTCTGCGGTAGGGTTATGCCTGAACTCCGATATTTTCCTTTATGTGATTTTTAACCCTGTTTCATGCCTGCCAACGTTATGAATTCATTTTTTAAACTCAAAATAGGTCTTAAGCAAGCATTCATCTCTCCAGAAACACCATGCAATAACAAAAACAAAAAAATGATCAACACAAAAAGGAGAGAAAACTACAATTCAAGTCCATAATTACAATAAGTTTACAAAGAATTACAAGAAATATTCCCTTTTAGATGCCAAAAACACCTCCTGGATCATGACAATCCGAGTTTTTCTTGACATTCCCTTTCTCGGTATGCCGAACGAGTATCCACTTTTTTAATCCCACTTTCAATTTAGGGAAAAAGTCTTCCCTTTTTTCTTTAATTTCTTCGGGCTATCATCCCGTTTTGGGTGAGTTTCCTACAAAGGCAAAGACACTTCTTGAGTTATATAATAAACATAACATAAAGTATCTTAAGTTTAAGAAGTAGGAGTTGAATTTAAAGGAAATTTGAACAATATATCATTATCTCCCACCCTTAAGATTAGCTTCCCTTTTTCTATGTCCGTTAAAGCCCTCGAAGTATGCAAAAACGGGTATCCTAAGATAAGAGAGAAGTCTACATCCTCCTCCATAACTAGAACGACAAAGTCAACAGTGAATACAAGGTCCTTGACCTTGATCAGGACATCTTCTATTACCTCCTTAGGATGTCTAACACTTTTATATGGCAAATTAATAGACATCCTAATGGGTCTTGGCTTTTCAAAGCCTAGTTTCTTGCACATAGAATATGACATAATGTTTATACTAGTGCCTAAATCTATTAAAGCTTTATCAACTTGAATACTAACATTAGTGCAGGGAAAAGAAAAACTTTCTAGATCTTCTAACTTCTGTGGTAGTTTATCCTTGTTGATAAGGATCGCCGAACATTCTTCGCCCAAGACATGTGTGGATGGATCGTTAAGTTTGCTCTTCTTTGTCAGTATCTCCTTCAAGTATTTAGTATACTTGGGTACATGCAAGAGTAGATCACAAAGAGGTGAGTTTATTTTCAATTGTTTAAGTATCTCTATGAATTTTTGACCTTGTCCTGTTTGCGATCACGAACAAGAGCTACCGGATATGGGATTATGGCTTGTACTAGGCAATTGTCGGCTTCTCCTTCTTCTTTTCTTTACTAGGCTGTAATGCTTTAGAGTCAAGAGTTTTGGATGATCTTCTTTCCTTATCAACACAGCTTTTCTCTTGTATGATTTTCACCTTTTCTTCTTTTAGAACGTCCTCATCAAATGTTACCAAGATAACATCAACATGCTCTCTCGGGTTTACTTCGGTGTTACTTGGGAGAGTTCCTAGAGTCCTCCTTAATATAACTTGACCAGCTGCCCTATCTGTTTCTCTAGATTTCGAATCGACTTCTTAGTTTTTTTGGGTAGCCTCTATAGTACTCATCCTGGTATTCATGGTGTTCATGAATTTCACTATAAGATCTTCAAATTATCTTTTGCTGGTGGAGGATTCTATGGAGCTGCATCATATGGTAGTGGTTGGTAGGATCTCTATTTTGGAATCCCCGAGGTTGTTGTTGTCTTTACTGTTCTTGCCTACCACAAGATAAGTTTGAGTGATCTCTCGGATTATAAGTGTTGGAGTAGGGGTTATTTCCGTGCTAGTTCTCTTATACAAAATCTACTTGCTCCATAGGGCCTCTCATGCTAGGGTATTCATGATTGGGATTCCCTCCACTGCAGAAATCACAGAACATGACTTGCTGATTATTCTTACTTGGAGGTGTAGTAGTCAAGTTCCCCATCTTTACTCTATCATCATTGCCAATCGAACTTCTATAGTAGTGATAACATCTATATTATATATTCTGGCAAGTTTTAGCTTGGATCTCTGTCCTCTCCAGGCATAGCTAATCATAGCTATTTGTTCAACGAGGTCATATATCTTTCGGGGAGGGAGGGGGGGGTAGAAGGGTATTGTGATCTGTAGAAACAATAGCAGAGGCATCAATTAGCTGTCTTGTCCCAAAGGAAACTCCATTATGAAAGGACTAAATATAAATATGCAAATCTAATCCATGGTGGGGACACTTTCTGAGTGGCTCATTCTATCTTTCCTAAGCCTCATAGAGGCTTTCTCCATAAATTTGTTGGAACGATAAAATCTCGTTCCTAAGCTTTATTGTATGACCAGGAGGAAAGTACCTCTCCAGAAGCTTTTTAGCTAGTGAATCCCATGAGGTAATCGAGCCAGAGTCATGACTTGAGCCATGATTTTGCCTTCCCCCCCAGAGAGAATGGGAAAAGACAAAGTCTAATGGCATCTTCTGAGACTCCGTTGATTTTAAAGGTATTGCACACCTCCAAGAAATTGTTGATGTGCGTATTAGGATCATTCTCAAGGAGTCTGTCGAACTGTACGTTGTTCTGCAACATTTGGATCACGTTCGACTTGATTTTAAAGTTATTCGCTTCTACCCATGACCTGGCTATACTAGACTGCGTCCCTGAGATGGATGGTCTAGCATAATCTACCATTGTCCTCTCCACCATTGGTGGTGGAAGTTGTGGTACAAACAATGGATTTATGTAAGGTGGAGCCTCTGGACCTTCTTCCATCTCGACGGTGACGATGGCATTGTTTTTTGCCGTCTCAAACTAAAGAGTGCGTTGGGCACTCCACAGCGAATGCTTGGATTCCAAATCGAATGGGACTAATTCACCCCTTTTTTTCGGGGCATAAACTAGTTACCCAAGACCTGAATAGACAAATCCAGTCAAGTCCACAAATAATAGATCACAAGTCAAAATATAATAAACCAATAATTGCAAGCAAAACGAACAATACAAAATAAAAACAAAAACAAGAAAAAGAATAAAAATAAAATTTACCAAAGCACAAGAAAAATAGTTTTCTTTAAGTTGTCGTTCCCTGGCAACGGTGCAAAAAACTTGATGTTGTTATAAATGGGGTATAACTAACACAAATACAACATGCAAGTGTACCTATCACTGTAATATTAGAGACACACTCGAGTTGTTGAACTCATAGAATCTAAAAGGCTCAAATAGTCACCGTCTTACCTAATGTTTAATCTAACAAATTTGGTTTTAAGAAATTAATCAATAAGTTGGGAAAACTACTAAAAATAATTAACTGGAGGCAACAATTAAAGGTATGAAATTTTAGGAAAAGAGTTTGAATGAAGGATCCCCCTAACTTTTGCCAACTATTGTAATTGAAAAACTCATAAAACAATGTTTTAAAATGAAGGTTAGGTTATCACATGAAAGTCGGCAATCCCTATTTCTAGGTGAAGGTCGTTCTGCTCACTTAACCTTTAGAGGAGAATCTCTTCTCTCCCTAACCGATTATGAATTCAATAAACTTAAGTGATCTAATAATGTAAAGTGCAAAATATATCTCTATTCAATTGCCAACTCTTATTACCTAATTAGTTACCCTAGATTTATCTTCCTTTTTCAATTTCAATCAATCTTGCGAAATAATCGATTCCGTACAAATCAATTATCAAGAAAACATAATTGAACAACAACCATCACATAAACAAACATCAATTTAATGAAATTCAATGAAAAATCATATCATCCAAAGCTAGGGTTCAATCCTCAATTCAGACAATAGAAATTTAGCTAGTAAACATCCTAACAATTGTCAATTCAATAGTAGAAATCACAATTAACAAAAGAAAAGAAAGCTTAGGCTGAAAAAGGGTCGAGTCCAAGGTTCCGAACGCCACCCAAGAAAGTCTCTCTATTCGCTTGATAAAACTCAAAATTACTCCGTGAAATATCTTCAATCTTCCTCCAAGAGCTTCAATTTAATGTTAAGCATGGAGAATCTACTTTAAAAAGGGGGAAAATGATGTAAATACACAAAAACGCATTACTACACTGTTGACGGGACTTACTGCGTTCAGTAGGTCAAGCCCTACCGTCTGTAGTAGGGTTATGTTCTGGATCGGCTGGAATGGTTGCGGTAGATCTCTGTTGGCAACTTCTTTTTGTCTTTGGACCTATTGCATGTGGTAGGTTGGCCTACCATTGGCGGTAGGTCTGCTTCCTTGGTGCCGGTGAAATCTCTTCAATATTCCTCCAAGAGCTTCAATTTAATGTGAATTATGGAGAATCTACCTAATTAGAGGAATTGAAGGGGTTTTTCTTGCCCAAATTTGCCCATAATTTCTCTTCTCTAAACCTAAAACTGTTCTCCTTTCAAAAAAGGGGAAAAACTAAATACACATAAAAATGCATTACTGCACTACTGACAGGACCTACCACGTCCAGTAGATCGAGCCTTACCGTCAGCAGTAAGGTTCTATTCTAGATTGGTTGGAATGCGCAGGACCTGCGACGTGCGGTAGGTCTAGCCTACCATCTACGATAGGCTTCTGTTGGCAACTTCTTTTGGCCCTTGGATCTATCGTGTGTGGTAGGTTGGCCTACCGTTGGTGATAGGTCTCCTTCCTTGGTGCCAGTGTTTCATTTTCTCTATTCTTGCTCCATTTTCGCCTGTTTTCGCTCTTATTCTTCGTCTTCTTTATCGGGAAGCACCTAACATAAGAATAGAGGTAATGGTGTAAATCATATATTTTATATATTAAAAATATTGTAAAACGATAAAAAAAATACCATATGTAAGTGTAGTACAATATGGCACATATCAATAGATCATTGAGGAAGGAGTTAGCAAACTCAACCTATACTCAATGATGGGTGTTAATGTCACGCCTCGAAACCAAGGGACGTAACACGGCTATGCTAAGGGAACAAGGCTTCTTACGTCATATAACATAAAAAGAAAAATTCTATAAAAACCAAAACTTTGGAAAATAACATCTCTAACAACAATCATAAATTATTACATGTTCCCGCACTACAGAAAGTTCTAAAACATAAAGAAGAAACAACTACATAAACCTAAACCTATCTATACTTTTTTACCAAATGAGAACTTCCTCCCACTCATCACCGGATCTTCCCCAGAAATATTATTAGTTGCAAAGGGAGGAAAAGGGTGAGCTTCAACCTCAGCAAGAAACACTAATCCCCACCCAAGAGTTAAAAGAAAAATCATCTTCTAAAATCGGGTTTAGAGGTTTGATCGGGGTTTTTATAATAAAGTTTTAAACCCAATAATTGCAAGTGCACAAGATCAATGTAATACATAAGTATCAGGGTATCGAACCACAGAGAAAGGCTTAACTACTTAAATTACTATCTTCCTAAATTAATTTTATAAAAAGAAGATTGAAATTTTATTATATAAAAGTATTCCTAAATTAATTAAAACTAATGAATAAAATAACTAAATTAAAGATAATAGGAGCTTAACCGAAGAAGATGATTTAGAACCTTTAATCCACCACTAACCTATATAACAATGATTTAATTTTATTTAGGAGAAAAGATTAGACCTTTATGTGGTGATCTAGGCTGCAAGTATTGATTCACTAAAGAAATATATTGTGTTTAAATGTATGAGATAACCCATCTAACCATTAGCATGACTTATTCAATTCTATGACATAAATCATCTAAAATTAGCATGAACTATTCAATTCTAAAACCCACAATATACTTACAAAAATCACAAATCTCTCATACTGAAGATTACAAGAATTAAGCATGGATATAAATATCAATTAACCTAAATAATTATTCTACAAGAACAATCACAAAGAATTAATTGCATCAAACCAAAAAATTTCCAAAGATATGCAATCACATAAATAATATAATAAATCTCTCAAAAATAAAATAAACCAAAGTCACATAGCTAGGGTTTCATCAAGATTCTAAAAATAAATTTATTTCATGGCTAAAGGGAAAGAAGGAACCAATTTTTTAGAAAGGATCATAGCTTTCTTCTTCACTTGGAGCTGCTGTATTTTTCTGCTGCTTCCGCTTGTTCCTTGCTACCTGCTTCAGCTACTGTAAATTTCTCTGCTGCCTATTTCAACTGCTGCCGGTCTCTGCTACTATTTTTGCACCCCCTCGATTCCTTCTGCTGCAAGCTCAGCTTCAGCTGCTGCTGCGTGTGTTGCTACTTCGGTCTTCTCCAACAACAGCCTTTCTTGCTCAGCAGCAGCTGTTTCTCTCCTTTCTGTCCTCCTGCACCGCAACTCCTACTTCTTACTCAGTTGCTTGCACAGTAGCTTGCTGCTTGCGCAGCTCACGCTCTTTCGGCCCCCAGCTCTCTCTTTTAAAGTTGCTGCACAAGCAGCTTTCCTTCTTTTAGAGGTTTCCACTTTCCTATTCTTCTTCAATTTATTTTCCCTTTTCTATTGTGATTCACCTTTCTCTTTCCTTTTTTTTTTCCTCGGCTGCAATCTCCCTTTCCATCTTCAATTGTGATTCCTTGCAGCCCTCTTTCTTCTATTCTTTCTTGGATTTCCCCTTTCCTAATTCTTCTTGGCAACCCTCCTTTCCTTTATGAATAAAATAAAGTAAATTAAATATAATAATTATGTTTAATAAATAAAATAATTTTAAAGGCTAATAATTACCACTTAAGGTGTTTATTTGTGCCAAAAATCAACTCTATCATGGTTTAAGGAAACATTTAACTACTTGCAAAAGAATCTTTAGAAAACATTTTAATTTGTGAAAATAACATATTTTTGCACTATTTTAGAAGTTTAGAAGGCTATATGGCAACCCGAAATTTCTTTAAGAAAGTTTATGAACTCAGTTGAAGGGCATTAAAAGTTTGGAACAAAAGTGAAAAATGCAGGAATTAGTTCAACAATCAAAACTGTAGATTTCTTTCAGGAGAAAAAGAAAAAAAATAAAACTTCTAGTGGGGATTGAGATCAATTCAACCCCATTTTGCAAATACCAAGCGTTAGAGCAAAAAACCCAAAATATAGGCACTTTACATGGATCCCAGTGATGCCCAATTTGTAATCAATCATCAGTATTAATTAAATGGGAGTAGAAATTGAAGCAATGAACGTTAAGCACTTAACCTAAGCATTTTGGGCTTGTTGTTCAGTTAACTCATTTTATTTGATGAATAAAAATATTTCATTTACTTCACCAACCAACCCACATTTCATCAAAGAAATATTACAGAAAATTAATAAATACATCACCATAATCAATTACATAAATATTAAAATGACCTAATCATGATATTATGACAGAAACATTGGTTCCAGAGAACCCATACATCATCTGAACATTTAATTAATTAATTGTGCAACTAATAACTTCGGAATGTCACATGTATCATGCTTCAGTGGTCATTGAGTCTTGAAAACATCAAAATCATACTTAATTCATAAAAAGACAACCGCATAAAAATCTCATAAAACCATATACTTTTGCAAATTCGATAATGAAAGAATGTCAATGATGACTCTGATTAAAGACTAGTTGTTACTTACATTTAATGTATTGAACCTGGAACTCTAATTGAAAGCCCTAGCTTTCCCTTCTCTCTACTTCTCTAGCGTCTACGAACAAATGCCAGAAAACAGAATAGATTGTTAGGTTAATTAAACTCTGATGTCTTTATTTTTTTTATTTATACTTAAGGCCTCATCGCTTTAACCCTCCATAAAGACACCCCCACACTTAAAATTAATAAACTTAAACCTTATTATTTTTTTCCACCAAAAGAATATAATCACAAGCTAGCCCCTCAAAACCCCAGGAATTACAGTTATGTAAAGAGGTATTCTCATCATTACACCTTTAAAGTAAAGACCTATTTACACAGTATTGTTATGGGGGATCAAATATCTCCAAATGTTGATAATTGGATATATTCAAAATGATAAATAATGTAATTTTATAACAAGGGTATTTTGTTCATTTCAGTAACTCAGAATAATTTAGTCTTTGGTCCTGGAGTAGCTCATAAAAGCTAGGTGACTTAATTGTCACAATGTAAGAATAAAAGGACTAGAGAAGAAACAGGAGTTATTTGATTAATAGGGCCCTGAATGTTTATTAAGTAAAATTGGGTCAATTTAATTTAATAAGAATTCCAAAGTCTATATATTCGGTTAGTAGTTATTAGGATTTTAATAAATTCTTTTAATTAAAAGAACCTCAGAAATAACTAGATCAAATAGAGAAGATCGAGCTTGTTTTAAGTTGGATAAAAAAATCCAAGGTCCAGAACAAGCCCATGGCCGAAACCCTAAGGCCCTTGCAGCCTAGAGTGATAGCTAATATGTGTGGGACAACTGACTCTTCAGAGTCTTAGTTGGAAAAGAGAGAATCTAGGAGGTTGTTGTGATCACTTATGAGTTGGAACTTATCTAGAACTCATTGAAGTTTATCCAAACAACCAAAACCTCTCTCTCCTTCATTCCATTAGCCATCAATCACAAAATTGGCCACAGCTCTCTTCCCTACTATTTTGGCCAAAATTCTTGAGAAAAGAAGCGCACAAAAGGTTCATCAAGTTTTCTAAAAAATAATTAAACAATTCTTCCGTCTAGTTCTTTGTTTCTCTTTCACCGGAGACTCTATGAACTCTAATAATACTCTAGAAAGCCTTAGAAGCTTGTGATGAGGAATAGTAGGATATTGGCTGGAAAGATCGTCGAAAAAATCCATGCTAAGAAACGACAAAAAAGCTGATCAATGGAAGCGAAACCATCGGCTACGTAATTTCCGGACACTAATCGTTTGAAAGCACGATCTGAAACTATGAGATCCTTTATTTTTCCTTTTTTCTTTCTTCCGATGCCCCTCTGTAATCCTTCAAGAAACACATAAATTAACTATTTTCCTTTAAAATAAATAATGTGACATGGTTATTTTTAATGAATGTTGGATGAATGAGGGAGATTGAAACTTGTTGGCTTTTGTTGGGAAGTATGCCCCAAAAGTCTCATGTTTGATGTAAAATCTATTTTATGGAATAAATGTGAAGTAATATTTATGATTCTTTGTTCGTAATTTGGATGCATTTATTGTTATACAGATATATGGTCTAAATAATTTATTGTTTGATGTAAAATCTATTTTGTGGAATACATGTGAAGTAATATTTATGATTCTTTGTTTGTAATTTGGAAGAATTTATTGTTATACACATTTATTGTTAAGTAGGATCCACCACTACAAGAATCTACAATTTTACCGATTGACAATTCGCTTGGTAGAACTATGTTATCAACCGATTACCGACCAATATTGTCGAGAGCAAATTTTGACCGAATTTCGTTGGTTGACAATAGTTACCAACTGATTATTCAAAGTTTCCTATCTAATTGGTTTTTCATAATTAAATAATACAATTAAAAAAAAGCTAGCGACTGATTATTTTTAATTGTCGACTGATCATCGGTCGATAAATTAATTTTTTTTAAAATATAAAGTATTTACCAATCGAATATTGACCAAAAGGTCAGTAGATAATTAATTTTAATATAAAAGAAATTAAAAAATAAACTTTACACACCGAATATCAGTTAGAATTCTGTTAGGAAATTGTAAATTTTTTAATAATCCACCTGAAATTCACAAAAACCCAACAAACATAACATTGAACATACATAAGGCATCAATCTAATAACAATAAACATGACATGATAAATACACATCTAAATATACTAATCAATTAACACACTAAATTCACAAATAATGTAATATAACCTAAAATAACCAATAACCTAATATACTAAAGAAAATAAAATATAAAGTGTAAAGTGTAACATAACGCAATATACTAAAATGTAAAATGTGCTATAATCCTCTACTAAGCCTCGGGTGGGGATGTATCAAGGGAGGGGGATGATCGGTCGAAGACTAAGGGTCATCAGATGGGCCGTTCTCTATTGGGGAAATGGGAATAGCGTAGGAACTGAACCCAGCTGCACACCAATCTTCGATGCAAAATTCTGCATGAAGCCGATGAAGGTGTCTGAGCGTTCTTGCATATAGCCCATCCACTTCTTGTCCCTCTCATGGCAGTAGCGTGGGCAGTAGTAAAAGACACAAAAGGCATTGATGACGAGCTAACGCTATCGCTCTAGCTCCGATGGCTCCAGATTGTGAGTTAAAACCATAGACATGGCCTTTATTGATGGCCCCAGTAGCCTCGACCATCAAGGCGTTATTGCTGGGAATCGATGTGCCAGTCTCTGCGGCCATACATTCCACATTTGTGTTTAGCTCTGAGAATTTAGCCTGCAAGAAAGAGAATTAATTATTGATAAACAATTTAAGAATAACTCATGAATGATAGAATGACATGAAACTAAAACTATTATATATCACCTGAAATTTGTCGGAACGCATATTGATCCACTATCCCTTCTTTTCCTCCTTCCTTTGCTGATGGAGGTGGACATACAAATCCGATTGTTTGAAATTTTCACCATTCTTCCTTTGCAAAACTAACAAAGTTTAACAGATCTATATTGGATCTTCAATATATAAAAAAAAACATTACAAGACTATGGAAAGAAACTAATATCATGCTAATCTAATAAATACTTAACAGACATAATCCTAGCATGTTTCCAATAATATAGCATATCAATTTAGCACCAAATAAGTCCAATCAATTTAGCATACCAACATGAGTTATGCTAGTATTACTACTAATATATATTTCTCTAAATAACAATTCTTCTGTATCACTAAAGTAGTAACAAGACTTACAATAACTAAGATTTTTGTATTTATAAAAACTTTTTATATAATAAGACTTAAGCATACATACACGCTGAATAAATGACAATAACCAGCCAATGTGTTTACCAGGCCCTTGGCCACCATGCCCCTCTTGACAATTCTTTTGAGTTGCCTCTTTCTTCTTCTTGTATTTAGGGTCATTCTAATGACCCAGACGAGTAGTGTGGAATTGCAATGTTATCCAATGAGACCTTTGACTGTCTTGTCAAATCTCATACATCATGTCCTTAAACCACTTAGAGGCTCGTTTATCATGTGCTTCTCGTGTCTTTTTATCACATGTTGCTCATATTTTTGCATCATGTGTTGGGTCCCAACAAAATCTTTTCTGAAATTACGAAAAAAATACAAATACAAGTCAAATAACGTTGCATAGTTAAAATCTTAATCGAATATTATTAAAACACTTACATAAAACTCTTAGAACCACATATCTTTAATGTTCGGAGGGACCTTCCCGTAATTGGGATAAGCACTAACAAATGCTGCTGCATAATGGTAGAAATAATCTTGACACGATTCGACTGGTTAGAGAAAATATTAAGCAAAAAAACATACATATAACTTGTAAGAAAAAAACACAAACAACAAAGACGAATCATATATAACACTATAAACATGTTAGTTTCGACAAACAACAAAAGGAATAATATTCTTCAGTTTAGTTTCTATATAAAATGTTGCTAGTTGAACAAATAACAAAAAGGAATAACATTCTTTAGTTTAGTTTCTATATAACGTGTTAGTTTCGACAAACAATAAAAAGGAATAAATATAACATAATAAACATGTTACTTTTGACAAACAACAAAAAAAGAATAATATTTTCAGTTTAATTTATGTATAACATGTTGTTAGTTTCGATAAACAATAAAAAGGAATAAAAATTTTCAATTTTGTTTTTATATAAATGTTGTTAGTTTAGACAAAAAACAGAAAGGATTCATGGATAACACAATAAACATGTTACTTTCAACAAATAACAAAAGGAAACAATATTCGTTAGTTTAGTTTCTATATAACTTGTTGTTTAACATGTTGTTAGTTTAACTTACCTATCAGAACATGGAACTATAACCTTGCAAGCATCAAACACTTGCTGCATAGAATAGGGTGCGGGTAAAGATGATAGGGCGGTAGCAGAAAATGGGGTTACAGTAGAAGATGGACTTGAAAATGGTAGCACCGGAAACAAAGGCAACGTCGCTGGAAGAGTAGAGGTGGCTGTAGCCGGCGGGGGCACCGAGGTCACTGAAGGAGTAGAGATGGTCGGAGTTGTCCTCTTCTTTTTATGCTCATATACCATCGTATCTATATTTAAAAGATAAGAAAAAAATTAGAATTTAGTTAAACAAAGACACATTATATATTATATCATAAGTCGAGCATACATAACATCATAAATAAAATTATATATAAATTGAGGATACATTATATTTTAAAAATGTGAACGTACATAACATTTTAAGGGTTAGTGAGTAGGGTGGCTTTTGCCTAGAGATAGGGATTGCCCAATTAGAGTGATGACCCAACTTAATTAATTCAATATCGTTTTCTTTAAAGTTTTACCAACTGAATTATGAACAAGGATTAGGGGAATTCCACCTTCTAAACTCTTGCTTTAATTAATTTTAAAACCATTTTTACATTGCTTTTTTCTTCTAATTTTTCTTTTTAGTTTTATTTCAACGACATCATCTTTTTAGACTAAACATTAGAAATACGATTAGTACTTCAGCATTTTCTGTTCCTCGAGAGATTCGACACTCGGTTTAAAACTCACCTTGCATTGTAGTTATTAGGGACATCCCGTTTTATTCACATAAAGTTTTTGGTGCCATTGCCAAAGAGCGGCAGATTAAGGAATATTGTTTATTTTAGTGCTTTAGTCATTTGTTTCCGTTTTTTTCCTGTTCGTATTGCTTTTCTTGATTTTGCATAATTCCATTTCTTTCGGTTTATATTTGTGAATTATTCTTTGTGTTCGTGGAATTAATCACTTTTACCATTTATTGCAGATCGTGTGGTGTTAGTTTATGCCCCAAAAGAAAAGAGGTGAGTCAATACCGTTTGATCCCGAGCCTGAACGTACACTGTGGTCTACTCGTCTCGCCTTTTAGTTCAGAAAGGCAGGCACTGGTGCAATAACTCCCGTAGTTAGGCAAAATAAGAACAAGAAGCACTACCTTATAACAATTCTTTTTTCATACTAACATCTGATGGCGGCACAACCGGTACCGGAGAGGACAATGGCAGATTATACTCGACCGTCCATCCTAGGGATGCAATCGAGTATAGCTAGGCCAAGGATAGCAACAAAAAACTTTGAGATTAAACCGAATATAATTCAAATGTGGCGGAATCATGTTCAATTCGACGGACTTCCTGATGAAGATCCCAACGCGCGTATTGGAAATTTCTTGGAGGTGTGTGACACCTTCAAGATAAATGGAGTATCAGAAAATGCAATCTAGCTTCGTCTTTTTCCATTTTCTCTAATGGGAAAGGCGAAGTCCTGGCTCAAATCCTTACCATCGGGTTCTATTACTTCATGGGACTCACTAGAAGAGAATTTTTTAGGGAGGTACTTTCCTCTGGGGCGGGCATCACAACTAAGAAATGATATCCTATTGTTTCGGCAAATAGATAGAGAAAGCCTCTACGAGGCATGGGAACAATGGAAGGTGTTGTTAAGAAAGTGTCGCCACCATAGGTTGGATTTGGGGATACAAATACAAAGTTTCTCCAATGGAGTTTTGTTGGGGCTGGGTAATTAATAGATGCCTCAATTAGAGGGTCTATAGATCATAAAACCCCTCAACAAGTATATGATCTAATAGAGAAGATTGCAATAAATAATTATACTTAGGGAGGACAATGAGCAAAGCCAAAGACTGGGGTACATAATATAGATGCTCTCTACTATGGAAGCAAGATTGACATCGATTATTGAACAGAAAATAGGGAACTTGGTTGATACATCAACAAGTAAGAATAATCAATCGGTCATACTTTGTGATTTTTGTAATGGAGGGCATCCAAATCAGGAATGCCAAGCATGGGAAGACAAATGGAGCAAGTGGAGTTTGTGCAGAGATAGAAAAAATACCCCCTACTCAAATACATACAATCCAAGATGGAGAAACCACCCCAACTTTTTTTAGGGTGGTCAAGGACAACAAAGACCAAATCAACCTCTAGGTTTTCAGAATAAAGGTCCTCCATCGCCTTTGCCATATGAAGCGGGTCCACAAAATCTTCCTCTACCAAATAAGACGAATTTGGAGGACTTGATGGTAAAATTTATGAGTGCAACAAATACTAGAATGAATACCATCGAGGCAGCACAAAGGATTCAAGAGGCTTTCATTCAAAATTTGGAAAAGCAAATTGGCAATTAGTAAAAATTGTTTTTGAGAGAACTCCGGGGACTCTCCCAAGTAATACTGAAGTAAACCCGATAAAGTATGTAAATGCTATTTCGGCGACCATCAATAAGGAGACTCCAAAGAAAGAAGAGATGATTGTAGAAGAAGAAGGACATATTGAAGAAAAAAGAAGCAGAAAAGGGCAAGGAGTTGGGAGAAGAAAGAAGAAAGTCTCCAAGTGATATTTATGAAAAGAAGATTCCAGATACAAAAGAACTTATTCAAAACACTAAACAAGATGAGATGAGGGAGTTTATTAAAATATTTCATCAATTAGAGATAAACTTGCCCTTATTTGATCTTTTATTGTAGGTTCCGAAGTATGCGAAATATTTGAACGATATGCTCACGAATAAGGGCACACTTCTGGAGGCATCAACACATACTTGGTGAAGAATGTTCAGCCTTTTAATAAAAAAGGACACACTACCACAAAAATTAGAAGACACAGGGAGTTTTTCCTTTCCTCGCATTATAGTAGTAATGTTGATAGGACTTTAGCGGACTTAGTATGAATCCTCTTGTGCTTGAAGAATTTGGATCCAGTCCTTCCCAAGATCTCGTCCTTGATTTGAAATACCTCTATTGAGGATTTGAAGCTCCAACTTCCAATGGAGAACCTATGAAGAACAATGCCTCATAACCCAAGCATTGAGAGGTCAAGGCTCTTTCCTATATAGATGATTAAAACCTTGAGGCAACAAATACCTCAAAACCCTAAACACACAATATAGAAGACCTAGAATCAATTGAATCAAGAACACAAACCCTAGACTCAATCAACAAAAGGAATTGAGATGAATAATTGAATTCCATAGACTCATCATCCCAAGGCATTCAATTTCTTACTACTAAGGACTAGAACTCTTGGCAAGCTAGACTAAACAAGGGTGAAGAACCTTAAGAGACCAAAGAGATTCTCTCTCAAATTAATTTCAGCAAAATTCACAATTACTCTTACGAGGAGGTTATAAAGGGGTATTTATAGACTAAGGACTTAATCCTAGCTCAACTAATGTTTAAGGGCTTCAATTACTCATAATCCCCTTAAGTAAGAGTTGAAAAATCAACTTGCACAACAAATTCCCACCCAAAAGGGCATTTACAAAGTTTCCATCTCGAGGCCTACTAGCGACGGTAGGGTAAGGCCAACCATCGGTGATAGATAGCTTGATCTGAGCACCATCACGAATAGAGAGATATCAGTGACGGTAAGGGTGACCCTGCCGTCGACGGTAGGGTGTTTTTTCTCCAAGACTTAGCCAAAATTTGCTCCAAGTTGGTTCATTGGTTCCCTGGTTGCTCCTTATCTTGAGTACTTTGTAAACAAATTGGGATGCTTTCCTTTGGCTTAAAACTCTCCATCTTTGCTCTTTAAGGCTTCCATTACGCAAACAAGCATGTCGTTATCCTCTTGAAGTTGAACTTTCTTCATCTGCAATCTTGTCATCGGTCCAAGCTTTACTTCCTTGAATGCTGGACTCATTCGATTCATATCATCTGCCTCACATTTGAAAAGATTCGTCCTCGAATCTTCACCTACATCAAAAGGAGATGATCACAAACATTAAAAGTGGCGCTAACATTATAGTCACCCGGAAGATCAATTTTATATGCATTATCATTAAGATGCTCAAGACTTGCGTTGAGAAGAAAAACGTTCCTTCGTTAGATGCACCAAACAATCACCGGGTTCAATCACCACATGCTTCTTTCGAACATGCCATTTTGCCATCAACTTCTTGTTGTTAGACTCAATAATGTCATGCACTTTGCCATTAATGGACTTAACAAACTCTGCTTTCCGATTAGCATCCAAGTTCACAATATGATATATAGGTATAAGAACCAAATTAAAAGGAGTCAAAGGATAAAAACCATACATAATCTCAAAAGGATTAAAGGAATTAGTAGAATGTTTAGCCCTATTTTAAGCAAACTCAATGTCCGTGGATGATTCTGCGACGGTCCAATGCCCGTGGCCAGATCTCAAAATGGCTACAAGCCATATCAAAATTCTAGCCCAGGTCCTTCTTGATTGTTTTTTTCTATTAGAATCCACGGTTATCGAATTCCCAGTGTCTCAGGATTTTTCTAACTAAGCTTTAAACCCAATACTTGCAAGTGCACAATATCAATGTAACATAGAAGTATCAGGGTATCGAACCACAGAGAAAGGCTTAACTATTTAAATTACTATCTTACTAAATTAATTGTATAAAAAGAAGAATCACTTTATATTATCTAAAAATTATTCCTAAATTAAGTAAAACTAATAAATAAAGTAACTAAATTAAAAATAACAGGAGCTTAACCAAAGAGATGATTTAGAACCTTGAATCCACCACAAACCTATATAACAATGATTAAATTTTTAGTTAGTTGAAAAGATTAAACCTTTATGTGGTGATCTAGGCTACAAGCTTCGATTCACTAAAGAAACATATTGTGCTTAAATGCAGGACATAACCCATCTACCAGTTAGCATGACTTATTCAATTCCATGACATAAATCATCTAAAATTAGCATGAACTATTTAATTCTAAAACCCACAATATATTTACAAAAATCACATATCTCTCATACTCAAGACTACAAGAATCAAGCATGGATTAAAGTCAAATAATTATTCTACAAGAACAATCACCAAGAATTAATTGCATCAAACCAAGAAACATCCCAAGATACGTATCACATAAATAATATAATAAATCTCCAAAAATAAAATAAACCAAAGTTACATGGCTAGGGTTTCATCAAGATTCTAAAAGAAAATTAGTTCATAATTAATGGGAAAGAAAGAACCAAATTCTTGAAGTAGTTAATGGCTTTCTCTTCTCCAATTGAAAGTCGCAGCAGCACTTCCCTTCTTTCCTTGATCTTCTCCTTCACCATTCTTCTGTGGCTCTTCTATATATAGACAAAAGAAAAGAAAATTCCTAATCCTAAAAGGATTTAACTAAATTTCTAATCCTAAAAGGATTCAACTACTTATATGCTTTATTATTATTTATCTTCTCTTCCCCAATGACCATGCACACTCTTTATTTCCTTTTTTACCAAATTTAATATGAAATCTTTATTTTCCATTCTTTTTAGAAATCTGCACAAAGATAAATAAAATTAATTCAATATAATAATTATGACTAATAATAAATAAAATATTTTCAAAGGCTAATAATTAAAACTTAAGGTGTTTATTTGTATTAAAAATCGACTCTATCATTGAGCCTAAGAATGGAAGCCAGACGTTCCCTATCAAGAATGATCGTACCCTTTTGACAGTGGAGATTATAGTTTGGAGATCCTTGTCCATTTTATGAGTCATATTGGCATACAATTCTCGAACAAGGTTGGGATAGTAATCGCCTGAAATGTGAAGGAGAGGAGCCCAACCTAACCCTCTAAAAGGATTTTGAAGATGAAAATGTTCTATGACTTAGTCATCGAATGACTTTTCAACAATGATTTTAAGCGACACGCTTTCGGCTACCCGTTAACGAGCCACTTGAGAGAGACGTTTTAGATAAGGAGGGATATTGGGGTTTGGTGAGGTCCCCACAGCACGAGCCCGTTTTAATTTGGAAGATAAAGCGACAGATTTTTTAGGAGCCATATAGAGAGAGATAAAAATGAATGGAAGAGAAGAGGTAGGAAAAATAATACAAAACGCAACACAACAGCACAAACACAAACAAAAACAATAGAACACAATAAAAGTACAAAAGAAGTAAAATCCTAACATAGCCCGTGTGTTATAGTGTTCTAACGTCGCCCGTGGTGTAAATGTGTAGCAGAAACAATAAAAGAAACTAATAAATTTCTAAACAGAATCCCTTAACAAAATCAAAAACATGAAAATAAGTCCAAATCAAGAATTAAACATAAGCGAACGAGAAATAAAAAAGAGGCACAAAGTTTAGTGAAGTAGCCTGTGTTTGTTTGAGAAAACAAACTATGACCGCGAAAATTTGCTCATTTTTCTACCCCGTTTAGATTTCCACCTGAGTTCTACCTGAAGTTCGCCGAAATTTTGCTAGAAATTCGCAGGAAAATTTTTTTGGACTATTTTCAACAAAAAGGAGTGGAGAGAGAGAGAGAGATAGGTGCCATCGTTCTACTTGCCGGAGGTGGTGTGGTCGCTGGAATTAGAAGAAGGAGGAAGAGAAGACTTGAAGAAATTGGAGAGGTTAAGAGAGTTTGAGAGAGGTTATGGAAGTTTTGAGAGAATAAGAAGTAGGAATACAAAATTAAGGGTTTGAGAAAAGAAAGAGGGAAGAAAAGTGCAGAAAATCAAACTAAAATATGCAATTTGCTACAAAAATTGGGTCGAGCCGACTCGTTTTACCTTAGAAAAACCTGACCCATTACCTACCTGGACTCTATCGCCGATGGTAGGGCGAGACCTACCGTCTGTGGTAGGCCTCGGGTTTGTTGGAGCCGAGAAGTGCCGAGCCTACCGACGATGGTAAGGCAAGCCTACCGTTCGCTGTAGACATCTGTCGAAGGATTCCCATGGTACCTGTAGCCTACCGACGACGGTAGGGCACCTTATTATCTGCAGTAGGGTGCTGCCAAGCCTATGCTTTGCTTCATTTTCTACACTTTTCGATCCCCATTCAAACCACCTACCTTATAAACTCAAATAATCTTCATGTAGGACTTTTGGCTATCCTTTTTTCTCTTCGAAACAACATTGTAACACAACATCAACAAATAATTAAAGTGGTAAACAAAAATGTAAAACTTACAAGTACAATTTTACAATTACAATTACGAAGATTTAAAAGAATACTCCCCTTTTCTTAGGTGCTAATTGCACCTCTCGAATCACAAAATCTGGGTTGTTCTTCAACTTTTTCTTTCATACTGGTACCCATTCCATCTTGCCATTCTTTAAATTGGAGGCAATTTGTCTATGTTTCTTATGTTTCTTCTTGGCCTTTGTTCGCTTTTCTTTCCAACAGGTTTCTGCACATTTGGAAATACTTTATTAGTTTTATGAGTTGCAACACATGAAGTATCTTTAGTTTTGGATGGGGAGGTCGGGAGCAAAGAAAACTTGAATACTGTCTCGTTTCCTCCGACCCTTAGTATTAATTCCTCTTTTCCATACATACTAACGCTCTAGAAGTATGAAGAAAGGGTGACCTGCCATAATAGGGAAATCAATGTCTTCCTTCATGTCTAGAACTACAAAGTCAATGGGGAAGACTAAATCCTTGACTTTGACTAACACATCCTCAATTACCCTTTTAGGATATCTAACACTTATATATGCTAGATTAGTAGATATTCTAATAGGTTTCGGGGTACCTAAACCTAGACGCTCACACATAGATGAAGAAATAATATTAGTGCTAGCGCCTAAATCTGCTAAAGCCTATCCACTTGAATACTTCCAATAGTGCAAGGAAAAGAAAAACTCTCTGTGTCTTCTAACGTTTGTGGTAGTGTTTCCTTTTTGCTTTCGAGGGCTAAACATTCTTCTTTCATGATAATCCCTTCTTTCTTTTGGCTCTCTTTATTAATGGTCATCAAGATAGCATGTGCATGCTCTCTCGGGTTTACTTCGGTATTACTTGGAAGAGTTCCCGGAGTTCTCTCAAATACAATTTTAACTAATTGCCCAATTTGCTTTTCTAAATTTCTAATGGAGGCCTCTTGATTCCTTTGGGTTGCCTCAATGGTATTCATTCTACTTTCTGTTGCAGCCATAAATTTTACCATTAAGTCCTCCAAATTTGTCTTATTCGGTGGAGAGTGGTTTCGTGGACCCACCTCATAAGGTAAAGGTAGCGGAGGACCTTTATTCTGAAAACTCGGAGGTTGATTTTTTCTTTGTTATCCTTGGCCTCTCCTAGAAAAAATTGGAGTGGTTTCTCCATCCCAGATTGTATGTGCTTGAGTAGGGATTATTTTGTCGATTCCATTGCAGAAACTCTACTTGCTCTACTTATTCTCCCATACTTGGCCACTCCTGATTGGAATGCCCCCATTACAAAAATTGCAAAACATGATCGTTTGGTTATTCTTACTTGTTGATGTACCAACCAAGTTTCCTATTTTCAGCTCAATAACCGAGGTTAATCTTGCTTCCATGGCTGATATAGAATCTACATTATGGTCCCTAGCCATCTTTGGGTTTTCTCTTTGTCCTCCCCAAGTATATCTATTCATAGTGATATGCTCAATTAAATTATATACTTGTCGACGGGTTTTATGATCTATAGACCCTCCAGCTGAGACATCTATCAATTGCCTAGCCCCAAAGGAAGCTTCAATATGAAAACATTGTATTCAGATCCCCAAATCTAACCTATGATGGGGACACTTTCTCAATAACTCCTTCTGTCATTCACATGCCTCGTAGAGGCTTTCTCCGTCTATTTGTCGAAACGATAGAATCGCGTTTCTTAGTTGTGTTGTCTGTGTTAGTATATGCCCTAAGACCAATTAACTCACATTTATGATTTATGAAGCATGTATTTATTGAATTGTATTTTATGCTCTTGGTCATCAAGTATGTGACTTGATAGTAAAACCCTTATAAGCTAATAAAATACTATTCTTATTTGTCTCTAGTTTATTACATCTTGTAAACTAGTGTAAAGTTGATTGATGGTCAAGTTTTACTGATCATGAATATGAGATATAAAATCAATTCATGAATACATATTGAGAATATTGTATTGGACATGACCCAAAGTGAAGAAGAAATATTGCATGGGTTTAAGTTATAAGTATTTCTTCTCAATTTTATATTTGGTGTCCTTCGACCTAATGTTTCTAATGTTTCTTGCATGGGGAGAAAAATATGTTTTGACATAGTCAAACATCACTTTTAATTAGGTGATCATTATGACTATTGGTTGGCTTATTTTCTCGTCATGGCTTGAATATTGGAGATAGTGAAAGGGATTTGTCCCTCTCTTTTTAGAGAGAGATATCCATGGGCCCCTTGATAAGGAAGACTGGAATATATGCATGGCCATGCTCAAATAAGTATTAACAAGGTGGTATTAATATTATTTGTTGGAACAGTCTGCATGGTGATCAAGTAAATGGTTAATTAAGTTTTATAAGGATAACTTGATCCATGCCTTATACTTAATTAGGATATCGTGTGACAAAAGGACTAAATATTAAATCTGATGCTAGGTTATTATTACATTTACTTAACTTGGGTAAGCATAATGTCTTGCTAGAGGCCGCTTATGTTTTGTGAGTAAATGTCTAGGACATTTTTTATTCACTGCCAACGTTAAGTGAACCTACAGGGTCACACGCATAGACGATCTTGTAAGCATAATGTCCATGTTCAATGAATCTATATTGTGTCCAGATTCGTTGAACGTATACAAAAAGGGAATCAGATTCCATATTGTATTTTCTGGTAAGTTAACAAGTAATTAATTTTATTTAATTGAATAAATAAAATTAATTACTTAATATTACTCATCCAACCGTTGGATGATGATAGGAATAGACGGACGAGATTAAGCTGTCATTAGATGACAGTTAGGGTTTTAATATTGACAGCTATAAAAGGTTATGTTAACCTTTTCTTGGTGGCCGTCCTTTTTCTGATTAAAGAAAAACAAAACCCTAAACCCTAGAACCGCGATATAGCATTTAGCCTCCTCTCTCCAAAATACGACCGATTACCAGATAGTCAGGATCAGTTCTGAATAGTTTTCAGAACACAGAAGGGGCTAGCATCCCGATCGCTTGCAGAGGAGTTCGTCGCGTGGATACCAGTAGAGGGCGAAGCGTACAAAGCAGCGCCTCCACAACGAACAATCAAAACATTGAGGTAATTTCTATCTAATCGGTTTTTCTAGTATGTGCAGATCCTGTTGGTGGATTTCTGTAGTTTTATTTTACTTTATTTTTGCCTACGGAATCCAACAGTGGTATCAGAGCCTCGTACATACTAGTTTTACTGATTTTATCTGTTACCGCTTTGATTACATGTATTGTTTTCAATCGGCCATATAGTAAGGTTTTTGATTAGTGTAATAATCAGAGTAAATTGAATTACAGGATTCGCATATATCACATTATGTTTTACTTATTAATGCGATTAATTAAACAGAATATTGTTACTACCAAATTGTTTGGCGTACAGTCTGTAATCTGTGCAATTTAATTGTTAAACTAACATGCAGAATCACATAATTTAATGTTTAACTGTTAAACAAAATTTCTGGCGGCATGATTTTAGGGTTTATGACGGCAATAACTCATTCAATGAGTTAGAAAGAAAAAATCGTTTTTCTTTTAGGGACCGACGTTTTCTTCCAGGGACGTCGCCCCCGGAACCCCCTTGTTGTTTTTGCCATGTTTCTTCCTATCTTTAGATGCATGGTGCATAGCATGGCCCTTTACCTCTTGTGATTGATTGGCTTATTTTGTTAATGGGTTGTATGTTTTTAAATACGGCCTGCGTGTCGTTGTTTTCATTGATGTAATATTTATCAAGCTTTACTAGAATAGGTTAATTCTATTTTCTATTCTTATGTATGTTTTCTGTACTATGTAACAAGATTAGAAGGCCAAGACATTGGAGGCAAGCTCGTGGAGATGAAGACTTACCTAGATTGACCTTTGACTTCCATGAGGCTCGTGGAAGTCAATATAGGATTGGGGCCATGCTATGACACGTTTTATTTGATGTATATATTATGCATGTGATGCTTAGTTTATTTTCTTTTATTTTTGGATATATGTTTTGTGAAATAATATACAAATAAAAGGAAGAAGGTTATTGAAACCATGTAAAAATTAAGTCGTAAAATGCCTTCCATGATCATAAGCACTTCTCCATGCTTGGATCATGATTTTGTCTCATTGCCAAAGCAAGAGATAAATGGTTACCTAAGTAGGGGAAGATGGAAAATGGTGATTTCCATATGCTTGGAATGGTTTGGATTAACTAGGCTATCAAAACGGTTTTGAGCCTAGGACATCATATGGGATTTTGCCGGTACATGTAGATGTAAATCCCATTAATACATTTTTCTCTAATTATGGGTGTTATGCCAAAGCTTACTTATGATTAGAATAAAATGAATTTTTATACCCATGATTTATATCAAGTGTTGAATATTTCAGGGAAAATTTAATACTTCATTTATTTAATTTTACTTTGCAAATTCTATGTAGATAATGGACTCAAACAATTCAAACACATCGTTGCGATCCGTGCTTGAAAAGAATAAGCTTAGTGGGACTAACTTTCTTGATTGGGCACGAAATTTAAGGATTGTCCTTAAACAAGAAAAAAGTTATATGTACTTGAGAACCCTATCCCTAATCAACCAGCTAACAATGCCCCTAGAGTCGAAAAGGATGCTTATAGTAAGAACGAGGATGATTCTAACGATGTGACATGTCTCATGTTGGCTACGATGGAATCTGAGTTGCAAAAGCAATTCGAGAAAGTTGAGGCTTATGAGATGATAAAACAGCTCAAGTAAATGTTCCAAGAGCAGGCACGTCAAGAGAGATATCTTACCACTAAGGCGTTGAATAGCTGCAAAATGACCTCTGGCACTTCAGTTAGTGCTCATGTCCTTAAGATGAAAGGGTATTTTGATCAGATTGAAAAACTTGGAGCACCTGTAAGTCATGACTTGGCTACTGATATGATCTTGGCCTCTTTGACCTCTGACTATGATCAGTTTATCATGAACTTCAATATGCATAACATGGAAAAGTCCATAAATGAATTGCACGGGATGCTCAAGCAGGCTGAACAAAACATTAGGAAGTCTACTCCTAATGTTCTGATGGTTCAGAAGGGGCAGTTCAAGAAGAACAAGGGAAAGGGAAAGGGAAAGGATATGGCCAAAAAGGGTAAAGGCAAGCAGAAGCCAAAGCCCAAGGTTAAACTACCAAAGGAAGGGACTTGCTTCCACTGCAATGAACCTGGTCATTGGAAGAGGAATTGCAAGCTCTACTTGGAAGAAAAGAAGAAGCAAAAGGCCAGTGAGACTGCCGCTTCAGGTATTTTTGTTATAGAAATTAATATGTCTACTCCTACTTCATGGGTATTAGATACCGGATGTGGAGCTCACACTTGTGTAAATGTGCAGGGACTCAAAAGGAGTAGATCTTTGGCAAAGGGAGAGGTGGACTGCAAATGGAGCAAAAGTTGCTGCTGTAGCTGTAGGGACATTTGATTTACTTTTGCCTAATGGGCTTATAATTGAACTTAAAGATTGTTATTATGTTCCTGCTATGAGTAGGAACATCATTTCAGTTTCTTGTTTGGATATTGATGGTTTTGAGTTTAATACGTAAAAGTTCTATTTATAAAAATGGTATTTTCTATGGGGATGCCTCTTTATGTAATGGAATTTACATTCTTAACCTACATGATTCCATTAGTAAGCCCATCTATAACATAAATACAAAGAAATTTAAATCTAATGATTTAAATCAAACTTACTTCTGGCATTGTCGTTTGGGCAATATAAATGAGAAACGCATATCAAAACTCCATCAAGATGGACTTTTATCTTCATTCGACCTTGAGTCTTATGACAAATGTGATTCTTGTTTATTAGGAAAAATGACTAAAAGTCCATTTACAGGACAAAGTGAAAGGGCTACCGATTTATTGGAACTTATACATACTGATGTATGTGGGGCAATGAACACACAAGCCAGAGAAGGTTTTCAGTATTTCATTACATTCACAGATGATTTCAGTAGATATGGTTATGTCTATCTAATGAAACATAAATCTGATTCCTTTCAAAAGTTTAAGGAATTTCAAAATGAAGTACAGAATCAACTTGGAAGGAGTATCAAATTACTTCGATCAGATCGAGGTGGTGAATACTTAGGCCAAGAGTTTGACGAACATCGAAAAAATTGTGGGATATTATCACAATTAACTCCACCAGGAACACCACAATGGAATGGTGTGTCTGAACGTAGAAATCGAATTGTATTAGATATGGTTCGATCTATGATGAGTCAAACAGATCTTCCAATTTCTTTTTGGGGTTATGCTCTAGAAACTGCTGCATTCATATTAAATAGAGTTCCATCTAAAGCTGTTCAGAAGACACCATATGAGATATGGACCGGGAAACAACCTAGTTTAGCATTTCTCAAAATTTGGGGATGTGATGCTTATGTGAAGCGATCATTATCTGAAAAACTAGCACCCAAATCTGATAAGTGTCTGTTTGTGGGATATCCTTAGGAAACTAAAGGATACTACTTTTATCTTCCATCTGAAAACAAAGTGTTTGTTGCTCGGAACAGATTTTCCTTGAAAGGGAATTCGTTTCCAAAAGAGTTAGTGGGAGTAGAATCCATCTTGAAGAAGCTCAAGGACAGCAGACCATTTCTGAACCGAGTATGGATACTCAGTTAGACTCACGTATTCATACTGAGCCTGAACCTTTGACACAAGGGCCAATAAGGTCTGGTAGGATTTCTCAGATACCACAGAGATGTGGATTTCTTGTGACTAAGGATCATAATGTTGATCTTATTGATCAAAGTGAACCTAATTCCTACCAAGATGCTAGTCATAGTCTTGAATCTAGCAAATGGCTAGAGGCTATGAAATCAGAAATGCAATCCATGCATGATAATCAAGTTTGGACTTTGATTGATCCACCTGAAGGTTGCAAGACCATAGGGTGTAAATGGGTTTTCAAAAAGAAAACTGACATGGATGGCAATGTGCACACTTATAAAGCACGATTGGTAGCAAAAGGGTATAGACAAACTCATGGTATAGACTATGTTGAAACCTTTTCTCCAGTTGTAATGCTTAAGTAAATTAGAATTCTACTTACCATTGCAGCATATTACGATTATGAAATATGGCAAATGGATGTTAAAACTGCTTTTCTTAATGGAAATCTACTGGACGATGTGTATATGACACAACCTGAAGTTTTTATTCATCCTTCGAATTCTAGTAAAGTGTGTAAACTTCAAAGATCCATTTATTGCTTGAAGCAAGCATCTCGAAGTTGGAATCTTTGTTTTGATGAAGCAATTAAAGAATTCAATTTCATCAAGAACGATGATAAACCTTGTGTCTACAAAAAGGTTACAGAAAATGCAGTAGTCTTCTTAGTACTCTATGTCGATGACATCTTGTTAATAGGGAATGACACCCCCACTTTGCAAAGTGTAAAAACTTGGTTGGGCAAGTGTTTTTCAATGAAAGATTTAGGTGAAGCAGCCTATATTCTAGGCATTAGGATCTATCGAGATAGATCTAAAAAGCTTATTGGCCTAAGTCGAGTGGATATATTGACAAGGTACTAAAAAGGTTTCAGTATGCAAGATTCTAAGAGAGGATTCTTGCCAATGTCACATGGCGTTAAACTCAGTAAGTCTCAAAGTCCTACCACAAGGGAGGATACAGAACGCATGAGTAAGATTCCTTACGCTTCCGCAATTGGATCTATCATGTACGCCATGTTATGCACTTGCCCCGATGTCTCGTATACATTAAGCATGACTAGCAGATTCCAGTCAAATCCTGGTGAACCGCATTGGACTACAGTAAAAAATATTCTCAAGTACTTAAGAAGGACTAAAGAGATGTTTTTTATGTACGGAGGTCAGGAAGGAGAGCTTGTTGTAAATGGTTACACGGATGCTAGCTTTCAGACTGATGTAGATGATTTTAGATCGCAATATGGATTTGTGTTTTGTTTGAATGGAGGTGCTGTGAGCTGGAAGAATTCAAAGCCAGATACCGTGGCCGATTCTACTACAGAGGCTGAATATGTGGCTGCTTCTGATGTAGCCAAAGAGGCAGTTTGGATCAGAAAGTTCATCACAGAACTATGTGCAATTCCTAGCATTGTGAACCCAGTGGACCTATATTGTGATAATACAGGAGCCATTGCACAAGATAAGGAACCTAGATCTCATCAAAGATCCAAACATATTCTCAGGCGTTTCCATCTCATTCGAGAAATTATTGAGCGTGGAGATGTTAAAATTTGGAAAGTAGACACCAATGACAATGTCGCAGATCCATTGACAAAGCCACTCCCACAACTTAAGCATGAGAGTCATACTAGGTCAATGGGTTCGAGAGTCATCTCAAACTGGTGGTAGGGCAAGTGGGAGATTGTTAGTATATGCCCTAAGACCAATTGACTCACATTTATGATTTATGAAGCATGTATTTTTTAAATTGTATTTTATGCTCTTGGTCATCAAGTATGTGACTTGATAGTAAAACCCTTATAAGATAATAAAATACTATTCTTATTTGTCCCTAGTTTAATACATCTTGTAAACTAGTGTGAAGTTGATTAATGGTCAAGTTTTACTGATCATGAATATGAGATATAAAATCAATTCATAAATACATATTGAGAATATTATATTGGACATGAACCAAAGTGAAGAAGAAATATTGCATGGGTTTAAGTTATAAGTATTTCTTCTCAATTTTATATTTGGTGTCCTTCGACCTAATGTTTCTAATGTTTCTTGCATGGGGAGAAAAATATGTTTTGACATAGTCAAACATCACTTTTAATTAGGTGATCATTATGACTATTGGTTGGCTTATTTTCTCGTCATGGCTTGAATATTGGAGATAGTGAAAGGGATTTGTCCCTCTCTTTTTAGAGAGAGATATCCATGGGGCCCTTGATAAGGAAGACTGGAAAATATGCATGGCCATGCTCAAATAAGTATTAATAAAGTGTTATTAATATTATTTGTTGGAACAATCTGCTTGGTGATCAAGTAAATGGTTAATTAAGTTTTATAAGGATAACGTGATCCATGCCTTATACATAATTAGGATATCGTGTGACAAAAGGACTAAATATTAAATCTGATGCTAGGTTATTATTACATTTACTTAACTGGGTAAGCATAATGTCTTGCTAGAGGCCGCTTATGTTTTGTGAATAAATGTCTAGGACATTTTTCATTCACTACCAACGTTAAGTGAACCTACAGGGTCACACGCATAGACGATCTTGTAAGCATAATGTCCACGTTCAATGAATCTAGATTGTGTCCAGATTCGTTGAACGTATACAAAAAGGGAATCAGATTCCATATTGTATTTTCTGGTAAGTTAATAAGTAATTAATTTTATTTAATCGAATAAATAAAATTAATTACTTAATATTACTCATCCAACCGTTGGATGGTTATAGGAATAGACGGACGAGATTAAACTGTCAGTAGATGACAGTTAGGGTTTTAATATTGACAGCTATAAAAGGTTATGTTAACCTTTTCTTGGTGGCCGTCCTTTTTCTGATTAAAGAAAAACAAAACCCTAAACCCTAGAACGGCGATATAGTATCTAGCCTCCTCTCTCCGAAATAAGACCGTTTACCAGATAGTCAGGATCAGTTCTGAACAGTTTTCAGAACACAGAAGGGGCTAGCATCCCGATCGCTTGCAGAGGAGTTCGTCGCGTGGATACCAGTAGAGGGCGAAGCGTACAAAAAAGCGCCTCCACAACGAACAATCAAAACATTGAGGTAATTTCTATCTAATCGGTTTTTCTAGTATGTGCAGATCCTGTTGGTGGATTTCTGTAGTTTTATTTTACTTTGTTTTTGCCTTCGGAATCCAATAGTCTGCCCTAGAGGAAAGTACCTCCCTAAAAATTTCTCTGCTAGTGAGTCCCATGAAGCAATGGACTCCGATGGTAAGGACTTTAACCATGACTTCTCCTTTCCCCTTAAAGAGAATGGGAAAAGACGTAGCCGAACTACATTTTCTGATACTACGTTAATCTTAAAGGTGTCACACACTAGCGCCTGCCATTCCGAACTGAAGAGCGCGACGAGCACTCCGCAGTATACATTCGGGCTCGGGATAAAATGGTACTAACTCACCGTTTTTCTTTTGGGGCATATACTAACACCACGAGATTTGCAATAACCGAAAAATGTGATTAGCTCTACGAACAAAAAGAACAATTCAAGAATATAAACTAAAAATAACAGAATGGTGCAAAAGCAAAAATCAATTCGAATGAGAAAAAAAGAAAACGAAAAGAAATAAAAGACAAAGACTAAAGCACTGAAAAATAAAACGATATTCCTTAAACTTGCCGTCCCTGGCAACGATGCCAAAAAAATTGATGTGAATAAAATGGGATGTGATCCTAATTACTACAATGCAAGGCAAGTGGACCTAACAAAGTAGAATGAGTTTCAACCCGAGTGTCGAATCTCTCAAGGACGGGCAAAGGTTCAAGTACTAATCGTGTTTCTAATATTTAGTCAGAAAAAGAAAGATGATGGCATTGATTAAAAAGATATAAAAATAAGTAAATCAAATAAAAGAAAATAAATAAAAATGATTTTAAAAGAATAATAAAGACAAGAGTTTGGGTTGGTCGATGTTGAATTAATTAATTTGGGTCATCACTCAAATTGGGCAATCTTTATCTCTGGGATAAAAGTCACCCTACTCGCTAAGCCTTAGAGGAAAATCTCTTTTCTCCCAAACAAATTATGAGTGCAATAAACTTAGGTGATTTAAAAGACGTAAAAGTGCAAAATCGTGTCTCTAGTCCATTGCCCCAATTAACCCTCAATTGGTTGCCCTAGATTGTTCTTCCTTTTTCAATTCGAAAAAACCTTGCGAATAATCTAATCTTGTAACAGTTAAATTACAAACAAATACAATTGAAAGACAACTTAAATCAAAACAAACATAAAAATCAAGAAATTAAACTAAGAACTTTATAATCAAGAGCTAGGGTTCAACCCCAAACTAAACAATAAAAACTACTCACTATTCATATTAATAAAACTGTAAATTAATAAAAGAATTCAAGAACAAGAAAAGGAAAAGAAATCTTAGGATTGAAATCGAAGCCGCAATTGAATCCCGCTTCTAAGATCGTCTCTCGAGTCACCAAGTCAAAGATTGAAATCTTTAAACAAAGTCTTCAATTCTTGAATCCATGAAAATAAATCATGCAGAAATCTTGAAATTCTATTAACTAGAGAAAATATAAAAGATGGAATTTTAAAGAGCGCTTAACAAATCTAACCTAATTAATCTACTCCTAAGCTAAAATCTATACTAATCTTTCTATCTAATCTTATCTAAGCCTATCTAATTATGTCTAAATTGATGTCTAAATTATTTATACAGTAGCTGCAAAAAGATCCCTTATATAGAGGTGAAAAATACAAGAAATCCAAGTTACAATTGGAGAAGAAATCAAGAAAATCAAGTTTGAGTTGGACTTGAATCGCCCTTGCCAGCATTACCTACCGCCGACGGTAGGGCAAGGCCTACATTCTGCTATAGGTCTCTGTCTTGCAGGCCCCTATTGGCAAAAGGTAGGCCAGTCTACTTCGCTGTAGGTGCTGCATTTTGGCTGACGGCTTCCGTTTTCTGTCGTTTTCACTTTATTTTCGTCTTTTTTCGTTTCTCTTTCATTGTTTCTATTTCCAGATAGTACCTTAGACAAGAATAAAAGATATTTAGCTAAAATATATACTTTTACATATTAACTTTTACATATTAAAAACATCAAAAACAATGAAATTAACATATAGAAATATAAACAATCATGCACTTATCAGTAACCCTCTTATGTCCCTAGCCTAACGTTACAAGCCAAAAAGTCCTATCTAATTCGGGAACGACCTAAAATAGACTTTAATGTGGCTAAGTGATAGAAAAAGTACGAGTTGTGCGCATTGTATTTCAAAATATTTATTTATACTAATCACTTAACATTCCTCTTTTTCTATGAAAAAGAGCATGATCAAATCACACACACACACATATATCTCTGATCGGTAATGATTTTTAGTAACTTGTGGTGGACTTAGTGATTTTGTCATTCGCCTATTTTTTATTTATCTTTGTAGTTGGGCAGGAAAATACTCTATTGGAATGGTTCTATCTTTAAATTTTTCTTAGTGTTTTTTTTTATGAGTTTTGTTTTGGTTATTTTCAATACCAAAGCTTGTGACCGTTCTAAGATTTTAACTTTTTATTTGACTTATGTCATTTTTGTGTTGTCTTCCTAGAATAAATGTTTTTTTTTAATCCTTTCTTTTGCCTGTTTAGTTTGTGTTGCTTGCGGGTAAGCAACAGATAAGTGTGGGGGTACTTGATATGTACATAATTGTCTATATTTTTTATATGTTAATTTCATCGTTTTCAGTGTTGTTAATATGTAAAAGTATATATCTTAGCTTAATATCTCTTATTCATGTCGTAGGTGTCCTCCGAAAGTGATAACGATGAAAGGAAACGGAAGCGGAGCGAAAACAGCGAAAACAAGAGCCATCGGCAATGAGACAATCAATCTATTACGCGAGGCAAGCTGTCTTACCATCGCCGGTAGGTTCCTTGGCAAGCAACGGGCATAGTAGATAGAGACCTACTGTCCCTACTGTTGGCAGTAGGGTAGGCTGGAAAGGGCGGTTGAGTCCAAAACAAACTCGATTTTCTTGTATTTTATTTCAATTTCAACTAGGTTTTCTTGTATTAACCACCTCTATATAAGGGGCTTTCATGCAGCTTTTAAAGAGACTTAGAGAGCAATAGTTACATAGATAGATATACAATTTAGGAATTGGAATAGGATTAGTTAGGTTAAAATTAGATTAATTGGGTTAGATTCGATTAAATACTTTTAAATTTTCTGCTTTTATACATTCAATTACTTAGTAAGTTCAAGATTTCTGCAATTTAGTTTCTTGGATTCAAGAATTGAAGACATAATTTCAAGATTTCGATCTTCAACTTGGCGAAGACGAGCTTTGAAGACGTCGGGACTTCAATTACGACTTCGATTTTCAATTCTAAGCTCTTTTTTCCTTTCTTGTTATTGAATTCTATATTTTATTTCAATTTTATTATAATGAATAGTGAGTAGTTCTTTATTATTCGAATTAAAGGGTTGAACCCTAATTCTCTTGATTATGGAGTTCTTGGTTTAAATTCTTGATTTCAATGTTTGTTTTGATTTAAGTTGTTTTCCAATTGAGTTTGTTTGCAATTTAATTGCCACAAGATTAGATTATCGCAAGATTGTTCGGCATTGAAAAAAGAAGAACGATCTAGGGCAACCAATTGGGGATTAATTGGGGCAGTTGACTAGATATATGATCTTGCACTTTTAGGTCTTTTAAATCACCTAATTTTATTGCACACATAATTTGTTAGGGAAAAAGGAGATTTTCCTCTAAGGCTTAGTGAGTAGGGTGGCTTTCGCCTAGAGATAGGAATTGCCCGATTTGAGTGATGACCAAACTTAATTAATTCAACATCGTTTCCGTTAAAACTTTTCAATTAAATTAGCGACAAGGATTAGGGGGATTCCACTTCCAAACTCTCGGTTTAATTATTTTTAAAATCGTTTTACATTGCTTATTTTCTTTTAATTGTTCTTTCTAGTTTTATTTCAATGAAATCATCTTTTTAGATTAAAAATTAGAAACACGATTAGTACTTAAGCCTTTTCCCTTCCTTGAGAGATTCAACACTCTGGTTGAAACTCACCTATGGATTGTTAGGTCCACTTTCCGTGCATTGTAGTGATTAGGGACGTCCCGTTTATTCACATCAGTATGTTAATACTATCTCGGTGAGATTTGATAAGGAGGTTCCAAAGGAAGAGAAGGTAGTCAACCAAGAGGAGAGCTATGATGAAAGGGCTATAGAAGAGCCGAATAAGAAGCCGGTTGTTGAAGCTTACAAGCCAAAAATTCCTTATCCGGTGGCTCTTGTTCATGACCAAAGCAAATATGAGATGAGAAGGTTTGTAGAGATTTTGAAACAATTAAAAATTACCTTACCTCTTTGTAATTTGCTTTTGTAGGTGTCCAAACATACAATGTACTTGAAGGAGATGCTTTTGAGGAAAAAGAGGTTGGACAAAGCATCTACGTCCACATTGGGCAAGAAATGTTCGGCAATCTTGATCAACAAGGAAAAGCTACCACAAAAATTAAACGACCCAGGGAGTTTTTCTGTCCCTTCTATGGTTGGTAGTTTTTCCATTCATAGAGCTTTAGCTAAACTAGGGGCTACAATAACCGTTATTTCCTATAACATGTTTAAAAAGCTAGGCCTTGGGGAACCAACACATACTAGGATAACTGTAAGTTTGGTTGATAAGAGCATTAGACATCCTAGAGGGGTTGTAGAAGATGTTTTAAGTTTTGTATTAATCCTACTCCCTCTTTGCGTTATTATAACAATTTTTTTTTTTATATAGATCACTTAATCTTGAAGTGTCTTACCCCTTGTAGGAAACAAGTCTCCACCCCCGAAAGGTTCTATAGAAATGAAGGAGGTGGAGAAGTCTATATCTCCTCACTGTACAAAGAAGAGCTTGAAGAAATGGGTGCAAAAACGGGGAAAGAAAAGAGAGAAAGCCAAAACAAATTAAGATTTTAAAGATCTATGAGGTGCTTTCGACTCCTGAAATGGAGTATTTCTTACCTCTCTTGTTTGGTACTTGATTTTGTGATCATTTTTCTCTTTCGTTTCATTCATTTTTGCATTTGGTTTAATTTTTGAAGTGAAACTTGCTTCATTGTTTTTTAGACACTACCTAAATTGATATTGGGAGTTATTGTGCAACTTTCGTGGCCTAAATGTGCTTTGTATCATGTATACGGGGTGCACAAGGAAAAATGGAACAAAAAAATTTTAAGGCCCGGAGGGACCCAGCCGAACCATATTGGGCACAAAAATATTTTTCCTTAAAAGGTACCGGGGACGGTAAGGTTGGAGTGCTTGGTGTAGTAGGTCTTTTGAAAAAAAAAACCAAATTCTATCAAATCCCTAATTTCCCTCGTTCACCCTCCTTCTTCCTCCCTTTTTCTACTTCACCTTCTAGCCATTACCCTTCTTCTTTCTCCCTTCTTCTTCGTCACTCCTCCTCAGCCACCAAAACTCTTTGTTCACCTCCATCGCGCCAATGTTACACGCCATCTTCCATCCACCATCAAATTCCAGCCTGCCACCATCCCTTCTCTCCTTCTTCCTTTTCTTTTTCTTCATTCTTCTCCTTCCTCAACACCATTGTACCACCTCCACGCCATCTCCAAGTCAGCCACCATCTTTTCTCCCCTTCTCATCTTTTTCCCATGATTTTCTCTCTTCTAGACTCTCCCTTGCTCCCTCTAGCCACCATCCTTTTTCCTTGTTGTCTTTCTACTTCTTCTTCTTTTCCATACTCTCTATTCACCTCCTCTCATAACCACCGGCACCACCATACCATTCTCCAGTCACAAACCTCAATTTTGCTCCTCCACTCGGCTCTACAACAAACCAAGCACATGCCACTGTCATTTCCCTTCCTGGTATGATCCTCCTAAGCTTCCATTGAAGATCATTTACTCCCAAGATGCAACTCCCTTCTGAAGGATTCCTTTGATGGATGTTTTGGACATTTTTGAAGATCACAAACACAAAATTGCAGGTAAGATAAATAAGATGAAACAAATAGATCTTCTTATATGTAAGGGGAAAATAAAATCAAGGCTTGGAATAAGCCTCACCTATCTTCCACACTTTAAGAAGAACCTATATTCCCAAGCAACACCAATTATGAAATTGGCACCTCAAGGGATAGATAGGATTTGGAAATTAGACTTCGACTCTTGATTTGAAGATTCAAGAAGTTCCTTGTCTTGAATTATACAATGGGAACTCTTAATTTACAAAGGAAGATGAAGAAATCTCAAGAACCCTAGTTCTTCTCTCTTTAAGTTTTTCAATATATCAAGCTTGGGAATAAATGGATAGGAAGAGAGTATTTATAGTGATCTTCACAATTGGTTTCCAACCCTAGGTATTATACTAGCTTAAAAGAGTTTAAAGGATGCTAAGACTACCTAAGTATAAGTTAAAATAAGTTTACAACCAAATTGAATTAGTCAAGGAAATTAAAACTTCTCAATTTTCTTCACCAGCTGAGACCTACCCGCGACAGTAGCTCCCGACCCACCGTGCACAGTAGGTCTATCTTTTTTAGCACTTCTTTTCCCAAACCCTACCGGTGATGATAGGGTGGACCTACCTTCGGCAATAGGCTATGTGCACTTCATTTCTCCTTGGCTAGAACCCTACCATGGATAGTAGGGTGTATTCTACCGCCAGCGATAGGGTCCAGAAGACCTTCCTCCCTTGATTTTAAAGCTACGAAACTTCCCGAGCTTGTTTCCTTGGATTCTTCCATTAGTACCCTAGACAAAAGGAAGGTTTTGGATCCTCTAAAGTCTTTTCATTGTTCCTCTATATTGTGCCAAGCAAGGTTTTGGAACATCATCTCAAACAAGACTACCTTCCCCTTGTATTCTTCTTCCGTTCTCTTAGCCCTTACTCTCGTGATCGGCCCTTGAATCAACTCTATAGTTTCTTGTGCGTCTTGGGTCATACCACCTCCTCCCCTTCCTTTTCCCTTCTTACATTTACGAGAGTAGAAAAATGTCATGCTGCTCAAGGCAGCGGTAATAGCCATCGAATACCCCCTTCTCGGGTTGTCCTAGTAGCAAGCTTGACAATGACCGTAACACCCCAGAGCAGCCCGGAGACTAAGTTTTCTTTTTACATCCTCTTTTATTTGTTTGGTTATTTATTTTATTTTTTGCTAAGAATTTGGTCGCTTATGCTTCTTTCTCTCACACTGTTTATACACGAGCAGTACCATCACTTCCTAGAAATTTGACTAAGTTTGCCTTCACTTGTTTTGTTTTCTTGGTCTAAATTTTTTGTGTCTTAGTTTTATATAATTGATAGGTTCTTGCTGTTGGACATTCTTGGTTGAAATTGATATATCTTGTTGGGAATTATTTTTTCCTTTCGGATTTCTTAAACACTCTACACACCTGGGCTACTCACATTCGGCACACATGGGCGACGTTTTATATTTTTTGTTTGGTTTTTCTCGTTTCTATCGTCATTTTTTGTCTACTTATTCTCTGTTTTTTGGGATTAAGTGTCACTGCTCATTGTTTTTAGTTGTTTGGGCAGTCTACTATAATTCTTTGAGCTCATTTTTGTTACTCTAGACTGATATTTGTTATTTGTATCATGTCGTGTGTTAGTTAATTTTTACTTTGTTGCCATTTTGTGTGTTTGTGATCAACTTGTTGTGTTCTTTTTGAGTAGTGGGGTTAGAGAGTTGTTGAGTAGGTAGTTTCTTCTTGTTATTGGTTGTTCTGTCTTTTCTCTTGTTTCCTCTGTGTTGGTGTTTGTTGTCTTTATTGCGGGATTTCTTGTATTGAGTTTGTTGTGGGGATTTTATCTTTCCCTTTTTCTTCCTCAGAATCAAGCCTCCTTGTAATCCAACCATGTCAATAAAAGAAATCGGGCAACTGACGGCCTATCGAATAATGAACCTACTCTTTCTTTACCCCATAGAATATCCGATGAAGCTAATAGGATGTGGTATAATTCCAAACTCAAAAATAAACTTGTGGTTGAGCGCACGATAAATAATCTTCTAGAAAGTTAAGTAGGCGTCTTAGCACACTTTAGGGCTATGGAGTGGAACTCGTTGGTTACAATGACAGGGAAATATTATCCTAATATGGTGAGAGAGCTCTATGCCAACATATTCTTCAAATTTGACCCGTATAAAACCGATCTCAATATTACTGTTAAAGGGGTTAGGATTCATCTTGACCAAGCCATCATCATACACATTCTAGGTATACCTAATAAGGAGCATTCAGTTTTCTATGCCCGTGCTTGCCCTATATTTTCGAGGACCCAACTAAGGTATATTATGAGGTTTTAGCTCAATTTAGTGTTCAATCACAAGCTGTCGGAAAGAGGATTGTCAAATCTAATGGTTTAGAGGGCACTTGGAAGGTAGCATCAGTTCTCATAGGCACAAACATTGCACCTCGATCTCCCAAACAGACAAATGATTTAAGAATAATCGATATTTATATCATGGATAAGATGAGAAGTAGTTCCCTCTTCTCTCTCCCCTCTTTGCTCATCTTCTTTTTACATGATGCTACTTGTAGCCCTACGTCGGAGAGGGTTATTAGATTTTCCTTGCTTCTATCTCGTGTCTTTCACCACTTCCATGTTGATTTTTTAGGTGAATTACGAGAAACCCCCTCCGTTTTGGACATAATACAAAACACACCATAGAATGAAGCCATTATCGGCGGGATAACAATGAAGCAGGTGGCGCTCCACCTTTCAACAACAAGGATGTAATGAGCAGGCCTAAGCAGTAGAATAAGAAGTGGTCGATGCAAATGAGGACGATGAGGACAATATTCGGGTCGCCGTGATTGACTGATCGGAATATTCACAAATACAACAAGAGGTGATCCAGATGCAATTTCAACTCCACCAAGAGAATACCCTGCATTGACTTCAGAGTGTAGTGGAAATGATGCAGCACTAGTACGAGATGCTCAGCTACCTTTATACGCACTTCTCATCGGATGAGGGAGGGATTTTTCTTTTTCCTTTCTACGTTTTCACTTATTTTATTTCATTTTATTTAGCCTTGGCATTGCTTCCCTTAGTCGTTTGTTGTCTTTGTTTATGTCTTTTTTTTTTATGTTTTGTTTGTCTTTTCATTTTGGGATTGCTTCCCATTATTTGCTTGCTTTCTTTTTTAGGTTTTTAGGCTTGCTTCCCATGTATGGTTGTTTTCTTTCTGAGATTGCTTCTCGTGCATGTTCTTTGTTTTATTTGTTTTCTCTTTATATTTACACAGTTTTCTTTTAGTATTTTAGTTTTTCTAATTTTGTTTGGTTGTGGTCCCCACATTGAGGACAATATGATTTAAAGTGCGGAGGGATTTTTAGTTTAGGTTTTTCTTTTGTTGTTTGAGCTTTGTTATAGATAAAACCCCAAAAACATTGAAAATTTTGAAAGAACTCCAAAAATATTGTTGTTCTTATTCTTAAGGTTTTTAGTTCTTTTGATATTTTTTATTTAAGTTAAAAAATCCAAAAAAATCAAATATTTTCAAAAACTCCAAAAATATTTTATTTTGTGTTTTTCCCTTTTATTTAAAACTTTGAAAAAACCCAAAAAAAAAAAAAAATTGCCAGAGTTTGTAGTTTACCCTTTTACTTTTCATAAAATAAAAAATCTAAAACGATTTTTCAATTTTCAACGTCACCATTTGAGAGTTTGGATAGATTTTTGCACTTATCACATGAAACTTTGAAGAGACTTGTAGCTTAGCTTTTGTGTGATGCCATAAACTTGTGTGGACTTTTACAGATCAATGACATTTGCACATACAAGTGTCTTGTTAGTAGATAAATATTTTGTGAATTTTGGGATATTAACTTAATAATTTACTTCTATGCATGCCCTGAGATTTACCCCGTCACGCCTTGAGACAAAGTTGTGTCTAGTTTAGGTTGACCCTGGAAATGGTGGTCTTAGGCATTTTTTGACCCGTTTGATCCTTTCTTACCTACCCTTCAATGTTAAACCATTATTACCCTTTTTTAGCCTAAATCGCATAAGGGTTTTAACCATTCTCTTTTTGACTCACACGATATTTTTAAACCCTCAATGGGCAAGAGCTAATGAGTTCATGTCTCTTTTAGTCACTTTTGAGTGAGGTACATTGATAAGTGTGGGGGAGAAACTGGAGATGAGTGTTTTATGTAAAGGGGTATTTTGGGAAAGCTTGCGAGAAAGAAATCAAATGAGGGGTTTGGAGTAAAATGAAAATTCTACAAAACCTTGAAATTCTCAATCTCGTTTTGTTAAAAGAGAAAGAAAAATTGAGGAAGAAAAGGAAAAATAAGAAAAGAAGAAAAAGAAAGAAAGAAAGAGAGAAAGAAAATAGTTAAAATATCTATTTTTGAGTTTCTCTCTTGAAAAAAATAGTTATACACTTCTTCTTACCATAGAACAGCTAAAAGTGTTAGGTGGGGTCGTGTATTGTTGAAAATAGTGAATCAAATAAGTGGTAAAGTGTTCTGGGAGTAAAGGGTAAAAGAGAGTGAAAAGCGACTTGAAGGTTTTAGATTAGACATCGATGTTGTTTTCCTTTCAGTTGCATTAAGCTCTCTTCTCTTTGCTTTTTGTTTGTCATTTCCCTTCGTTTGATATCCTTTATTGTCATTAGCCTAACATTACAATCTTGAAAGTCCTACCTGTTAGTATATGCCCTAAGACCAATTGACTCACATTTATGATTTATGAAGCATGTATTTTTGAAATTGCATTTTATGCTCTTGGTCATCAAGTATGTGACTTGATAGTAAAACCCTTATAGCTAATAAAATACTATTCTTATTTGTCCCTAGTTTATTACATCTTGTAAACTAGTGTGAAGTTGATTGATGGTCAAGTTTTACTAATCATGAATATGAGATATAAAATCAATTCATAAATACATATTGAGAATATTGTATTGGACATGACCCAAAGTGAAGAAGAAATATTGCATGGATTTAAGTTATAAGTATTTCTTCTCAATTTTATATTTGGTGTCCTTCGACCTAATGTTTCTTGCATGGGGAGAAAAATATGTTTTGACATAGTCAAACATCACTTTTAATTAGGTGATCATTATGATTATTGGTTGGCTTATTTTCTCGTCATGGCTTGAATATTGGAGATAGTGAAAGGGATTTGTCCCTCTCTTTTTAGAGAGAGATATCCATGGGCCCCTTGATAAGGAAGACTAGAAACTGCATGGCCATGCTCAAATAAGTATTAATAAGGTGTTATTAATATTATTTGTTGGAACAGTCTGCCTGGTGATCAAGTAAATGGTTAATTAAGTTTTATAAGGATAACTTGATCCATGCCTTATACTTAATTAGGATATCGTGTGATAAAAGGACTAAATATTAAATTTGATGCTAGGTTATTATTACATTTACTTAACTTGGGTAAGCATAATGTCTTGCTAGAGGCCGCTTATGTTTTGTGAATAAATGTCTAGGACATTTTTTTCATTCATCGCCAACGTTAAGTGAACCTACTGTGGTCACACACATAGACGATCTTGTGAGCATAATGTCCACGTTCAATGAATCTAGATTGTGTCCAGATTCGTTGAACGTATACAAAAAGGGGAATCGATTCCATATTGTATTTTTTCGGTAGGTTAATAAGTAATTAATTTTATTTAATCGAATAAATGAAATTAATTACTTAATATTACTCATCCAACCGTTGGATGATTATAGGAATAGACGGACGAGATTAAACTGTCATTAGATGACAGTTAGGGTTTTAATATTGACAGCTATAAAAGGTTATGTTAACCTTTTCTTGGTGGCCGTCCTTTTTCTGATTAAAGAAAAACAAAACCCTAAACCCTAGAACGGCGATATAGTATCTAGCCTCCTCTCTCCGAAATACGACTGATTACCAGATAGTCAGGATCGGGCTCCGAGCAGCTGCGAACACGAAGGGGGCTAGCATCCCGATCGCTTGCAGAGGAGTTCGTCGAGTGGGTACCAGTAGAGGGCGAAGCGTACAAAGCAACGCCTCCACAACGAACAATCAAAACGTTGAGGTAATTTCTATCCAATCGATTTTTCTAGTATGTGCAGATCCTGTTGGTGGATTCCCGTAGTTTTATTTTACTTTATTTTTGCCTACGGATTCCAACACTACCTAATATGGGGATGACTTTAGTTGGACCAACTAGCTAATAGGTAGTGGAAAGTTGAGTTTAAGGGCATTGTTGTTGAAGTGAATTGTTTTGTTAATTTCCTTATATTCCCTTTGAATTTGTTAAAACTTGACATAAATAATCACACACAAACACACCCGTCATTAATTCATAATCGTTTACATGAGATGTTTGGTGGATCATTTAAGTTTCATAACTTGTACTTGGATGAGTTTTGCGTGATTCTTGTGAAGTTTAGACTTGTCCAATTGTGGTAATGTCATTTTTCTTAAGCATTTAAAAAGTTTATTTTTACTTTGATTGGTTTTGTGATTTTGAGTTTTTGTTGTTTCTTGGAAAGTTATGTTCGGTCTTTGCATCCTTGAATTATTGCTTTAGTTTGTGTTGCTTAAGAGAAAGCAATGCTTAAGTGTGGAGGAATTTGATATGTTCATTTATACATATCTTTACAATGTTTAATCTTCAGTTTTCGAAGTATTTTATTAGTAAAATGGAATATTTACCTTTCATTTCTTCTCTTTTGTTTATAGGTATTTCCCAAATAAGTTAGAAGGAAGAATGAAGTGCAACGGGAGCATACAGAGCAAGAAAAGACGAAAAAGAAGAGAAGGGATAAAATTTCTAGCAAGTGGCCGGACCTAGCCGAAACAACAACTAGGAGGGCTAATTTTAGAAGACCCGGTTGGACATGGCTGCCCAAGTGGGAGACCCAGTCAGTTGCGCAGCAAGGGCCAAACTGCAATTTTTTTACTTCTTTTTAACTGGTCTTTCAATTTAATTTTAACCTATCTTCGTCTAGGGTTTCTTGGGGGTTGAGAGAGGCAATTTTTGAAAGAATATCCTTCCCTAAAATTTCAATTAGTCGACTTAGATCAATAGTCAGTTTTGGAATTCAAGTATCGATGGTTAGATTGAAGCATTTCTTGAAATCAAATTCGGGTTCTTTGAGTGAATCGAGAGAGGAGCTCGGGCAATATTCCGGATCGTGGATTCTCCAATCAAAACATCTAATCATTCTAAGCTCTTGTTTATTATGATTCCATTGACGAAATTTATGATTTTTGTGATGTTTAGTGGCTACGGATTATTTTTGTGTTTAAATGGGGTTGAACCCTAGATTATCTTAGCTTTATTTTTATTGGATTCTATGAATTAATTTGTTAAATTAAAGTTGATTATTGTTTAATTGTTGTGTTTGTGTTGTTAATTTTTCACCGCTGATTAATACTATTGGATTAGATTTTTTGGAATTGAAAAAGGAAGAACGTTTGGGGCTTAGTTAAACAATAGGAATTGGTAGTTAATTATAGATAATGGCTCAGTTTTTAGGTCTTATAGACAAATCTAGTTCACTCCGACACCTTTTTCATTCATAATTGACTTAGCAAGAGAAGAGATTCTTCTCTACTCAATTAGGGGAATGGTGGGTTTTCACATAGAGATAGGGTCAATCATAATAAATGAGCGAGACCCGATCAACAATTCAACTACTTTTCCAAAGTTTTCACTGAACTAGCTAAAGGATTCTAGGAGAATTCTACCGTTTAAACACTTCTTTCTAAAACTTGATTTTTAGATTGTTTTAAAAGTATTTTACCATTCTTTTTAGTTTTAAACCATTTTTCAAATTTTGATTTGATTGAATCTTAGAGAGATGGCTATTAATTTTGCTTCTCCATTCCCTGAGTTCGACAACTAGGGAGGTTCTCTAATATTACATCGATACCTTCACTTGCCTGCTAGTATTAATTTAGTGTAGTCCCGTATTTTATAACAACATTCCACAAGTTTATATTGATCATGAATCTTGAGACCTCTTTGTAAAGATGAATCAAGCCAGTTACACTTAAAAAGAACAGCCTTTTGAATTGGTGTTCACGGTAATTCAACCTACACGATCTCCTTTAAAATCCCATGATAGTCACTTTTACCCGTACACCATAAGTATGCGTAAGACTCCCGGAACCTCATTCTTGTGTATGAAACCTAAATCCATTAACCAAATACCCATTATACGATTTCACAAGTCTAGAAGCACCCCATGATAAAATTTTAAGATACTACTACTTGCATTTAGGGGATTTGCATATGAATAAAACAAATAATATTTATTTAGTTTATAAACGTGTTATACAGAATCAAGATTCTATTGTAAAAATTACAACTTACTTCTTCCGTAAACCACATTGAGAATCCCTCACTGATTCTTTTTTGTACGATATTATCGGTTAAACTTTGTGCACATGTTGGGTCGTGCTTCATAGTGTGGTGCAGATTGCTGTTACTTAACATACAAGTAATCTTGTTCTTGGCCAGTCAATAGAGTTTGGCATGTCACTTTATTAAAGATCACTATACGATACTTTCCTTCATAGATGACTGTACCTTACGTCAATTAGTGGTCTTCTCATGACTTTTATACAAGTATGCTCGGAGCGTATAGAATTGAACTTCATGATAAGGTTTTCTAGAAAGTATATAATGGAAAAGAAACCTAGTCTATCATAGGTACTGCGTGGATGAGTACTCTATGGTTAGAGTAGGAGTTGTCAGCCTAGTGAAGTTAAGCTCGCTCTGCTTAAATGTATTATAGGTGAGACTTTTAGCCATGAGGTCAATAATCATTGTATGTTGGGTAGTTGGAAATAGTTAGTCAATACAGACTAGTACAACAACTTCTATAGGAATCATCTCCTTGTGATTGTTTGGGAAAATCAGTAAGATCTAGGCATGGAATAATGTCTTTAGGTGTTTGCCTAAGGGTCACTCTCTGAGATAATAAGGAAAAATACTGAGGAGTCATTGATTAATATTGGACTAGACATCTTAGGATGTTAGATATCATTGAGGAAGGAGTTAGTACACTCAACCTATACTCAATGATGGGTGTTACGTATAGGGGATTTTTCTCATCATTACACTTGTAGGTCATAGACCTGTTTTACACAGTATTGTTCTGGGGGTTAATATCTGCATATGATGATAAATAGAGATATTTAAAATGAGAACTACCGCTAGAAAGGTATTTTGATAATTTTAGTAGCTCATAATAATTTAGCATTTGGTCCTTAGAGTAGCTCATAAAAGCTGGGTGACTTAATTGTCACAATACAAGACTAAAAGGACTTGAGAAAAAATAAGGGTTCTTTGATTAATAGCATTCTAGACATTTATTAATTAAATTAGGACAAGATATTTAATCAAAAAAGAAGCCCAAATGCCTAATTATTTATTAGGTTGGTGGTTATTGGTTTTTTAAGTAATTCTTTTAATTAAAAGAAGCCCAGAAATAACTGGACCAAATAGAGAAGATTAGGATAGTTTTGAGTTAGACCAAAATGTCCAAACTCTAGAATGGGAGATTGGCCAAAACCCTAAGACTTATTCAGCCTTAGGGAGGCCGGCCATGTGATGGAATAAGACCCTTTGGAGTTTTAGTTGGTTAGAGAGAAAGAGGGCTTGTTATGATCACTTAAGAGTTGGAACTTATCCAATACTCTCACTTGTGATCACTTAACGCACAAGACTCATTCATTAAGCATCCTAGCCTAATCATAGCCGAAAATCACATCTCTCTCTCTCTCTCTCTCTCTCTCTCTCTCTCTCTCTCTCTCTCTCTCTCTCTCTCTCTCTCTCTCTCTCTCTCTTTTGGCTGAAATTTTTAGATAAAAGAAGAGCCTTTGTTCTTCAAGTTTTCTTAGATGGAACTCTCTCTTCTCCTCTCTTTTACCCTTCACTAGACCTTCTTGTGAGCTTTGCAGAATGCTCCAAAAAGAATTAGAAGCCTGTGATTTATATGAGCAGTAGAAGACTTATTGGACAACCTCCATCAATTTCGCCACACCAAGAAGAAGCATTGTCGAGCAAAGAGAATACACGAGATGCACTTAACCGATTTCTAGACAGCCCCCAATACCATTAAAGAATACTCCAAAGGTATAAAGAAATGTTTTTATGGGCTCTTTTTGTCTTCTTCTGCCCCTTTGTATCCTTTATGCTTCTCATAAGTTATTTGAAGATCATAATAATAGGGAAAAATATTAAGACCAAAATGGGTCCTATAACTTTTGTGATCAAATAGGATCATAAAACAAATCTCGCGAGAGGCATGTGATCATTTTTAACGAAAGTTAAATAGATAACATCGATTGGACCTTGTTGGCATTTTGAAAATTATTTGAGGACGATAATGTTTGAGAAAAAGTTTTTCAAAATTCTAAGATGTCGTGCCTATAACTTTTAGGACCAAGTAGGCCATTTTCCAATCACTAATAATAAAGAATAAATAAATGAAAAAATTTAAATAAAGACAATAAAAATTATTTTAAAAATTGTCCCAATCGAGCTTACATGTTTGACATGTTTCATCTGGGAAGCACCAAAGATTTTCAATTAATTTTCATAAAAAATTGAGTTTTTAGGCAATTTTTATCTCATCTTTGCTACTTGTAAGCTGTGAATTACGACTCATTCTTTGTCTTCATTTTCATTAAAAAACTACAAAAAAATGCAAAATTTGAGAGAGAGAGAGAGAGAGAGAGAGAGAGAGAGAGAGAGAGAGAGAGAGAGAGAGAGAGAGAGAGAGAGAGAGAGAGAGAGAGAGTGAGTGAGTGTGAAGAGAGAAATAAAATTTAAATTTGAGTTGTTTTATTTTTTCTTTTTTTCTTAGTATTGGCTAGATATTTTGAGTGTTTTAATTAATAAATCGCAAGATATATTTAGGCCTAGATTGGGAGTTTAGGAGCAAAGAGAAAAGAAGAAAAATGTTAAATCATGAGATGAGAAAAGTAGTGGAGATGAGGTGATTGACCGACTGGATCATCTACTACTTCTTTTCGCTTACTCTCTAGTACATCCCTTTCATAGTAGTTTTATTAATATAAATCCTATAGAATAAAATATAAATCCTAAATTCTAAAACATAAACCCTAAGAGAAAAGTTACTACTAAAAGAAATGTACTATATAGTGTACTAGAAGATGTACTAGACGATAAAAAATGGTAATTGACTACCAATATTGTTTGACTGTTTTGAGTAAAATAGGAAAGATGTGTTCTTTTTTGTTCAGAGTTTGCAGAAAATTTGAAAGAAGTGATAGGTTAAAATGTTGTTGTTCTAATATAGCTTTTTCAATTGCGGGAGATATGATTAATACGTTAAGGCCTGTTGGTAATAAAAATTTCAAAACTAGTCATTCAAGGATATTTTAGACAATTTAAAATCAATTTTTTACTTAAACCCTCCTACCATCATTCCTTTCTCTCCATTGTTGTGGAGAAAGAATTGGAAAAAAAAAAAAATAAGGAGTTTTCATTCTTCCACTTCTCTTTCTTTTCTTCCCATTCCTCTTAAGAAATTACCAAACAAGAGGAGACAAACTCCTTATCTACAAGTCACTTCTTTTTCTCTCCAAATCTTTCTAACCAAACTCAGTCTTATAGAGCTCTTAAAATAGATCTGGTCAAATTGAAATCAGAACTGTCAAATGGAACCGGCGGTTCCAATTTTAAAGGTTCCGTTCTAGATACGATTCTTACTTGGAATCGTAATAAGGACTAGAGTCGTTTTTTGAATGAAAGAACAGAAACCATCAGTTCTAAAGTTTCCAATAATAAATAAATAAATAAATAAATAAATAAATAAAATTAAAGCTATATTTTAATCGTTAGAATCTAGTCATTGAAATTTAAGTTTCATATCTTATAATTAAAACTTTTAATACAATTTTTCACAGTTATATATTGTAATTATGAATTTTTTTAATTATTCAAATTCATGATTTTAGTTTGGCGGTTTTTCGATTTCAATTTCACGATTTTATGATTCTAATTTTCATACTTTTGTGGTTCCGATGTTTCGAATTCACGTTTTTGGTTAGGCGGTTTTGCGATTTCAATTCTACAATTTTATAATTCGGGTTTTTATGGTTTCACTTTTTCGCTGTCACAATTTTTATTTTTTTATTTTTTTTATTTCGATCATTCCCATTTTTCAATTCAAAGTCATAGTTTCAATTTGACAGTTTTACAATTTTGATTTTTGATTTCTCGATTTTACGGTTTCATTTAGCAGTTTTACGATTCTGGTTTTTTCAATTTCATGGTTCCGATTTTACAGTTCAAATTATTTTAATGCATGGTTTTGATTTGGCGGTTTTTATAATTCTGATTTCACGATTTTACCGTTCCGATTTTCACGATTTTTTGGTTCAAAATTTTCAATTTAACAGATTCGGCTTGGTGTTTTTCTTATTTCACGGTTTCGATTTTGCAGTTCAAATTATTTGAATTCACGGTTCTAGTTTGACGGTTTTATAGTTCCGATTTCATAATTTATTACTTTGATTTTTGCGGTTTATCTTTCCGATTTCCTGAATTCATGGTTTTGGTTTATAATTTACGATTTTGATTTCACAATTTTGCTGTTACGTTTGTCACAGATTTACCATTCTATTTATTCGAATTCACAGTTCTTGTCTAGCAATTTTACGATTCAGATTTCACAATTTTACAATTCTAATTTTATGTTCTACAATTTCGATTTTCTAATTTCATGAATTTTTTAATTTTTAATTCATCTTAAGATTTTTTAGTTTTTATAATTTCGAGTTCCGATTTAATAATTTCAATTTCATAATTTTTTCGATTTCGATTTTATAGTTTTATTAATTCCGAATTTGTAATTTTAATCCAATTTTACACAAAGGATCAGACCCTTGAAACCAGACTTAAAAAACTCACTAAATCATGAGACCAGACTAAAAAAACTCACTAATTTTATAATGGTATTTTTAAAAATCTCAACGGTTTAAAATAGGATGGTGTGTAAAATCAAACCGGGTAACGGTCTAAGCTCAAAATACCCGTCTAGCGTCTCCCCTTCTGTCCCTCACTCTGCCTCCCCGTTTCTTTCTTTCAGCATTTCTTGACAAAAACCTCAGACACTGCAACCCTCAAGCTGCACTTTCTCGAGGCTATAGCTCCTCCATGGTGGCGCCGAGGCCAAACCCTGAGTACCAAGAGTGTGTATATCAGGTAAAGGTCTCGAACAAACTTGTTTTTAATCAAATTTTCGGGTCAGTTAAAATTCTTGCTAATCATACTGGGATGATGTTACTGAAATAGTGGTTTCTGCAGCATTATCCATTTGCCTTTCTATATTTAGGGTTTTCATGTGAAAGACTTGGAGTTTTGTTTATCTGATTTGAGATTGTGCCAAATTGCAATAAGTTATTTACTTTTAGTTTTTGAAAAGATGACTCTTTTATGTCTTAGAAGCTCAACTGAATTAATTAGGCTCATGTTTTTGAGAGTTAGAGCCAGAGAGTGGTCTTATTGAGACAGTTTAATTTAACTTAGAGATTTTGGTAGTATGCTTTGTGCTAAGCCATTATAGATTTGGAGATTCTTATTTTTTTGTGTTGGTATGAGGTTCCATGATTTGTATACAAAGACATGCTATCTAGGCACATTTTCTTTCCCACTTATTCATGTTTACATTTTTTTGCCTATTTTCTTCTGCTTTTCATCAGCAAAAAAAAAAAAACAAAAAGAAAAAAAAGACATGGGGGTACAATTTTTTTTCTAGAAACTATCAATTCTTTTTAGCATTTAAATTTTTGCTAAATATCCTTGAATGAATGTTATTTATAATATATGTGGCGTTCTTGCCATCAATTTAAGTGTAAAATGATTAACTGTTGTCATGCAATAAGTGATAGAGAAATTGAAACTGCATTGCAAGCTCTGGAGAGAGAAATTTCTTATTAATTAGGAAATGTAGAATTAAGAAGAAAATCAATAACTTAATACTTCGTTTTCTAGGGAGCGATCAAACAGTTTTGGCTGAAGCGTATAGCTGTCGTTGATTCAACTCAGAAAATCTTGCAATATATTAAGGAGGACATGAACAGTTTATTCAGACATTTAAGAACAAAAGCTTTTGAGAAAATTCTTTTGCCAGCCATGCTAAGAGATAAAATTTGAACTTACTGAAAGTGCCTCTGTGATCATGCATGTTTAAAAACATAGAAAATGCTTTTGAACTCAGGTTAGCTGCCAACTATTGATGCCATATATAAGCAACTTTCTTGTAGCCATAATACTGTGGGCATATCTGCCTCAAAGAAGCATTAGTGGTTCTTTCTTGGTATATTTAAGCTCATTTGGTTTAAACTAATTATATATTTATTTATTTTCAGCTCACTTAAATCTAATTGTTGCGTTTTCTCCACTGGTTGGAACTTTGGGAAAGGAAAGGAGAAATCTTCTTGCAAAGATTGATATGATGCTTATTTATGGCCATTCTATTTTTTGTATCCATATCATATTAATTACGTATCTTTCTTTTCAACTAAAATAACTGCTTAGTTTGCAGAGGGGTGCATCAAATTGCAAATTATTGAATAAAGCCTCATTTTGTTCAAGTTGAGCATGATCAAATAAAAGTAATCCTGTTGATGCTCTATCTGTCCTGTGTTTTACTTTCTCCTCTTCAAAATTGTGATGAAGTGGAATTTCTATCTTCAACATGTATCGGAAAATAATCATATATTTAATTCATCTATTCATCCATTCTATCTTGGCTCTGCAGTCTCCTTGGCAATACTAAATTGTTGATTGAAACCCCCAATACATAAAAAACAAGAAAAATGAAAAGTGTATTAACTATAAAAGCCGCCAATGTATCAGAATTTAGTTTATGGAAATAGTATTAACTTCTTAAAAGCTAAGCGCTAAAAATAGCTTGTATTAGCAATAAACTGGTGTTTTGATTCTTTCTCTGCATATAAGGCCTTGTATACTTGATTTAGATTCCTGCTATGAATAGCATATGTAGTCTGGAAAGAGCCATGAACTGATTATTGAAGAGTCAGTCTTTCTGCAAAAGGACTGGGAAGATTAACTTAACAGTTTTTACCTACTCAGAAGGATGCTATGAATCTAGTGGAGCTTAGAAGAACAGTATAATTGTTTTCCTGGCCCTTTTGGGGACCATCATATACTTTTATCTGCAAAAAAATATTAGCTAAAGTTCAGACCTAGAAAGAAAATTAACAAAACTTGTGAGATCAGATAAATCCATTATATGCAATTTAATTAGGAGCTTACAATATTTGTTCAGTTTGATCCATCAACAACTCCATCCTTGATGATTAACTTTTGTTTTAAACTTATTTTCAAAATGTAACAGAAGCTAAAAGTCAAATCCTTACCGTACAAAGAAGCTAAATTTTGGAGAAACAGAGGCATTAAAAAAAATAGTATGAGAATATCTTGGCACACATTGCAACCTGTCTATCAGAAGTAAAGCATAATACTTTGCAATTGTCTGCCATGATGAACTGCATATAATGCTGCATTTCTGTAACTGAAACATATAAGAATGAGATCACCAATTTCCTTTTGACTGCTGACCACTTTCTGTTTTTGTTAGTTCATAGAATTTACTCAGACTAAGGAAACTAACTGGCCGTCAAAGTCTACAAAAGACGGCAATGTCGTCTTTACTGATTTAAGAAAGGAAAGGAGTCAGGCATATTTACTGATTAGCAAACTCTGTCTAATCTAAGAAAACTATTCGTGTTATATTTCTTTTAGATATTGGTGAAGCCTTTCATGATAAGCTATTTAGCCTTTAGGACTTATGAACATAACGAGGAAAGAAAATCTTTATGGTGAATTTCTTTTAATGGTGTCTTAAGGACCCATTATGTGGAGATGGATTTGTACAATAATTCATGGTAAAAAATTTAATTTTTGCCATAACATCAAAAGCCCTGTATTCAAATTTAGACATGACAGCTAAGGATGTGCTAGAGAATTGTATTTCCTGCAATCATTATGATAATGTGTTATGGATTTGATGGAGGCCCACCTTATGTTTTGAATGATAAGTAAATGCAAGCATGAAAGAATAATAAAAGATATAACATATTTAGAAAATTTATAAATCAAGACTAAAATCTTATTAATGTCTTCTCATAATAAATTCTTTTAGAGTTTGGAGAATACTAAACAAGAGCAATGAGGAGAGTTGAATCCAATTAGGATTAGTATATCTGGAGTTAATTTTTCTTCCGGGAGTGTATCTGAATACCCACATATTTACTAATTATTTCACAACGAGACTTCTTCTTTTCATTTTCTAGCGAGGGCCTATTTGAAATGAATTAGAAAATATTGAGGCCAAGTTAGATTCCCTACATATCTTGTGTTTCTTTCCTCTGCTGTCCCTCCTGGGTTTTGATTTTCTTTCGCTTCTTCGTCCTTTGTTTTCTGCAGATTCATACTCTATTAAGATGAAACTCTGCAGCCGAATCGTGTGTGGATGTCCATCTACTTCAAAGTGAGATAGCACTGTTCAAGATCTTTTATAGCCTCTCTCTGTTCGATAAATTGTCGCGAAGAGATGTTCGGTCAATTTTTATTTACTTACAAATTTTCTAGAACTCCTATGTCCTTCAGAAATTTGTTACAACCCATTTTTTGTCATCACTTTCTGGTGCTATACTTGGCACACTTTGTGCCTTTTCGATGTTATAGAAGGCTACCGGCATCATGCATTTTCAAATTCAATAGTGCTTCAATTGTCAGGACATATCTTTATTTTTCCAGAAGATCAGATTTCCTTGATAAGTTTTCACCAGTCATGAGATTTTCCTGTGGTGTTATGTGGAGAGTCAATGAATTTTGTACCTTGCAAAACGTCCCCTCTGAAAAAATAACTGACAATGGGGGCACTGATGCTAATGAGGTGTATAAAATTGTTGTGGATTATTCAAATCCGGAGCTCAAAATGGAGGAAGCACTTGACCATGCAGGAGTAAAGCTGACAACTCCGTTGGTTATGCAGGTGCTGCACAAGCTTCGGTACGAGGAGAAACTAGCATTCAGGTTCTTTACATGGGCTGGACATCAAGAAAATTATAGTCATGAACCTCAGGCATACAATGAGATGATTGGTATATTGTCTAGTACAAAATACAAGGTTAAACAGTTTAGAATCGTTTGTGATCTGCTGGATTACATGAAGAGGAAGGACAAGAGTTCAGTTCCTATTGAAGTGTTGTTGAATGTTTTGAGGCAGTATACTGAAAAGCACCTGATAGAACTTCAGAAATTTGCGAAGAAGAAAAAGATAAGGGTGAAGACACAGCCAGAGGTTAATGCTTTTAATTTGCTTTTGGATGCTCTATGCAAATGTTGTCTAGTTGAGGATGCTGAAGCCATGCTAAGGAGAGTTCAGTGCAAGATTAAGCCCAATGCTGACACATATAATACTTTGTTCTTTGGATGGTGCAGGGTCAGGAATCCAAGTAGAGGGATAGCTATACTTGAAGAAATGATAAAAATGGGTCTTGAACCTGATAATTTTACATATAATACTGCCATTGATACGTTTTGCCAAGCCGGGATGGTAACAGAGGCTGCAGAATTCTTGGAGTTCATGAGAGCCAAAGGTTCAACCACGTCTTCTCCAACAGCAAAAAGTTATTCTATAATGATTGTGGCCCTTGTCCAGACTGATAGAATGGAAGAATGCTTTAAGCTTATTGGGGAAATGATAAATAGTGGATGTCTTCCTGATGTGTCCACATATAGAGACATTATAGAAGGCATGTGTTTTGCTGGAAAGACAGATGCAGCTTATAAATTTTTGGAAGAAATGGGTAAAAAAGGTTATCCCCCAGATATCGTCACTTACAACTGTTTTCTTAAAGTTCTTTGTGACAATAAAGACAAAGATGAGGCAAGGAGGCTTTACAAAAGAATGATTGATGTGGGTTGCATTCCCAGTGTACAGACTTTTAATATGCTAGTCTCAATGTCTTTCGAATGGATGCAGCCTTTGATACTTGGCATGAAATGGATAGGAGATGTTGTATGCGTGATATAGATACTTACTGCGTGATGATTGAAGGACTATTTGCTTCTAAGAACACACAACATGCAAGTTACCTTTTGGAAGAAGTTATCCATAGGGGAATGAAATTGCCATATCGAAAATTTGATTCCTTCTTAATGCATCTTTCTGCACTTGGTGATCTTCAAGCTATCAATAGACTGTCTGAACATATGAGGAAATTCTACAATCCTGCCATGGCACGGCGTTTTGCACTGAATCAGAAGCGGAAGAGCATGAGTGTAAGAGGGAAATAAAATCTGTATCATTCCCATGGCTATAACCGATTATATCAATAAGCTGGACTGGGATTTTGGGTGCAACCTTGGATCCTATTTGTTTGAGAAATCTGAAAGAGGATGACATGAACAACCGTTTGCTCAATGCTTGATCATGATTAATCACACTGCTGGCTTTACTGCTTATATTAAAGAAGAAAAATAGGTCTACTTTAATATTCTTAAATATAAATGTCAGGGTTATCTGACTAACAAGTTGAAGTTTTATAGCCAGCAAAGGATCAATGTGTGCTAGTTTCATGGCATAAGTTGATTTGAACATTGCTTGCTGCAAATGGACAAAGAATTGGTATCATGGAAGTTGTTAAAGGGATGTCTATACATTTAAATCGAGGTCTATTGTTGTTTTGCAAAAGGAAAGCTAATCCAGATTCTGTTTCATGTTGATTGGCTGATAAAGAGAATTCCTTGACTGCTTTGTGGAACGCACGGATGGAGAAAACATTATCAGGTATGCTCATGCTGTTTACTGAAGAACTGATTCCCATCATAGTTATTGCAGTGTGTCTATAGCTGCTTATATTTATTAAGAAATTATATTTGTGAATGATCGCCTTTGTGTCTTCAGCTAGAAGTTGGCAGCTTGACCAGTAGGGCTTTTTTTTTTTTTTTTTGGGCTACCTCGGAGAGGCGTCACGTCCGGTATCCAAGTATACACGACCTGACTAATCTGTAATCGGCCTACAAAATAGAATTACTAGCCCCAAGTTCTTTTTTCTCTCCTTTTCCCATGTGGCTTAATTTTCTTTCATAAATTTTATGTTCTTGAAGCTTTATAGCATTTGGCAAACAATGGAACCATTTTGGGAGGAATTCTTGAATTTGGGTCCTTTTTTTCTTAGGGTGCCGATAAACGCAACTCGAAAATCTATAAAAATAACTCGAAAATTTTCAAAAATTTCATTTTCCCTCCTCTCACTTTCTCTCACTAAACTCATTCTCTCTAACATCTCTCTAGGATTACAAACTTCAATCTCAGATTTTGGAAGATCCGACCGTCCAAATTGAAAAAAAATGTTAGTTCTTCAATCTATTCTATTTTATTTACAATGTTACCGTTTTGGATCGTTGAAAAGGTTCCTAAGACACAGCATGGAAAAGTTGCCAGAAGTTCTCCAGCACTTTCGGCCGCCGTCCGAATTTTTTTTTTTAATTTTTGATTTTTTCCTTTTTTAACCGATAGAACAATTTTTATTTTATTTCTTTTATTTTTTTAATTTTTCTTGATTTTTTTTATTTTTTTAATTTTTAAAAATTTTTTTGTTAATTTATTTTAATTTATTTTAATTTTTTAAAAATTTTTTTTAAATCTTTTTTTAAGTTTTAGATGTTTTAATTTTTTGTTCATAGTATATTTGATTATTTAATTAATTTTGTATATGTAATTTAATTGTTTGTGATTAGTTTGTATATGTAGAATGTATGTGACTAGTAGTTTAACATATTTTATGTGATACCCATTTTTAATTGTTAATGTGAGTATAGATTTGTGAACACTATGAAATGAAAAAAATAACGGAAATGAAATATGATAATAATCGATAAAGTGAACAATACTAAAGTAATAATAAATATCTCTGATAATGTTATATAATTTTGTCCACTTAGAATAATGAAACTAGCTTAAAATTGTTTGCTTCATGATTATGGGTTTAATAAGAAAATGTGTAATGTAATTGCTAAACTGTTTGTATTTTAATTTGAAATCATTATTATGTTATTCTTAGCCATAGTTTTAGGATATAATTCTAAGGTTGTATAATTTACAAATTAATAATTATTACTAAAGAAGAATATTAGTGATAGAATAATAATTGAACGAAATAAATAGCAGTCCCGTGAAATGATAGATACCGATAATTCTTAAGATAAAATAAGAATCGCTGAAGTGAATATTTGATTATTTAATTTATAATTTTTTTGTTCACAATAGTATATTTGATTATTTAAGTAATTTTGTATATGTAGAATGGATCCTTTTCAAGAATTTGTTCAAGAAAATATTGATTTTGAGGTAAGAAATCAGGATTTGTTTTTCACATTTTTGGGCACACTTTCGTCCAGATTGAGCAAAAGTCACTGTGAGGACAGGCTAAATCTAGACGAAAGTGTGCCCGATAATGTGAAAAAATATTTTTTGTGTTTTTTATTTTTTTAGTTTTTCTTTTTGTAATATTAACTTTTCATTATACATTAACGGGGTGATGAAGATCCAAGTAAATTTGAAGAATTTCTAGATCCGGAAGAATATATCGATCTTGGACATTTATTTACAACGGACCGAATATTTAGTTCGAAAGATGAGTTGGTGGAATTTTGGAATCTGTAGGCAAAAAACAAAATAAAATAAAACAAAGGAAATCCACCAATAAGATCTGCACATATTAGAAAAACCTATTGGATATAAATTACCTCAATGTTTTGATTGTTCGTTGTGGAGGCGCTGCTTTGTACGCTTCGCCCTCTACTGGTATCCACGCGACGAACGCCTCTACAAGCGATCGAGATGCTAGCCCCTTCTGTTTTCCGAAAACTGTTCAGAACTGATCCTGACTATCTGGTAATCGGTCGTATTTCGGAGAGAGGAGGCTAGATACTATATCGCCATTCTAGGGTTTAGGGTTTTGTTTTTCTTTAATCAGATAAAGGACGGCCACCAAGGAAAGGTAAACATAACCTTTTATAAGTGTCAATATCAAAACTCTAACTGTCATCTAATGACAGTTTAATCTCGTCCGTCTATTCCTATTATCATCCAATGGTTGGATGAGTAATATTAAGTAATTAATTTCATTTATTCGATTAAATAAAATTAATTACTTATTAACTTATCAGAAAATATAATATGAAATCTGATTCTCCTTTTGTATATGTTCAACGAATCTGGACACAATCTAAATTCATTGAACGTGGACATTATGCTCACAAGATCGTCTATGCGTGTGACCCTGTAGGTTCACTTAACGTTGACAGTGAATGAAAATGTCCTAGAAATTTATTCACAAAACATAAGCGGCCTCTAGCAAGACATTATGCTTACCCAAGTTAAGTAAATGTAATGATAACCTAGCATCAGATTTAATATGTAGTCATTTTGTCACACGATATCCTAATTAAGTATGAGACATGGATCAAGTCATCTTTATAAAACTTATCACCAGGCAAACTGTTCCAACAAATAATATTAATAACACCTCATTAATACTTATTTGAGCATAGCCATGCATATTTTCCAGCCTTCCTTATCAAAGGGCCCATGGATATCTCACTCTAAAAAGAGAGAGACAAATCCCTTTTACTATCTCCAATATTCAAGCCATTACGAGAAAATAAGACAACCAATAGTCATAATGATCACCTAATTAAAAGTGATGTTTGACTATGTCAAAAACATATTTTCTCCCCATGCAAGAAACATTAGAAACATTAGGTCAAAGGATACCAAATATAAAAATGAGAAGAAATACTTATAACTTAAACTCATGCAATATTTCTTCTTCACTTTGGGTCATGTCCAATACAATATTTTCAATATGTATTTATGAATTGATTTTATATCTCATATTCATGATCAGTAAAACTTGACCATCAATCAACTTCACACTAGTTTACAAGATGTAATAAACTAGGGACAAATAAGAATAGTATTTTATTAGCTTATAAGGGTTTTACTATCACGTCACATTCTTGATGACCAAGAGCATAAAATACAATTCAAAAAATACATGCTTCATAAATCATAAATGTGAATCAATTGGTCTTAGGGCATATACTAACAATCTCTCACTTGCCCTACCACCAATTTGACATGACTCTCAAACCCATTGACCTAGTATGACTTTCATTCTTAAGTTGTGGGAGTGGCTTTGTCAATGGATCTGCGACATTGTCATTGGTGTCTACTTTCCAAATTTTAACATCTCCACGCTCAATAATTTCTCGAATGAGATGGACATGTCTGAGAATATGTTTGGATCTTTGATGAGATCTAGGTTCATTATCTTGTGCAATGGCTCCTGTATTATCACAATATAGGTCCACTAGGTTCACAATGCTAGGAATTGCACATAGTTCTGTGATGAACTTTCTGATCCAAACTGCCTCTTTGGCTACATCAGAAGCAGCCACATATTCAGCCTCTGTAGTAGAATCGGCCACGGTATCTGGCTTTGAATTCTTCAAGCTCACAGCACCTCCATTTAAACAAAACACAAATCCAGATTGCGATCTAAAATCATCTACATCACTCTGAAAGCTAGCAGCCGTGTAACTATTTACAACAAGCTCTCCTTCTTGACCTCCGTACATAAAAACATCTCTTTAGTCCTTCTTAAGTACTTGAGAATATTTTTTAGTACAGTCCAATGCGGTTCACCAGGATTTGACTGGAATCTGCTAGTCATGCTTAATGTATACGAGACATTGGGGCGAGTGCATAACATGGCGTACATGATAGATCCAATTGCGGAAGCGTAAGGAATCTTACTCATGCGTTCTGTATCCTCCCTTGTGGTAGGACTTTGAGACTTACTGAGTTTAACGCCATGTGACATTGGCAAGAATCCTCTCTTAGAATCTTGCATACTGAACCTTTTCAGTACCTTGTCAATATATCCACTCTGACTTAGGCCAATAAGGTTTTTAGATCTATCTCGATAGATCCTAATGCCTAGAATATAGGCTGCTTCGCCTAAATCTTTCATTGAAAAACACTTCCCCAACCAAGTTTTTATACTTTGCAAAGTGGGGATGTCATTCCCAATTAACAAGATGTCATCGACATAGAGTACTAAGAAGACTACTGCATTTTCTGTAACCTTTTTGTAGACACAAGGTTCAGCATCATTCTTGATGAAATTGAATTCTTTAATTGCTTCATCAAAACGAAGATTCCAACTTCGAGATGCTTGCTTCAAGCCATAAATGGATCTTTGAAGTTTACACACTTTACTAGAATTCGAAGGATGAAAAAAACATTCAGGTTGTGTCATATACACATCGTCCAGTGGATTTCCATTAAGAAAAGCAGTTTTAACATCCATTTGCCATATTTCATAATCATAATATGCTGCAATGGCAAGTAGAATTCTAATTGACTCAAGCATTACAACTGGAGAAAATGTTTCAACATAGTCTATACCATGAGTTTGTCTATACCCTTTTGCTACCAATCGTGCTTTATAAGTGTGCACATTGCCATCCATGTCAGTTTTCTTTTTGAAAACTCATTTACACCCTATGGTCTTGCAACCTTCAAGTGGATCAATCAAAGTCCAAACTTGATTATCATGCATGGATTGCATTTCTGATTTCATAGCCTCTAGCCATTTGCTAGATTCAGGACTATGAATAGCATCTTGGTAGGAATTAGGTTCACCTTGATCAATAATATCAATATTATGATCCTCAGTCACAAGAAATCCATATCTCTTTGGTATCTGAGAAATCCTACCAGACCTTCTTGGTCCTTGTGTCAAAGGTTCAGGCTCAGTATGAATACGTGAGTCAAACTGAGTATCCATACTTGGTTCAGAAATGGACTGCTGTCCTTGAGTTTCTTCAAGATGGATTCTACTCCCACTAACTCTTTTGGAAACGAATTCCCTTTCAAGGAAAATTCCGCTCCGAGCAACAAACACTTTGTTTTCAGATGGAAGATAAAAGTAGTATCCTTTAGTTTCCTTAGGATATCCCACAAACAGACACTTATCAGATTTGGGTGCTAGTTTTTCAGATAATGATCGTTTCACATAAGCATCACATCCCAAATTTTGAGAAATGCTAAACTAGGTTGTTTCCCGGTCCATATCTCATATGGTGTCTTCTGAACAGCTTTAGATGGAACTCTATTTAATATGAATGCATCAGTTTCTAGAGCATAACCCCAAAAAGAAATTGGAAGATTTGTTTGACTCATCATAGATCGAACCATATCCAATACAGTTCGATTTCTGCGTTCAGACACACCATTCCATTATGGTGTTCCTGGTGGAGTTAATTGTGATAATATCCACAATTTTTTAGATGTTTGTCAAACTCTTGGCCTAAGTATTCACCACCTCGATATGATCGAAGTAATTTGATACTCCTTCAAAGTTGATTCTGTACTTCATTTTGAAATTCCTTAAACTTTTGAAAGGAATCAGATTTATGTTTCATTAGATAGACATAACCATATCTATTGAAATCATCTGTGAATGTAATGAAATACTGAAAACCTCCTCTGGCTTGTGTGTTCATTGGCCCACATACATCAGTATGTATAAGTTTCAATAAATCGGTAGCCCTTTCACTTTGTCCTGTAAATGGACTTTTAGTCATTTTGCCCAATAAACAAGAATCACATTTTTCATAAGACTCAAGGTCGAATGAAGATAAAAGTCCATCTTGATGGAGTTTGGATATGCTTTTCTCATTTATATGGCCCAAACGACAATGCCAGAAGTAAGTTTGATTTAAATCATTAGATTTAAATTTCTTTGTATTTATGTTATTGATGGGCTTACTAATAGAATCATGTAGGTTAAGAATGTAAAGTCCATTACATAAAAAGGCATCCCCATAGAAAATACTATTTTTATAAATAGAACTTTTACCGTTCTTAGTATTAAACTCTAAACCATCAATATCCAAACAAGAAACTGAAATGATGTTCCTACTCATAGCAGGAACATAATAACAATCTTTAAGTTCAATTATAAGTCCAGTAGGCAAAAGTAAATCAAATGTCCCTACAGCTACAACAACAACTTTTGCTCCATTTGCAACTCGTAGGTCCACCTCTCCCTTTGCCAAAGATCTACTCCTTTTGAGTCCCTGCACATTTACACAAATGTGGGCTCCACATCCGATATCTAATACCCATGAAGTAGGAGTAGACATATTAATTTGTATAACGAAAATACCTGAAGCGGCAGTCTCACTGGCCTTTTGCTTCTTCTTTTCTTCCAAGTAGAGCTTGCAATTCCTCTTCCAATGAAAGCAAGTCTCTTCCTTTGGTGGTTTAACCTTGGGCTTGGGCTTCTGCTTGCCTTTACCCTTTTTTTGGCCATATCCTTTCTCTTTCCCTTTTCCTTGTTCTTCTTGAACTGCCCCTTCTGAACCATCAGAACATTATGAGTAGACTTCCTAATGTTTTGTTCAGCCTGCTTGAGCATCCCGTGCAATTCATTTATGGACTTTTCCATATTATGCATATTGAAGTTCATGACAAACTGATCATAGTCAGAGGTCAAAGAGGTCAAGATCATATCAGTAGCCAAGTCATGACTTACAGGTGCTCCAAGTTTTTCAAGCTGATCAAAATACCCTTTCATCTTAAGGACATGAGCACTAACTGAAGTGCCAGGGCTCATTTTGTAGCTATTCAACGCCTTAGTGGTAAGATATCTCTCTTGACGTGCCTGCTCTTGGAACATTTCCTTGAACTGTTTTGTCATCTCATAAGCCTCAACTTCCTCAAATTGCTTTTGCAACTCAGATTCCATTGTAGCCAACATGAGACATGTCACATCGTTAGAATCATCCTTGTGCTTACTATAAGCATCCGTTTTTACTCTAGGGGCATTGTTAGCTGGTTGATTAGTGATAGGGTTCTCAAGTACATATAGCTTTTTTTCTTGTTTAAGGACAATCCTTAAATTTCGTGCCCAATCAAGAAAGTTAGTCCCACTAAGCTTATTCTTTTCAAACACGGATCGCAACGAGGTGTTTAAATTGTTTGAGGCCATTATCTACATAGAATTTGCAAACTAAAATTAAATAAATGAAGAATTAAATTTTCCCTGAAATATTCAACACTTGATATAAATCATGGGTATAAAAATTCATTTTATTCTAATCATAAGTAAGCTTTGGCTTACCACTCATAATTAGAGGAAAATGTATTAATGGGATTTACATCTATAGGTACCGGCAAAATCCCATATGATGTCTTAGGCTCAAAACCGTTTTGATAGGCTAGTTAAGCCAAACCATTCCAATCATATGGAAATCACCATTTTCCATCTTCCCCTACTTAGGTAACCATTTATCTCTTGCTTTGGCAATGAGACAAAATGATGATCCAAGTATGGAGAAGTGCTTATGATCATGGAAGACATTTTACGACTTAATTTTTACATGGTTTTGTATATTATTTCACAAAACATATATTCAAAAATAAAAGGAAATAAACTAAACATTACATGCATAATATATACATCAAATAAAATGTGTCATAGCATGGCCCCAATCCTATATTGACTTCCACGAGGCTCATGGAAGTCAAAGGTCAATCTAGGTAAGTCTTCATCTCCATGAGCTTGCCTCCAATGTCTTGGCCTTCTAATCTTGTTACATAGGACAGAAAACATACATAGGAATATGAAATAGAATTAACCTATTCTAGTAAAGTTTGATAATATTACATCAACGAAAACAACGACACGCAGGGCGTATTTAAAAACATACAACCCATTAACAAAATAAGCCAATCAATCACAAGAGGTAAAGGGCAATGCTATGCACCATGCATCTAAAGACAGGAACAAACATGCCAAAAACAACAAGGGGGTTCCGGGGACGAAGCCCCCGGAAGAAAACGGCGGTCCGGCTCATTGAAAACAGCGGGCGGGGTCAAGGGGCAGCGCCTTTGCGGGGGTTTGAGGGGACAGCGCCCCCTGAAAGAAAAACGATTTTTTTCTTTCTAACTCATTGAATGAGTTACTGCCGTCATAAACCCTAAAATCATGCCGCCAGAAATTTTGTTTAATAGTTAAACATTAAATTATGTGATTGTGCATATTAGTTTAACAATTAAAATGCACAAATTACAGATTGTACGCCAAACAATTTGGTAGTAACAACATTCTGTTTAATTAATCGCATTAATAAGTAAAATAGAATATGATATATGCGAATCCTATAATTTAATTTACTCTGATTATTACACTAATAAAAAACCTTACTATAAAGCCGATTGAAAACAACACATGTAATCAAAGCGGTAACAGATAAAATCAGTAAAACTAGTATTTACGAGGCTCTGATATCACTGTTGGAATCTGTAGGCAAAAAACAAAATAAAATAAAACAAAGGAAATCCACCAACAGGATATGCACATACTAGAAAAACCGATTGGATAGAAATTACCTCAATGTTTTGATTGTTCGTTGTGGAGGCGCTGCTTTGTACGCTTCGCCCTCTACTGATATCCACGCGACGAACTCCTCTACAAGCGATCGGGATGCTAGCCCCTTTTGTGTTCCGAAAACTGTTCAGAACTGATCCTAACTATCTGGTAATCGGTCGTATTACAGAGAGAGGAGGTTAGATACTATATCGCCATTCTAGGGTTTAGGGTTTTGTTTTTCTTTAATCAGATAAAGGACGGCCACCAAGGAAAGGTTAATATAACCTTTTATAGCTGTCAATATCAAAACCCTAACTATCATCTAATGACAGTTTAATCTCGTCTGTCTATTCCTATAATCATCCAACGGTTGGATGAGTAATATTAAGTAATTAATTTCATTTATTCGATTAAATAAAATTAATTACTTATTAACTTACCAAAAAATACAATATGGAATCTGATTCCCCTTTTGTATATGTTCAACGAATCTGGACACAATCTAGATTCATTGAACGTGGACATTATGCTCACAAGATCGTCTATGTGTGTGACCCTGTAGGTTCACTTAACGTTGGCAGTGAATGAAAAATGTCCTAGACATTTATTCACAAAACATAAACGGCCTCTAGCAAGACATTATGCTTACCCAAGTTAGGTAAATGTAATAATAACCTAAAATCAGATTTAATATTCAGTCCTTTTGTCACACGCTATCCTAATTAAGTATAAGGCATGGATCAAGTCATCCTTATAAAACTTAATTAACCATTTACTTGATCACTAGGCAGATTGTTCCAACAAATAATATTAATAACACCTTATTAATACTTATTTGAGCATTGCCATGCATATTTTCCAGTCATCCTTATCAAGGGGCCCATGGATATCTCTCTCTTCAAATCCCTTTCACTATCTCCAATATTCAAGCCATGACGAGAAAATAAGCCAACCAATAGTCATAATGATCACCTAATTAAAAGTGATGTTTGACTATATCAAAACATATTTTCTCCCCATGCAAGAAACATTAGAAACATTAGGTCAAAGGACACCAAATATAAAAATGAAAAGAAATACTTATAACTTAAACCCATGCAATATTTCTTCTTCACTTTGGTCATGTCTAATACAATATTCTCAATATGTATTTATGAATTGATTTTATATCTCATATTTATGATCAGTAAAACTTGATCATCAATCAACTTCACACTAGTTTAGAAGATGTAATAAACTAGGGACACATAAGAATAATATTTTATTAGCTATAAGGGATTTACTATCAAATCACATACTTGATGACCAAGAGCATAAAATACAATTCAAAAAATACATGCTTCATAAATCATAAATGTGAGTCAATTGGTCTTAGGGCATATGCTAATAGTGTGGGCAAAACAGATTGCAATGATTGCGAAGACATTTTTAATCATAACTCGGTATCAGAGAGCAAGAACATTTGACTGTCGATCGTATGTCACATTGGCTTGCAAACGCGGAGGTTCAGTAAGAAAATATAAAAAATCATTAGCCGACGATGAGGAAGAAGAAATACTGAAAAAAAAAAAAAAAGTGGGGATCGTATGAGACGAAAAAATGTGGTTGTCTATTTAAGCTAAAAGGAGAGAAAATGGCAACAAGTGAAAATTGCCAATTGTTCATACACAACGGAAGGCACAACCACAAAATAAGTGTTTATAGTCATGGTCATGCTCAAGCTGCAAGACTTATGGAGGAGCAGTTGCAGCCGACCGAGCAGTTCAGGATAAGTCATGTTCCACCGCGCATTATATTACGATTTTTCTGAGAACAAGACGTTGGTTGTGTAGTCAGGTAAGTTATAAGGGAATTATTAGATTATTTTTAATACTTTATTTATATATTTTAGAGTTGTTTTTAGGGTTTAGGAATATAATATTAAATTTTGCATGTATGTAGTTCCCAAAAAATTTACAATGTTGTTGCCAAGATTAAGAGGGACCGGATGCAGGGAAGAAATACAGTAGAGGAAGTTCTCCGCTTAAGTGCAGAAAGGGGCGACACCGTTTTCTGTAGAAATGGTGAGGACAGTAACGTACTCAGTGATATTGTCGTTGCACACCTGACGTCGATTGCAATGCTTAGAACGTGGCCATATGTGCTGATAATGGATACGACATACGAAACGAACAAGTAAGTACTATAGTGGATTAATTGTATTATTAGCTATCTTTATTAATTTTATTGGCACGAACGTTTAAAAAAAAATTTTTTTAGTAAGTAGTTAATAATATTTTTAAGTCCGTGAAAAATGATTAGCCAATTCATAATAATTAAATTTATGGCTTTTTTTTAAGGTACAACATGCCACTATTAGAATGTGTAGGGATGACTCCAACAGGCAAGAATTTCACAGTGGCAACAGCTTTTATGTGCGACGAACAGGCAACAACATACTGATGAGTTCTTCAACAAATCAAGCACTTATATTTTACATCTACTATGTCGGATGGTCAGGGTTCGGTTATCAATGAAGGAGAGCTTGTAGTTGTTCTTACGGATAGGGAAAGTGGACTAATGCCGGTGATCGATGATGTGTTTAACAATTCTTATCATATGTTATGTAGAAGACACATCGATCAGAATGTGTTGGCAAAGTTGACTGAGATGGTGAAAGATGAAGATGTGGCTCAACGGTTCGTGAATGGCTCTTGGAGGAAATTAATTAATGAACTTGATGAGGTGGAATTTCAAAGAAAGAAGTGTTAAAGACTAGGTGGCGAACTAGGCCCGACTTTTTACATTACCTATTCAGCACATGGTTGAATCCATTTGCACATAAATTTTGCAGGGTTTGGACCTCTCAAGTGATGCATTTTGGGGTAGAGACAACGAACCGAGCTGAGAGTTAACATTCAGTGTTGAAGCTGTGGCTATCAACGTGTCACGGTGATTTGGACACTGTATTTTTTAATATCGACTCTCTCATCCAAACTCAAGTCGCAGAAATTAAATACTCTTTGGAAATTTCAAGACTTAATGAAAAATATGGCGCCAAGAGTAATCCCATCATGAAGAGTTTATGTAATAAAATTAGTCATTTGGGATTGAAGTAAATAATGGATGAGTTAAAGAAGGCACGTCAATTGGTAGAAGAACTGGATAGTAATTGTCTGCATTACTTAAGGAAGTCGCACGGTCTACCTTGTGCATGTGAACTTATTAATCGGTGCCAACATTTATTGCCAATCCAAGAGGGAGAAGCTGTCATGTTCTGGAAAAAACTAGAAATTAGTTATGATATTCCTGAAGAACACCATAGAGATATGGAATCAGAAATGCGTGATCTCACTTCACTATTACAGGAAATTAGTACTGGGCCAATTTCTAATGTCCGGGAAGTGAGGCGACTCATCAAAGGTGTTATACATCCGGTGTTGCCTGATGATCCTTCTCAACCGTTGTCAAACCCCCAGAGACCGAAGTCACGAAGGGACGACGGAAGACGAATTCCACCAAAAGGGATAAGTCTCACTTGGAATACGTCTCTATTGCCCATCGGAAGATAGGAAAGTCAAGCGGTTCAGGTTCTGGGTTTGGTAGCGGTTCAGGTTCAGGGTCTAATCCTAGCCCTCGTGGAAGGGGTAGGCCGCCTCGTAGCGGTAGGAGTAGGGCCAAAGGACGTAGCAGTGGTAGATCGAGTTTATCAACCGTTGTAAGTCCCGATTCACCTCCAGTGCCATTCCCTTTCAAAAATGCATTTCCCGGGTTTACGTATCGATTTATACAAAACTGAAAGAACGTGGCCGGAGATGGTAATTGTGGTTTCAGGGTTGTGCCAAATTTCTTGTTCGGAGACGAAAATCATTAGATTGAAATTCGAAGAAGAATGATATTTGATCTACGGCACCATATGCAGGTATATGAGCAATTATTCGGGTCAGTTGAACGTGTGACAGAGTTGATAATGCAGACAAATTGGGAAGATGGTTCGGCGCCACGAGACCATTGGATGAATACACCTGATCATCTTTATGTAATTGCTAACACATTCAACCTATCCGTTATATTTCTTGCACAGTCACAGTCAACCACTGTCCTGTTTCTTGTTTCTAATATAGACGGGCCTTCGGGAACGATATTCGTCGGACTCATAGAGGAATTGTAGCATTTCATATATGTATTTATGATTCATAACTTTTTTATTATTATTAATATTAATTGAATTATTGTTAGACCAATATTATATTAATTGTATTAATCTGTATTTTTTTTTCCAGTTACAGTTGATGTGTGCAATGGGAATATCATCGAGATATGCACGTTAGTGGATGGGCGACCCCATATCGCAATCGGATGGTAGATTAGGTTGCGAAATACAATGAAATGTATCCGCCACAGAGACATTTTATGTAATAATGTTGCAACTTGTAATTTATAACGTAGTTTATTTTTTAAAAGTGTTAATAATATTTCGTAAGTTTGTCATTCAGAATTTTATTTATTTACCCATTCCCTGTATTAATTATATTAATCTGCAAATTAATCATTGTACATAGATGCAATAACAAACCAGTCCATACATGCATGAGGGAATAAATATAATGAATATGATAAAAACTCAGTAATATACAACCAACAGAAATAAAAAACAAATACACAATATAATAAATAAGTATCCAAATACATAAAGATCAACTAAAGAGCGTTGTAATGAACCCGTAGTAAATCTCGAACCCTATGGTGAAACTCTTCACTTGAAATATCTTGTCTGTGACACTCACGTGCAATCATATCTAACAGTGCCTGTAGTGGCATGGCAGGAGCTACCGGGACATTATAGCCAATGGGGATATTCCCGGGATTCTATATCCTCAGGTGCGTGCGGGGGACATACCAGTCCAAATAATCATCTGTATATGAACTGGCTGGAATGACTGGGACACTAGTCCATGTCTCTGTCAGTAAGTGCGAAGGTGCCTCGAGCCAGAGTGCCTCTACAAAAGTGTTCCGCAAGACATACATCTTATTGTCAGGCGATCGGCGTGCCTCCCGAGGCTGGATGGGGTGGGCGGGAATACACTGTCTAAACCCGAACTGCCTCAGAACCCAGTTGGGCATGTACGGCTCCAAGTAGTCGAAATATGCAATGAAACCGTGCCATGTTGACACCTAGCAATCACGAACATCCTGAGTCCGATATGACATCCACCGGACCTCATCAGCTGTCATCAAATCCAGCCTCAGGCGAATATCTAAGAGTTTACGCTCACTCTTATAGCCGATCTGTGGAAACATCTGCATGTACGGCTTGCATCCTTCGGGAGAATGTCTAAACGGGGGAGCGAACATGGGAAAATACAAATATATCCACGCCTAAAATATAAAACATAAATTCAATAAGAATATAAAAAATGAAATAAAAATGAAATATTAAATAAATAAACCCTAAACCCTAAACCGTTTAAATATAAATAATAACATGATTAACGTTAATTTTAAAACACATACCTCTAATAGTGACCAGCAACCTGCAAGCTCCTTCGCATCAGCCTTGGAAGCCTGACCCAGATTCCGGTATAGAAATGCAAGACAGGCAGGACCCCATGCGAACCTCCCAACACGACTCACACCCAGTAGAAGTGGCCACAGTCTTGCGGGTACAATATTGCCACTCTTGTCGTTGAAGAGTGAGCTACCCAAAATGTACCATAGGTAATATGCAGCTCTGACCTGATGTGACTCTGAAGTCTGTCTGCTAGTAGCAACGGCGTGGAGCTCCAATGCATTAAACCCTAAACCCCCAGTTAGACCTAAACCCAAATCCTGCTGAACAGCCCGTATCAACTGATCCCTCGATAATCTGTGATCCACTTTCGCACCATAAGCAGGCACCCCAAGAATAAGCTCCACATCGTGCAGTGTAATAGTCATCTCACCCCAGGGCATGTGGAAGCTGTTCGTGTCCGGCTGCCACCTCTCAACAAATGCCGACAACAACGCAGCATTGGCGTGCTGAAACATACACGATCGTAGGTGCATCAGATCGGACCCGGACGCCAGAGGCCCAAACCTACGAATCGGTAAGCTCCCAACCAGTGAGCGCCATATAACGAGATCGGCACTTCAATAAACCGCGATCCCGAAGATAAAACAGATAAATTTATACAATTATATAATAATATATTTATTCCACTATTATTTTTTCTATTTATCATAATGAATAATATTTGACATTATAAAGAATAATAACAATAATAACAACATGACAATTTAACATAAAGATAAATATCTGTCCACGCCATATCCGACCCGCCACATGTCCACCGTATGATGGGATAAGCTCCGGGTCAACAGGACCTCCCTCTGCTACCTCTGTCTGCTCCCAATCGGAAGGCTTCACTTTCTTCCTCTTCTGCATCGGTGCCGAAACATCACGAACCACGTCGGGTCTTTTGTTACGAGACCCTGCAAATTTACTCATCACCGACATAAGGCTACCGGTCAAACCTTTCCCTTTCCCGTGACGAGGACGTCCATCCGATCCACTAGCTGGTGCCATAGGTGCAATATATACGAGCTGCTCCTCATCTCCATCATCATCGCTGTCATCATGATCATCATCACCACCGTCACCATCACCATCACCACCCTCACCATCACACCACCATCACCACCATCCCCACAATCATCATTACCACCATCATCATCACCTCTCTAATCCGCTTGTCCCTGAATATGTAGAGATCCGACTCTTTCTTGCTCCTCTCCAAAAACCCTATCACCCTCAGAAACCCTATCTGCAAGCCCAAGTACATAATGATCAGAAGATGAAACACCATACTCAGCATGAGAATACCTATGTCTGCTGCAAGAAGAATCCTAACGGGCGGCTCCGAGCATCTGATCAATAAACTCAACTCCTATTTGCCTCGCCTGAGACCCATCGTGCAATATAGGCTCCTGTAAAAGTAGATAGATACGGTATGCGAGGTTGCACAACGGTAGGAGCCTGTAGGTATGGATCATATACTGTGTCTGTGTGGTGTGAACGTGGATGTGCAGATCCATATGGCTCATAGGGTACATGTGTGTATGACTGATGGGGATGAAAGGGAGGTTGAGATCTAAAAGGTACAACAGGTGGTTGGGTAGAAGACCCGACTTCACTTGTACCATGATGGAAACCAGGTGCAAGAGGGGTAGGAGTAACAGGGATGTCAAAAGTACTATGTCGCCCCCTCACACCTTTAGACGAAGCTGTTACAGGGCGCCCCTCAACTCGACCTGTCCTATCCATGACAGGACCAAGATCAGCATCTCCTCTACGGCCGCTAGGTCGAACCATCTATTAGTTATTCAAGCTCGTTAATAATTGTTTATCATATATTTCATTATTTACTTTATCGCTTATTTCATCCCGAGAATAACGTAACAATGATTTCAAATTAAAATACAAACAGTTTAGCAATTACGTTACACATTTTCTTATTAAACTCATAATCATAAAGCAAACAATCTTAAGCTAGTTATATTACTCTAAGTGGACAAAATTATATAACATTATCAGAGATATTTATTATTACTTTAGTATTGTTCACTTCATTGATTCTTATTTTATTTTAAGAATTATCAGTATCTATTATTTCACGGGGCTACTATTTCTTTCGTTCAATTATTATTCATCACTAATATTCTTCTTTAGTAATAGTTATTAATTTGTAAATTATACAACCTTAGAATTATATCCTAAAACTAAGGCCAAGAATAACATAACAATGATTTCAAATTAAAATACAAACAGTTTAGCAATTACATTACACATTTTCTTATTAAACCCATAATCATGAAGCAAACAATTTTAAACTAGTTACATTACTCTAAGTGGACAAAATTATATAACATTATCAGAGATATTTATTATTACTTTAGTATTGTTCACTTCATTGATTCTTATTTTATTTTAAGAATTATCAGTATCTATTATTTCACGGGGCTACTATTTCTTTCGTTCAATTATTATTCATCACTAATATTCTTCTTTAGTAATAGTTATTAATTTGTAAATTATACAACCTTAGAATTATATCCTAAAACTAAGGCCAAGAATAACATAACAATGATTTCAAATTAAAATACAAACAGTTTAGCAATTACATTACACATTTTCTTATTAAACCCATAATCATGAAGCAAACAATTTTAAACTAGTTACATTACTCTAAGTGGACAAAATTATATAACATTATCAGAGATATTTATTATTACTTTAGTATTGTTCACTTTATCGATTATTATCCTATTTCATTTCTGTTATTTTTTTTCATTTCATAATGTTCACAAATCTATATTCACATTAACAATTAAAAATGAGTATCACATAAAATATGTTAAACAACTAGTCACTCACATTCTACATATACAAACAACTAGTCACAAAAAATTAAATTACATATACAAAATTAATTAAATAATCAAATATACTATGAAAAAAAATTAAAACCCTAAAAAAAGATTTTAAAATTAAAAAAATTTAAAAAAATTATAATAAATTAAAATAAATTAACAAAAAAATTTAAAAAATTTTAAAAAATCAAAAAAAATTAAAATAATTAAAAATAATTAAAAAAGTAAAAGAATAAAAAAATAGCCGGAAGTTCTCCGGCACTTTCGCCGACAACGGCCAAAAGTGCCGCCAGAATTTTTTTTTTTAACATTTCGATTTTTTCCTTTTTTAACAGATATTTCAACGATCCAAAACGTAACATTGTAAATAAAAGAGAATAGATTGAAGAACTAACTTTTTTTCAATTTGGACGGTCGTATTTTCCTAGATCTGAGATTAAAAGTAAAAAAAAAAAAAATCGGCGGCACTTTCGGCCGTCGCCGGCGAAAGTGCCGGAGAACTTTCGGTCGCCGGTGCCGGAGGTTCTCCGGCACTTTCACCGGCAACGGCCGAAAGTGCCGCCAGAATTTTTTTTTAAAAAAATATCGATTTTTTCCATTTTTAACAAATATTTCAACGATCTAAAACACTAACATTATAAATAAAAGTGAATAGATTGAAGAACTAACCTTTTTTTTCAATTTGGACGATCGGATCTTCCAAGATTTGAGATTGAAGTTTGTAATCCTAGAGAGGTGTTAGAGAGAATGAGTGTAGTGAGAGAAAGTGAGAGGAGAGAAAATGAAAATTTTGAAAATTTTCGAGTTATCCTTATAGATTCCCGAGTTGCCTTTATCGGCCCCCTTTTCTTATTCCTCAATTTGTTTATGTTTACCAATGTGGTCACGTCATCCTTCAGCATCTACATGAAAGTAAGTTTAGGTTCCGTTTGGTTGGATTGGAATTAGAAATCTAATAATTGTAATTTTTAATTCCTTTATTTAGTAAAATTATAGATTTTTTATGAAATTCATTAGTTTGGAAGTAAAAAAAAATATACAGAATTAGAATTCGAAATGTATCAAAATGTGTATACGTTTAGAGTGAGAAAAATGAGCATGTGAGTACGTGTATGAATTTTAGAGAGAAAGTGAGCGTGAATTTTAGAAGAAAAAAAAAGTGTCGTGAATTATAGAGAGAGAAAGTGAATGGGAATTATAGAGAGAAAATGAATGGGAATTTTAAAGAGAGAAAATGTTGTGAATTATAGAGATAGAAAGCGTCATGAATTTTAGAGAGAGAAAGCGTTGTGAATTCTAGAGATAGTGTCCTGAATATTTGAGAGATAAAGCGTCGTGAATTCTAGATAGAAAGTGTTGTGAATTTTAGTGGGTAAAAGCTTCTTGAATTCTAACTAGAGAGTAAGTGTTACCAAACACATACAATTGGGGGCTTAGAATTATAATTGGAATTCTAATTCGTTTTTTTCGTTGAACAATTAATTATGAAATTAGAATTGAATTCCGATTCAAATTCTAGAAAATCTAAAGAAAATTATAGCTTCCAAAGTCCAATTCTAGTTGGGCTCTTACTCCCTAATGAGAAAGTCCATTTGTTCTAGGGTTTTACTAACTCTTGTAATTAATGCCTATAAATAGGACATTATGGAACACATGGATAAGATGATTGATTTCTCATTGTTCTTCTACTCTTATTTTATATTTGTATTATTATTCCAAGCAAATCATGTTTCGCGATCATCAAATTTATAACAAATTATGAGCATGATTGCATGAGCAAGAAAGATTTCTTAAAGAACAAGACTCTATAGTTAAGTCGCTAGAGATAAAAGAGGTAAAAGATTCTTGAAGTTTCTTGAGGTAAGAAATATCGAAATTCTTTCTTTGTTTTTATTTAAAGTTTTGTATATGACTTTGATGTCATAAAACGATTAAACTTTTATGGGGGTTGATAAAGATAACTCGGAAATCTATAAGGATAACTCGAAAAAATTTCATTTTAACCTAAACATTTTCTCTCTCTACAAACTTTCTCTCTAACATCTCTCTAAAAACAACTCCAACTTTCAACATTAAAACGAAATTAGAAGAAAATGTGGATTCTTTTGAAGAATCTTTGGAAGAAAATATTGGTTTTCAGCTAAGAAATCGATTGATTTTTTTTTTCAAAATTCTGCATTACTTTCACCCAGGTAAGCGAAAATTACCAGTGATTTTCGCCCATCTGGACGAAAGTAACTTTCGTCCAGATGGCGAAAATGTAATTTTTGCCCACCTGAGCGAAAGTGATGTAGAAAATTTTTTTTTTCGATTTAGTGTTTTTTTAAAATTTTTTTTGGTTTTGGTAATGTTTTCATTTTACATTAACAGGCTGATGAACATCCAAATACATTTGAAGAATTTTTAGATCCGGAAGAATATATTGATCTTGGACATTTGTTCACAACTGACCGAATATTTAGTTCGAAAGATAAGTTGGTGCACTGGGCAAAACAAATTGCAATGAATGCCAAGACATATTTAATCATAACTCGGTATCAGAGATCAAGAACAGCTAACCGTTGACCATATGTCACATTGGCTTACGAGCGCGGAGATTTAGTTAAAAAATATAAAAAAGCAATAGTTGATGATGAGGAAGAAGTTCCAAAAAGAGTTGGGGACCCTATAAGATGAAAAAATGTAGGTGTCCATTTAAGCTAAAAGGAGAGCAAGTGGCAACAAGCAAAAGTTGGCAATTGTTCGTACACAACGGGAGGCACAACCATAAAGTAACTGTTTACAATCACGGTCATGCTCAGGCTGCAAAACTTACGGAGGAGCAGTTGCAGCAGACTGAGCAGTTCAGGAAGAGTCATGTGCCGCCTCATAATATATTACGATTTCTCCGAGAACAAGACGTTGGCTGTACAGTTAGGTAAGCTATAAGAGAATTATTTTTAATACTTTATTTAAATATTAAATATTTTAGATTTGTTTTTATTCCAGTAATAAATAGAAATTTATGATGTATGTAGTGCCCACAAAATTTACAATGTTGTTGCGAAGATTAAGAGGAACCGAATGCAGGGAAGAAATACGGTAGAGGAAGTTCTCTACCTAAGTGCACAAAGGGGCTACACCGTTTTCAATAGAAATCATGAGGAGAGCAACTTACTTAGTGATGCTGTCGTTGCACACCCAACATCGCTTGCAATAATTAGAATGTGGCCATATGTACTGATAATAGATACCACGTATAAAACGAACAAGTAAGTACTATAGTGGATTAATTGTATTATTAGATATCTTTATTAATTTATCCGTGTAAAAATTTAAATTTATTAAGTACGGTAGTAGATCATTGATATTTTATAATATTTTTTTTAATAAATAGTTAATAATATTTTGAAGTCCGTCTGAAATAGTTGTCAATGTTAATTATTAATTTTCCCTTTATTTTTTAATTAAGGTACAACATGCCACTATTAGAAGCTGTAGTGACATATAGATGGGTTCTTCAACAAATCAAGCATTTATATTTTACATCTGCTATGTCAAATGACCAGGGTTCAATTATCAATGAAGGAGAGCCACTAGTCATTCTTACCGATAGGGAAGCGGACTAATGCCAGTGATTGATGATGTGTTCAAAAATTCATACCATATATTATATAGAAGACACATCGATCAGAATGTGTTGGCAAAGTTGACATAGATGCTGAAAGATTAAGAGGTGGCACAACGGTTCGTGAATGGATCGTGGAAAAAAAATTAGTAAATGAAATTGATGAGGTGGAATATCAGAGAAAGTTGGAGGTGTTGAAGACTATGTGGAAAAGCAGGCCGGACTTTCTGCATTACCTGTTCAGCACATGGTTGAATCCGTTTGCCCATAAATTTTGTCGGGTTTAGACATCTCAAGTGTTACATTTTTGGGTAGAGACAACGAACCGTGCTGAGAGCGAACATTCTGTGTTGAAGCTATGGCTATCAATGTGTCACGGTGATGTGGACACCGTGTTTTTTAATATCGATTCTCTAATCCAAGGTCAAATTGCTGAAATTAAATACACATTGGAAATTTCTAAACTTAAAGAGAAGTATGGTGCTAAGAGTAATACCATATTGAAGAATTTAAGTAATAAATTTAGTCATTTGACTTTGAAGAAGATAATGGATGAGTTAAAGAAAGCACGTGGGATGGTTGAAGAATCGAGAAACAATTGCCTGTATTATTTAAGGAAGTCGCACGGTCTACCATGTGCATGTGAACTTGTTCATAGGTGCCAATATTTAATTCCAATCCAAGAGGAAGATGTTGACATTTTTTAGAGAAAACTAGAAATTAGTTATGATATTCCTGAAGAATACGATAGAGACATGGATTCCGTAATGCGTGATCTCACCTAACTAATACATGAAATTAGTATGGGTCCAATTTCTAAGGTACGGGAAGTGAGACACCTCATCAAAGGTGTTATATCTCCTGTGTTGCTAGAAGATCCCTGTCAGTTGTTGACAACACCCCAGAGACCGCAATCACGAAGGGACAACGGAAGATGAATTCTACGAAAAGGGATAAGTCTCATTGAGAATACGTCTCTGTCGCACATAGGAAGTTGGAAAGTCTAGCGGTTCAGATTCTGGACCGGGAAGCGGTTCAAGTTCAGGTTCTGGTCCTAGTGCACGTGGAAGAGGTAGGCCGCCTCGTAGCGGTAGCGGTAGGGGCAGGGGACGTAACAGTGGTAGGTCCAGTCTATCATCCGTTGTAAATCTGAATGCCCCATCAACGCCATTCCCCTTCAACAATGCATTTTCTGGGTTCATCTATGAATTCATACTAAACTGGAATAATGTGGATGGTGATGGTAATTATGGATTTAGGGTTGTCTCTAATTTTTTGTTCGGGGATGAAAATTATTGGGTTGAAATTAGTAGAAGAATGTTCTTTGATTTACACCACTGTATGAACATATATGTGCAACTGTTCGGATCAGTAGAACGTGTCACTGAGTTGATAAGGTGGACGAATTAGGAAGAGAGTTCGGCGCCTGCTGACTATTAGATGGATACACCTGATCATCTTTATGTCATCGCGAACACATTCAATTTGTGGATTGTTTTTCTTGTACGGTTAGGGTCGACCACCGTCCTGCATCTTGTTTCTAATATGGATGGTAATGCTGGAACAATATTCATCGGATTCATAGAGGAACAACAGCATTTCATACAGGTATTTATTACTGTGATTTATTTTAAATTATTGTAATTATTATTCTCAGTCATTACATTTTTAGCCGGAGCTTATATTTAATTTATAATTATTTATTCTGCAGCTACACTTACGAGATGGATGCCCTTTACCTCCACTACAGGTGCAATGGGAATATCATCGAGATGTACGAGTTAGTGGATGGGCAGTCCCAGATCATGACTGGATTTTAGATTAGGTTGAGAGATACCGTGAAATGTATCCACCTCAGAGTCATTTGCATGTTATTATTAATTAGGAACTTTAGCATTTTAATGTATAATTTATAACGTGCATGTGGTTGGTGTTATTAATACATTATAATTTTTTAGATTTGATTTTATAAATATTTATTTTTTAAAAAATAAACAAGTACGTGATGAAATAAAAATAATGAACAGAACAAAATTCACTAATACTACATAAACAAGAATGTAAAAAAATATGTAACAACGTATCCAAATGCATAAAGATTTACTAAGGAGAGCGGTAATGCTTCCTTAGTAAATCCCGAACCATACGTCTAAACTCACTGTCCTCAAGATCCTCTCCGGTAGCCTCACGTGCAATCAAATCCAACAGAGCCTGGGGTGGCATAACGGGAGCTACCGGTAAGTGAAAGCCACTGGGAATATTCCCGGAATTCTGTATCCTAGGGTGACTTCGAGGGAGGTACCAACCTATGTAATCATCTGTGTAGGAACTTAGTAGAATGGCTGGAACACTGAACACTGATCCATGTCTCTGTCAATAAGTGCGAAGGTGCCTCGAACCATAATGCCTCTACAAAAGTATTCCTCAACACGTACATCTTGTTGTTGGCGGCCTGCGTGCCTCCTAGAGCTGCATAGGGTATGCGGGAATATACTGCCTATACTCGAACTGTCTCAAAACACGGTCAAGCATGTACGGCTCAACGCAGTCAAAGTATGCAATAAAGTCGTTCTAAGTGGAAACCAAGCAAGCCCGAATCTCCTGCATCCTGTACGGTACCCACCTAACATCATTAGCTGTCACCACATCCAGTCTTAGACGAATATCCAGAAGTTTATTCTCATTCTTATACCCCAATATTAGAAATTACTGGATGTAGGGCTTGCAGGATTCAGTATCTGATCTAACCGGGGGTGCAAACATCGGAAAGTACAGATATATCCACGCCTAAAATATAAAATATGAATTAAAAAATAAATATAAGTAGTATAAATGTGAAAACTATTAAAATATGTATTAATAAGAGTTATAAAATAAATATAAATTATCTAAACCCTAAAATATAAAAAATAACATAATTCACGTTACATTTAAAACACATGCCTCTAATAATGACCAGCACCCAGCAAGCTCCTTTGCATCAACCCTGGACGCCTGACCCAGATTCTTGTATAGATACGCAAGACAGGCAGCACCCCAAGCGAACCTCCCAACAGAACTCGCATTTTGCAACAGTGGCCATAGTCTGGTAAGAACAATGTTGTCACTCTTATCACTGGACAATGAGCTACCCAAGATGTACTGTAGATAGCAAGCAGCTCTTACACGAGGCGAAAGTGAAGTCTGTTTACTAGTGGCAATAGCGTGAAGCTCCGCTGCATTAAACCCTAAACCACTGATGAGAGCTAAACCCAGATCATTCTGAACCAGTCGTACCAACTGCTCCTGGGATAATCTCGAATACACTACCGCACCATATCCCGAGAATAAGCTCCACATCGTGTAGTGTAATGGTCATCTCACCCCATGGCATGTGGAAGCTGTTCGTGTTGGGCTGCCACCTTTCAACAAAGGCCGACAGCAATGCAGTATTGGGGTGCTGAAACATGCGCGATTGTAGGTGCATAAGACCAGACCTGGAAGCCAAAGGCCGAATATCTACATCAGTAAGTTCTAGCCTGTGAGTGCCATGTAACGCGATTGAAACTTCAATGAACCACGATCCTGAATATAAAACAAATAAATTAATACAATTTCATTACACTATTATACTCTATTTATAACAATAAAAATATTTTACAAATTAAAGAATAATAACAATAATCATAATAACATGTAACTTTAACATAAAGAAATGTACTTGTCCACGCCATATCAAACTCGCTACATGTCCACCGTATGATGGGATGAGCTTCGGGTCAACAGGACCTCCCTTTGCTGGGCCTGTCTACTCCCAATCTGAAGACTTCACTTTCATCCTCTTCTGTGTCGGAGCTGGAAATTCATGAGCCACTTCGGATCTTTTGTTACGAGACCCTACAATCTTATTCATCACCGATATAAAGCTGTCGGTCAACCCTTTCCCTTTCACGTGACGAGGACGCCCGTCGGATCCACTAGTATATGCCACAAGTGCCACATGCACAGGCTACTCCTCATCACCAGCATCATCACCCTCATCCTGATCATCATCACCACCATCACTATCATCATAACCTCTCTCATCTGCCTCTCCCTGAATATGTAGGGATCCGACTCTTTCTTGCTCCTCTCCAACTCCTATCACCCTCAAAGCCAATATCACCCTCACATACCCTATCTGCAGGCCTCGGTATGTAAGGAACAGAAGATGGAACACCATACTTAGCATGAGAATACCCATGTGTGCTGTATGAAGAATCCTGAGGGGCGGCGCCAAACATCTGATAAAAAAACTCAGCCCTTATCTAGCTCGACTGACCAATAAACTCTAGTATAGACTCCTGGGTGGTAGATCTATATGGTATGCAAGGTCATATAGTGGGAGCATGTAAGTATGGATCATATACTTTGTCTGGGGGGTGTGAAGATGGCTGTGCAGATCCATATGGCTCATAGGGCACAGGGGTGTGAGACAGATGGGGTTAGAGGGGAGGTCGAGATCTAAAAGGTATGACCGGTGGATGGGTAGAAGACCCGGGTTCACCTGTACCATGATGGAAACCAGGTGCAAGATGGGTAGGAGTAGCAGGAAGGTTGGAGGTACTATGTCGTCCCCTCACACCTCTAGACGAAGCTGTGACAGTACGCCCATCAACTCGACCTATCTTGTCCATGACAGGACCAAGATCATCATCTCCTCTACGGCCGCTAGGTCGAACCATTTATTATTTATTCAAACTCGTTAATAGCTGTTTATGACATATTTACTTTAACATCTATTATTATTTTATTATTTATTATTATCAGGATCTATTATTTCATTTCTACTATTTCTTTCGTTCTATTATTGTTCATCACTAATATTCTTTAATAATATTCTTTAGTAATAGTTGATAGAGTCGATTTTTAATACAAATCAACACCTTAAGTTTTAATTATTAGCCTTTAAAAATATTTTATTTATTTATTAGTCATAATTATTATATTTAATTTATTTTATTTATCTTTGTGCAGATTTAAAAAAAAAAGAATGGAAAATAAAGATTCCATATTAAATTTGGTAAAGGGAAGCTGCAGTATTTGAAACCTTTAAGGATTAGGATTAAAACTTTAGCAGAATCCTTTAAGGATGAGAACTTTAGTATTTGAATCCTTTAAGGATTAGGATTTTGCTTCTCTTTTGTCTATATATAGAAGAAAATACAGCAGCAGAAAAGAAGACAGCCACAGGAGCTGAAACCAGAAAAATTCAGCAGCTGCAGAAAAATCCCAGCACAGCAGCAGAAGAAATTCCAGCAGAAAAATTCCAGCAGCAGAAAAATTCCAGCAATAGCAGAATTTTCCAGCAAGCTTCTAATTAAAAGAAAGCCATGATCTACTCCAAGAAATTGGTTCCTTCTTTCCCTTCAGTCATGAACTAAATTTATTTTTAGAATTTTGATGAAACCCTAGCTATGTGACTTTGGTTTATTTTATTTTTGGGAGATTTATTCTATTATTTATGTGATTACATATCTTTGGATATTTCTTAGTTTGATGCAATTAATTCTTTCTGATTATTCTTGTAGAATAATTATTTGGGTTAATTGATATTTTTATCCATGCTTGATTCTTGTAGTCTTGAGTATGAGAGATATGTAATTTTTGCAAGTATACTGTGGGTTTTAGAATTGAATAGTTCATGCTAATTTTAGATGATTTATGTCATAAGAATGAATAAGTCATGCTAATGGTTAGATGGATTATGTCATGCATTTAAACACAATATATTTCTTTAGTGAATCGAAGCTTGTAGCCTAGATCACCGCATAAATATTTAATCTTTTCTCCTAAATAAAATTAAATCATTGTTATATAGGTTAGTGGTGGATTCAAGGTTCTAAATCATCTTCTTTGGTTAAGCTCATGTTATCTTTAATTTAATTATTTTATTCATTAGTTTTAATTATTTTAGTAATAATTCTTAGATAACAAATTTTGATTCTTCTTTTTATAAAATTAATTTAGGAAGATAATAATTTGGGTAGTTAAGCATTTCTCTGTGGTTCGATACCCTAATACTTTCATATTACTTTGATCTTGTGCACTTGCAAGTATTGGGTTAAAACTTTGTATTAAAAATACCGATCAAGTTTTTGGCGCCGTTGCCGGGGAAAGGTTGAATTAATTGCTTTTGTTATTGCCTCCTAAATTTGTTAGTATTTTTTTATTCTACTTTTATTCTTGAAAAAAAAATATAAAAAAAAATTTTTTTTTTGTCTTCAACGTTTTTTTTTTATTATTATTATTTTTTATTTCATTATTTGATAGTTTATTGATCATTATTATTTGTGGTAATTTTCTTATTTTCTTTTATTTTTATTTTTTGAATTTTTTTATTAATGCATGGTCGTCGTCCGCTCTCTGTTGATTTGAAAGAATTTGAAATTTTAGATGATTTATGTCATAAGAATAAATAAGTCATGCTAATGGTTAGATGGATTATGTCATGCATTTAAACACAATATATTTCTTTAGTGAATCGAAGTTTGTAGCCTAGATCACCGCATAAATGTTTAGTCTTTTCTCCTAAATAAAATTAAATCATTGTTATATAGGTTAGTGGTGGATTCAAGGTTCTAAATCATCTTCTTTGGTTAAGCTCATGTTATCTTTAATTTAATTATTTTATTCATTAGTTTTAATTATTTTAGTAATAATTCTTAGATAACAAATTTTGATTCTTCTTTTTATAAAATTAATTTAGGAAGATAATAATTTGGGTAGTTAAGCCTTTCTCTGTGGTTCGATACCCTAATACTTTCATATTACTTTGATCTTGTGCACTTGCAAGTATTGGGTTAAAACTTTGTATTAAAAATCCCGATCAAGTTTTTGGCGCCGTTGCCGGGGAAAGGTTGAATTAATTGCTTTTTTTATTGCCTCCTAAATTTGTTAGTATTTTTTTTTTTCTACTTTTATTCTTGAAAAAAAATATATAAAAATTTTTATTTATTTTTTTTGTCTTCAACGTTTTTTTTATTATTATTATTATTATTTTTTATTTCATTATTTGATAGCTTATTGATCATTATTATTTGTGGTAATTTTCTTATTTTCTTTTATTTTTATTTTTTGAATTTTTTTATTAATGCATGGTCGTCGTCCGCTCTCTGTTGATTTGAAAGAATTTGATCCTGAGATAGAGCGTACACTTAAGGCACTTAGAGCACAAGGAAAAATCACTAACACTTTTGACATTAAAATGGCTGAACATCCGCGAGCACTAAGGGAGTATTTTACTCCCAACACATATAACTCACCAGTAGGTAATAGAATACTTGAAATTGAGGCTAATCACTTTGAAATCAAAGCTTCTACTATTCAAATGCTACCATCTTTTTATGGCCTTGATTCTGAAAATCCTTATAAGCATATTGATGAGTTTTTAGAAATTTTCTCTACTTTTAAACTGCCTAATATAAGTGATGATGCCATTAGATTACGGCTTTTTCCTTTTTCTTTGAAGGATAAGGCTAAACATTGGTTGCACACACGTGAGAGAATAGGTACTTGGGCTGAGATGTCTAGGGAATTTCTAAAAAAATATTTTCCTATGGGTAAACTTACAAGGTTAAGGAGAGAAATCACTACTTTTTCCCAACAAAATAATGAACAATTTCATGAGAGTTGGGAGAGATTTAAAGAACTTCTTCGTAGTTGCCCTCATCATGAAGTCCCTAAATGGCAGCAAATCCAAAGTTTTTATTCAGGACTAGATGAGAGAAATCGCCAAATGGTTGATTCCTCTTGCGGTGGTACTTTTCTTCATAAAACTGCAGATGAGGCGTGGGATTTATTTGAAAATTTGAGTGATAATTCGCAACAACATGCCACCTCCTCACGTGTAGGCACATCTAGGCAAATAGGAAATAGAGGAATGTATGAAGTTTCTCAAAATGTTGATCTTTCTTTGAAAGTTGATGCCTTATCCAAAAAGTTTGATCAATTGTTAGCTTTAAATACATTGCCTACTAATTCTCCTAATGTTCAAGGTGTTTGTGCAATTTGCTCTAGTCCCTCTCATGTTATTTATGACTGTCCTAGTGCTTCACTATTTCCCGGAATTTGTGCAGGGAACAAGTCAATGTAGCTCAAGGATTTCACAGGCAAAATGACCCCTATTCAAACACGTACAATTCAGGCTGGAGAAATCATCCTAATTTCTCCTGGAAGCAACAAGGAGGGGAAGGTCAATTAGGCCAACAACAATATCAACAGAATAAACAACCTGGTATGACTGCTCCTCCTGGTTTTCAATCTCAAAGGTATGTACCTCCTCATCCTCCTCAAAGTGGAAACTCTATTTTTGAAGAAAAAGTATTATCTGCTTTGAAAGGTTTAGAATCTATGACACAAATTCTAGATTCACACACCCAATCTATTGCTAAGTTAGAAACTCAAATAGGGCAACTAGCTAATGCAATAAGTAGAAGAGATGAGGGTAAGCTTCCTAGTCATCCAATAGAGAATCCTAGAGCTAATTACTATGAGCAAGCTAAAGCTGTAATTACTATTAGAAATGGGAAGTTGGTAGATAATAAAGTAGGGGAACCTATTAAAGATAGTGAATCAAATAATAATGAAACCAAGGGAATTTCTATGACTAAAATTGAAAGGAAGATAGAGAAGGAACTAGCTTCTTCCTCTAATTTTAAGACTCTAGAATCATCTCCTACGACTTCATACAAACCAAAGGTTCCTTATCCAGAAGCTTTATTGCCACCCCCACATCTTAGAAAGGATAATAAAAGGGAAGATATTTTAGAAACTCTCAAACAAGTTAAAATTAATCTTCCACTTTTAGAGGTTATTAAGCAAGTCCCATCCTATGCAAAATTTCTTAAAGACATGTGTACTTTTAAAAGAAAATCTAAAACCAGTGTTTCTAAGAAAATCTTCCTAACTGAACAGGTGAGCTCTGTTTTGCAATATAACACTCCACCTAAATATAAAGATCCTGGTGTCCCTATTATCTCATGTCTTATTGGTAATCATAAAATAGATAGGGCACTCTTAGATTTAGGTTCTAGTGTTAATTTGATTCCATACACTGTTTATGAAGAGTTAGGATTAGGAGAATTGCAACCAGCTGATATGACCTTACAATTAGCTGATAGGTCTATCAAGGTACCTAGGGGAAGGATAGATAATGTTCTAGTTCAAATTGATAAAGGTGTCTTCCCTGTACACTTTGTAGTCCTAGATATGGAACCTGGTAGATCTTCTCAAAATCATATCCCCATTATCCTAGGTCGTCCCTTCTTGGCTACTGCTGACGCCACTATTAATTGTAGAACGGGGGTTATGGATGTCTCTGTAATGAATATGAGGGTTAGATTAAATATTTTTAAAACTTCTTCACAACCTTCTATAGAAGATAATTTTGATTGCTATTTGGTAGATGTAAATGATGAATTAATTGAAGAAACTCTACCTTTAATGTGTTCAAAAGATTATACTTTTATTGAGAAAGAAAACCTTATCTGCACTGAAAATGTTAATTCTAATCTTGCCTTCATTGCTCCACCTAAAAACTCTTCTTTGATTGTGAATCATGTGCTTAATATGAGAGAAATAGATCTTGACTGAATGCAAAAGAATTAGGGAGTCTGGCTGAAGACTTTAAAATTAGCGCTTTTGGGAGGCAACCCAAATTTTATTTTATTTATTTTATTTTTATATTTTTATTCTATTTTATTTTTATTTATTTTTTTTTTATCCCACTTGATTGGTAGAAAGGTATGAAATGTTTGTTTTGTAGGATAATAAAACAACTTATCATTATTAGGGAGATTACAGAGATTGTTTACTACTCTTGCAGACATGCATTAATACTGTCTCTTCTACCAGGTTGTATTGTTCTTTTCTTTTTCTCTTCTCTACTCTCGGTACTCTTATCATATTGTGGACAATGTTGGGTCTAGGTGTGGGGGAGAAGATATTTTTATTCTGATAGCTACTATTTTTTTTAGTATTTTTTTTCTCGTATTTCTTGTTCAATTAATTGTTTTTAAATTTTTAAATTTTATTTATTTTTCTACATTATTCTAAAAAAAATCAAAAATATGATTTCACATAAAGAATAATTCTTTTTGAGTTCCTTTAAAAATGTCTTAAATAAGTTGAGAAAAGTACTTATTTTCTTGTTTTTAAGTAGGGTGACGGACTTATGTTCTATATTTGTTATAACTTTTGCATGACTTACACTTGAGCACATGGGTCATTATTAGTATTTAATAAATCCTTTACATTATTTTTGAGTTACATAAAGTTGATGAATCTCTTCCCTACATTCTAGAACTTACTTGAGTACCTCTTGAGGCGAAATAGAAAGGTTTTCCTCGATTTGACTCAGAGACGATGGTCATAGGCCTTCTTTGAATCGTTTGTGCCTTTCAAGCTTACCAAATTTCATAAATTTTTACCTTCGTACCCTTTTGAGCGTAAATGTTATATCTTTCTTTAAACCACTTAAATATTAACCCTTAATCTTGTAGAGAGTTTAATGCAAACTTCTAACTAGTGTTTCAATGATGGGTTGTTGTTTGTGTGTTTTGGAAAAAGAAGTTATCTTGACAAAAGGGAGAAAAAAAATATATATATATATATATGGCTTGTGGTGTTGAAAAAAAAATGTATTGAGCTGAAAAAAAAAAAGGAAAAAGACAAAGAAATAAAAGTCAATACATGATTGTTACAAGTCATAAGGTGCGAAGAAAAAATTCAAGAGGCCCGAATTTATAAATGTAAGAAAAAGAATGGCCTTAAATGATAAAATTTTGAGCAAAAGAAGATGGTAGTTGGTGAATGTATTACTGAAAAAAGAAAAAAAAAAAAAAAAGGAGCAAAAACAAAGTTAGAAAGTTTGTCGAAATTTTAAAGTATCCATCTTCTTTGTAAGCTCTCTTTTCTTTGATTTTGAATTCCTTACCTTCGCTTGATAACCAATGCCCTAACCTTACATTACAAGCTTTAAAGTCCTACCAGATCTGAGTTGAGTTGAGAATCCTTGATTAGTGGAGAGAAGGTACGAAGAGTGAGCCTATGGAATGAACTCTTGCTGAGATTTGTTCTCTATATGTAATTTGAAAATTTTATTTAGTATTTATTTTATACTCTCTTATGACCACGATCACACATTACCCAAGTTTTGCATTAGTTATGGGAGATAATTGAATATTTGTTTGTTTACTTAAGTTTAAAAATGAGAGGAAGAGTATTTGTCTTGATAAGTTTGAGATATTGATGGAGGATACTTAATTTGGATTATTCTCTATCTTTTCTAAAGTTTGTTGTTTATTTTGACTTTGTGGGTACGTCGTTTGCAAACCCTCACAAGACCATACTCGTCCACTAAGGATAACTTAGGGGTTTAAAGGGCTTGTTGCATATGCTAAGTGCAATCGTGAGTCCTACGAAAGTGGCTAGTTAGTTTTTCTTTTTATTCTTTATTTTTGCTTGAGGACTAGCAAAACTTAGGTGTGGGGGAGTTGATAGAGTCGATTTTAATACAAATCAACACCTTAAGTTTTAATTATTAGCCTTTAAAAATATTTTATTTATTTATTAGTCATAATTATTATATTTAATTTATTTTATTTATCTTTGTGCAGATTTAAAAAAAAAAGAATGGAAAATAAAGATTCCATATTAAATTTGGTAAAGGGAAGCTACAGTATTTGAATCCTTTAAGGATTAGGATTAAAACTTTAGCAGAATCCTTTAAGGATGAGAACTTTAGTATTTGAATCCTTTAAGGATTAGGATTTTGCTTCTCTTTTGTCTATATATAGAAGAAAATACAGCAACAGAAAAGAAGACAGCCACAGGAGCTGAAACCAGAAAAATTCAGCAGCTGCATAAAAATTCCAGCTGCTGCAGAAAAATTCCAGCACAGCAGCAGAAGAAATTCCAGCAGAAAAATTCCAGCAGCAGAAAAATTCCAGCAATAGCAGAATTTTCCAGCAAGCTTCTAATTAAAAGAAAGCCATGATCTACTCCAAGAAATTGGTTCTTTCTTTCCCTTTAGCCATGAACTAAATTTATTTTTAGAATTTTGATGAAACCCTAGCCTTGTGACTTTGGTTTATTTTATTTTTGGGAGATTTATTCTATTATTTATGTGATTACATATCTTTGGATATTTCTTAGTTTGATGCAATTAATTCTTTCTGATTATTCTTGTAGAATAATTATTTGGGTTAATTGATATTTTTATCCATGCTTGATTCTTGTAGTCTTGAGTATGAGAGATATGTAATTTTTGCAAGTATATTGTGGGTTTTAGAATTGAATAGTTCATGCTAATTTTAGATGATTTATGTCATAAGAATGAATAAGTCATGCTAATGGTTAGATGGATTATGTCATGCATTTAAACACAATATATTTCTTTAGTGAATCGAAGCTTGTAGCCTAGATCACCGCATAAATGTTTAATCTTTTCTCCTAAATAAAATTAAATCATTGTTATATAGGTTAGTGGTGGATTCAAGGTTCTAAATCATCTTCTTTGGTTAAGCTCATGTTATCTTTAATTTAATTATTTTATTCATTAGTTTTAATTATTTTAGTAATAATTCTTAGATAACAAATTTTGATTCTTCTTTTTATAAAATTAATTTAGGAAGATAATAATTTGGGTAGTTAAGCATTTCTCTGTGGTTCGATACCCTAATACTTTCATATTACTTTGATCTTGTGCACTTGCAAGTATTGGGTTAAAACTTTGTATTAAAAATCCCGATCAATAGTTATTAATTTATATATATATATATATATTCAATCTTACCTAATAAACCCTAAACCTAAGGCCATTCATCACAAATATTCTTTACTAATAGTTATTAATTTATATATTATTTACTCTTACCTACTAAACCCTAAACCTAAGGCCAAGAATAACGATCAATTCAAATTAAAATTCAAATAGTTTGGCAGTTACATAACACGTTTCCTTATTAAACACATAATTACAAGCAAACAACTTTAAACTAGTTATATTTACTTTACATATAGAAAATTTATTTCATATTATTCACAAAAACCATATTCATACTCTTATTAACAATTAAATATTATCACATAAAATATCTTAAGCAACTAGTCACAGTCATTCTACATATACAAAATTAATTAACAATTCAAATAATATAAAAACAAATTAAAATGCACTTTCGTCCAAGCTAGCAAAAGTTCCATGCACTTTCGCTCCAAGCCGGCGAAAGTGCTTGAAAACAGCACAAAAAAAATTTTCAAGGTCCGATTTTTTTAATATTAAAGGGATATTTTCACGATCTAAACCGATAAAATTGTAAATAAATGAGAATAGATTGAAGAACTAACATTTTTTTTCAGTTTTGACGGTCGGATCTTCCCAGATATGAGATTGAATTGAGGAGTCCTAAAGATAGTTTAGGGAAGAGAGAGGAAGTGTTTAGGTGAAAATGAAAATTTTTGAATTTTTTCGAGTTATCCCTATAGTTTCCCGAGTTGACTTTATCGATGCCCACTTTTATTATGGATTTTTTTAGAAATCCATACTTATATAATCAGTCCTGAAGACGCAGTGAAAAGAGAAATTATGACTATAAAGATTTATTTCCTCATTAAAAGGGAAAAAATTAAGATTATATGGCCTTAAAGGCTGAATATTTTATCAAGAAATGATCTTTAAAAAGTTAAAAGAAAGGCACAACCACATGAAGATGGTCATTATACCAATACTTATATTTATGACTATAATATGTTGAACCTATTAGTATGCAGGATTCTAATTTTCTTCTTTGAAGTAATATAGCTAGAGAATATTCTCACTTTTTCATATCTCAAATATGCTCCCACAATAGTAACATTGAAATCAGGGTAATTGATCACATTTTTAGACTAAATGAAGGATTGAGTCATTGTTGATGTAATATTATAATATTCTTAATAATTTTGTCAGTGCATGAAGCAAATACAATTAGAAATTTTATTTTTATAATATGTTATATTATAATTATTTATAATAATTTATAATTATTATGACTCATGAACTGAATATTTAAATTATCATCAGAAGTGATAATAATGAGAAAGAAAAAGGGAATATATAATCTCAAATAAATATTGTTGATGCAATATAAAAAAGAGTTTGTAACGAGCTGTAGTTCCTCGAATGAAATTATGCTATTATTAATCTCATATATTGATCGTATCTATTGATATATAGACTTGTTAATATAGCTAATTCCTTGAAATAATTAGAGGAAAGAAACTACTTTTTATTTGTGATTTATATCATTTTTCGCATATTATATACATGTCCCTTGATTTATTATATATTCAAGAATAACGAAAAATATATATATATATATATATATATTGGGAGAATGAAAAGTAGTATAAATTAAAACTCCATAAGAGTTAATTCAAAGCTCCCAAGAGCTAATCGATAAAAATGCTTCAAAAGAGCTAATATTTTAAAATTTCCAGAAGAGCTAAATATCTATAAGATATCTATAATATCTAGAAGATATTTAATTAAAACTGTAAAATAGCCTATTTACTAAAGGCTTAGAAGAATTAGTTATTAAAAAGTTTTCGAAGAACTAATTATTTGAAGAATCTGTAAGAGTAAATTGACCTAAAAGGTCACATTATAATTATGCTATATTATCATGACTTATAGAATAAATGTGAATTACATAATCTATCATTTTCTCCCACTCTAATTTGTAATTTATCAAAATTTATGCAATTGTAATGCATTATTGAGTAAACTTGAAGTTTACTTATTCCAAAATATTAAATGTCGTCATGACCAGTTAGACCATTATGAATCAATAAAATACGAACTATCATAAAAAAAATTTGATAATATTTTTATAAAATCAAAAGTTTCTACTTAAACAAAGTGTATTTTCACTAATAATTTTTAAGTCAAAATAATTTTATAAACCATCCATATTTATTTAGGGTTGAATGTGTTTTGAGAGAATATGTAGTCGATGCATCGACCCATGGTCACATATATACATATATATATATATATATTGTTGATTTGCAAGTTGAATTTTGCAATTTTAATAATGACTCATATTTTAGATATTAACATAAATTGTCATAATATTATTGATGATGTTGCACTATTTGTATAAATATTCAACGTTCTTGCAGACTATGTTCATAGACCTAGTAAATGGTTTTATAGAACCAGCCTTGAAATTCTTTTATGTATATTTTTTAGTTGTACTTATTCGTATTTTCGCCAATATATTATTTTTTTTCTCCTCAATGTAATTAGTTCATGTTGAGAATCTAAATATTTTGCCATCTTAGCATTAAATATGCGCTATGTAAATATATTATTCTACCACAATGTATTTAAAATGAGTATTGAAAAGAGGAGAAAATTATATTACCGAATGAAAACTAAGTTATGTGTCTCATTTTGATCCTCCGACATAGATAATTTGAACTAGAAGTTCAAATGATTAATAGTCAGACATATTTATTGCTAAAAGAAAATCCGATATAGAATGCTTTCAGTATTTAATGTTCTCGAAGGACAATCTACTACTACTTATGACTTTGAGACATATGCAACAATATGGTAGAATAAATTGGTTCTAATAAAATTCTCGCATATGTAAATGAGCAATAATTTAAGATGGTCCTATGAGATTAAGTCAAGAAGATGAAAATTCTAGTAGAATTTTCCGTGATATGACTTTGTTATTATTTGCAGAAGAAGTTCAGGTACTTTGAAGTCATAATAATTATGAGATCTCATTGTATCATGTCATGATATAAAATAGATGGAACCATATAATAGCACAAAATGTCGACAATAATTCTGTGCATGTTATTATTAGAATGAGTATCTTGAAGTAAAGTCTGCAGACTCAGGATTCTAGTATACTAGAGATATTTGGCCAAAATAGAATATAATTTTTACATGAAAAAATATGCGAAGCCCGGACAATTATTAAGTACAGTTGAAGTATACATGTATTCCCTGAAGGAATTATACACTTGAAATGTAGATAGAGAATGATGAGAATTAATAAAGAAAGTGCGAACTTGAATAAGTTATGATATATGATTCTTCGTAAAGTTCTGGCAATATTGATTCGAATAAATAAAATTTATGGTGGCGGATTGAGTTTAGATAATAGCACATTAAACTCTAATAATTTATTATGTGAAGTTCTTGAAGAACTCGATAGGCATGCTTGAAGCATATAAGTGAATTGTTCATGAAGAATATAACATTGTTATCTTAGTGATTTTTATTTAAATAAATATATGAAATTAAGATCAAATATATATCCATGAAAATTTCTTAGAATTTATTATGCTTGTCTCTTATGATTTTTTATCTATTATGAAATTAGAATCATGAATTGTCATGTTCAATATTGAAGCATATTGATTTTTATACAAATATTCTTGAATTAGAAGTTATTATTTATTTTCTGAAGTTGCAAATTTACTTTATATTTTGATAACTCTAGAAGAGTACAAAATTGAATTTATGAATGCTTCTACAGATGACCCAGTATAATATAAGTATTATAACTTGCAATGTTAAGTCATGTCTGAAGCGTGATTCGCCTTTTATTTATAAAGGTTCTTTCACGAAATAATTAAATACTTGAAGTATTCCTTTTGAAGAGTTTATGATTGTTAAGTAAATACTTGAATTAAGTATTTCAAGATTTGTCTTGATTTACAATTCAAATATACCGAAGATGGAAATATTTTATTTATTCATAAAAGTTATACATAGGTATATTATATTGTACATTATTATCCAAATGTCATTCGATTATAAAATGTTGGTAAATACTACATATTTATAGATAAAAATGAAAATGGATATTTATTGGTCCTGAAGTACCATAATTTTGCAAAAATGATGCATATATTCTTTATGACTTTTGGAAATATTATTATTGTCCTACAATATTTTCTAAAGATAATTAAATCCCGAATTATGAAGAAAATCAAACTCTCGATGAGATGGATAAGTATCAAGTTGCTTACTTATATGATCCATTTGAAACATATTCTCAAACAAACATGTTATGCATATGTAAATGCTATTATCAAGAATCACACCTTCAACTATGTTGAAGTTTTAAATTGTTATGTGGATTGTTGAGAATGTACGCTCCACCTCCACCCCAGAAGGATATTCTCTCAGGTACCCATCATTATTGATAATTAACTCCGATATATTTATATGGTGTCATAGAATAATGAAATTACAATCATATTGTTAGATTGTGAAATTTAAGGACATATTCAGAGAAATATGAAAAAATAAATTTCACAAAATTTCTTTATAAGAAATGTGAAAATAATGTGCAATAATATCTATCAAATGTGATACATAATCCTGAAGATTTATTCACTAAAACATACAAATTTATTGGTTTAATGATGTTTTAAACAGGGGAGTATATAGAACATAAATGAATAATGTATTCTTTTTCCTTCACTAGATGTTTTTCTCCCACATAATTTTTTCTTTAGTAAAGTTTTAACGATGCATATTCTTTATGGTATGGACATCCAAGAGGAGTGTTATTAAACTAATAACACAATAGATATCCAAATACATTCTCCGAAGAGAATAACAGCTCCCAAAGTCCAATTCTAATTGGGCTCTGACTCCCTAATGATAAAGCTCATTTCTTCTAATTGGTGCCTATTAATATGACATTATGGAATATATGAATAAGAATTGATTTATGAATATGTGTGTCTACTATCACGCTACTCTTATTTTATATTTGTATTATTATTCCAAATAAATCATATGTCGCGATTATCAAATTTATAACAAATTCAGTATTATTGTTGCTGATTATACAGAAGGTAAGTACAGAATTTTCTTTAATTAGCATAAAGATCGAGTCTTCAATTGGAATTAGACTCAGCTTTTTGGCACTGTTTTCTTGAGCAGAAAGTCAAATGGAGACAGAAAATGGCGATTCCCAGTCGAACATGAAGGATTACGAAATAATTGAGCAGATTGGAAGAGAAGCTTTCGGAGCAGATTTCTTGTTTTACACAAAATCGAGAAAAAGAAGTAAGAATCTCACTTTCCCAAGTCCCCATCAGGTGCAATCACGTGTATCTTGAATGAAACTCTTTTTCCTTCTGGTTAACTAGAAGGTTCTGGACATGGATATTCTGCTGTATGCGTTTATTAGGCATAATGTCAAAATTAGAGCATGCCATCCACTCATTTCTTTGTGACTCTCTAGAGTTAATGGTTGTTGGACTTGGAAATTGACTATATTAATGACTTTTTAATAAACATTAATTGGAAAATTCGGAAATGTTAGATGGCCAGTATAGCCTTCACAGATAACTTTGCATGGTCTTCACAGATAACTTTGTCTATCAATTAGTTTTTGGAAGTTCTTTCTGTTCAGTTGCGAGCTCTCTCAAGCTGAGCAGGAAATCCCTCCTCCTGTTTTAATTTGATGGTTGTATAAATCTCTTTTTGTGTATAGGGAGCAGGGAGATTTTCGGATCAGAAAATAAATACGTCATCTATAGCTCAAGACCCTTTCTACATTGTGAAAGAAGAGATCCAAGAATCTGTGAGTTTTTTACTGTTCCAGAGTTCCCCCTTGTAGTTTTTGATTAATTTTCAATAAAAGAACTTCTCTTTCATGCAACCATAACTTTTTTAATGCATATCTACATTGTTTGCAATGAATCACTATATGTATTACTGTTCTGGACAATTTTGTCTTGATATGACCGTTTTCATGTGAACTGCAGTTTTAGCGTTCTGCATTTCTTGAATGGATGTTCGACACAGGTATCTCAGGCTCGTTGGCAACTAACTGTGATATGAGCATTGATATAAATTTTGAAGACAAATTTTTGTGCTTGTTTTGTTCAATCTGTACAAGGCATGTGCGTTCTTTGACGAATCTGGTTACTTCCCACCGATTGTGCGTGGCTTTCTTTTTTATACGGATGTACCATGAACAGTAATTATCATCACTGCGATGGTAATATCTTGCAGTCCATGTATCAATCTTATTTTTCAAAACTCGGTATTTACGTCCCACACTGATAGAGTACTTACGAACCGCACTTATTGCCTGCACCTTGTCAACGAATCTCATGCCTAACTGTATGTCAGTCATGGAGTCGTTCCAATCGAGTAATCCGACGGTACCAGATTCTACAAGGTCTTCTATAGGAGAACCCAAGTCCATATCTAGGAATGCTCCAGAATGTGTGTAGTCATACCTAGCGCTGCTGAACCATTGGTTGCTCTCCCATCGTTGCACTATGTTTTCGGTTACCGAGTTGACAGGATTTACAGGAGTTTGGAACTCTCCTTCTTCCGGGTCATTGTCATCATCTGATTCAGATTGACTAGAAACGGCATCATCTCCGTCCGATCCGTCAACCTCATCGTCATCGTTATTGACGGTACTGTACAACATAGACGGTTCATCAAAAACTATATGTGTTACCGCCGTAATATGTTCTGGCAAAGTTGTTATATTTCTGTTGTGTGTATTTGGAATATTTTGTTGCTGGATATGCTCGAATTCAATAAGAATATGAATCCCTTCCTTCGCTAGGTGGAGTGGAATAGTCCATAGATAACGCATTTCCTCATCGTTGTTCATGCTATATAAGTTAAAGTAAAACATACGATGCACTTCGTAGTATGAAGGTACCCTCATGTCATTCGAACATTCCAGAGATTGGGATCCATATTTCGGTATTTCAATATTTTTTTTATCAGTTCGGCATGTGAAATCATTTGGTTCGTTGGCAATGTCCAACTTTATCGAATTGTTCGAGTAAAATAGGGACCGTATGCTTCCATTTTAAAATGTTTTCAGGGTTTTTAATGTTTTATAATTTATAGTTAATTATTAAGAATATTAAGATATAAGTGTTATTACTGTTTACGGTTATAAAGTTTATAGTTTTATGGTTTAATGTATACAAATATCATTTTTAGGGTTTACTGTAGAAAAATTTAGAGTTTTACGGTTTAATATTTAAAAAAATAAGATTTTCGTTTTTTTAAGGTTTTACTGTTACAAAGTTTACAGTTTTATGGTTTAGTGTTTAAAATATTAAGATTTTAAGGCAAGAGGGATTACTGTTACAACGTTGACAATTTCACGCTTTAATGTTGAAAATATCAATTTTAAGGTTCTTGGGGTTTATTAGGGTTTACTGTTACAGAGTTTTTAGTTTTATTTTTTAATGTTTCAAAAATCAATTTTAAGGGTTTTTAAAGTTTTTATAGTATTATGATTTTGGCTTTTTTAGGTATATTATTAAAAAGTTTATAGTTTCATGGCTTAATGTTTGATGTAAAATTTTGGATTTTAATAATAGAGTTTTAAGTTTTATATTATCTAAAGTTTAGAATTTTTAAGTTTTTTAAGGTTACTTATAGTATATTTATAAGTAAGTATTTTACTACTTCGTAAATTCACTATCACGGTTTTAGAGTTTAAATAAAAGTATTAATTACTAAACTATAAATTTCCAACTATCGGTTCTACTATTTACAAAAACCCTAACATATGAGAAAAATACCAAATTACAGGTTCCCATCTTTTCTACTCAGAAATTTATACGAAATATGCAAAATTATTATCTAAATAATTAAAAAAAATTAAACAAACATAAAGTAATGTAAAAAATTAAACCCTAATTATCCAAATAAATTCATGAAAATAATACATCATCCTAAGATCACTTTTTAAATGCAAAAAGCAATTATATACATAAAATTATCAAATTTGTATAAATTTATTAATAACAACAATTTTAAACATAAATCCAAATCCACTTTCACAAAATATGAATTAATTCAAATTAACAAATAAAATTTATAAAAAATGATTAACAAACAACAATAACAAACCCAAACACACAATAATTAAACTTAATAAATAATACATCAAAAAATTTAAATAACTAAAAACTTACCAAAAATTAAAAATGCAGCTCTAGTTTACCGTTTTCCACTCCAAATCTTTAATAACCTTCGTACTCCAAAGAAAGTCTCACAGATTCAAACTTGAACTTCAAATATTAACTAATTTTTAATTATAAATTTTGAAATAAAATACAAAAGTATTACAAGAAGAGAAGTTGAAGTATAATAAGAAGTAAGAAAATAAAAAGAAGAAGAAAACAACTTACCGAGCGGCGGCGGCGACGGAGGAGGCTGCAAATCTTTTCAGGTAGAAATGAAAAAGAAGGAAGTAATGCTAAAAGGGAGAAGGAGAGAAAGTAGAAAAATTGGGGAGGAGGAGACTAAGAAAATAGAGAAAAAAGAATGAGGCAGAGGAGGCTGAAAAATTAGAGAAAGAAAAATGAGGCGGAGGAAAGAGAGAGAAAATTTGAGGCTGAAAAAATAGAGTAAGAAGAAATAAGGGAGAAGAAATAAGGAAGAAGAAGAAAAGGGAAAGAAGGAAAGGGGTTGCGGCTGGTGTGAATAGGTTTTATAAGGTAATAACGCACAGTCGCGGCTTAAGCCACGTTAAGCCATGCTAATTGCGTTAAAAACTTACGTGGCTCCAATCTGGTGCTAATGTGGTGATAACGTACAGCCATTATGCGTTATCATCCTTGATAACGTATGTTCATTGTGCGTTATCACCTGAGATAACGCACAATGACTGTGCATTATGTCTTATTCCAAAATTAAAAAAATGACCTCTTCAGTACCCATCTCTAAAATAAGGGCCCAACCTAAAAAAAACCTCATTCTTGATCACATAATAAAATTTTCAAAAAAAATCATACGTAAAAACTTTTACATTTTTCTTCCTAATTATATATTGCAACTAATTTTTTTATTTCTGCCATCGTGCTAAACATTATTACTGTTATAACTATTAACTATTTATAAATGGTCAAAAGAGACAATTAAGAAAGATGAGTTCATGCTCTTTGTATAATTTTGTATATCTATAGAGGAATTTGTGTCAACCATCAAGATTAGTAAAATTCACAAAATTTGTTAAAAAAAATCAGCTTTTCTTCCATTTTAATGCATTTTTTCATTTTTTCCATTTGGTTTTTTCTTTTTCTTTTGAAGGATTAAAAAAATAATTATACATAATCAATGTATCATAACAATGTCAATCAAAAAGTCTAATACAAAAATGTTACAAACTTTTCAATTTTTATAAATTATAGGGAGAAATTGGGGGGTTGGGAAAGGGATGAGTGTATTTGGGAAAAGGGGGCTTTTCTTTTGGGAGAGGGGAGGAGAGAAGGGGAGAGAGGGGTTGGGATATTTGGGAAAGAGAGGGGGATTTTTTTTGGGACGAGAAGGGGGGTGCGAGAAAAAGAGGGGAGGGGAGAAGGGAAGCGGGGTGTGGGGAAAAGAGGGGAGGGGGGCTGGCAGGTATATTATAAAAAGGTTTTTCTTGGAAGGAGGTTGTTTGGAAGAAGGATTTTTTTGGGAGGTGGGATAGTGCGGGAGTGTATGGGAAAGGGGGGTTCGTTTCAGGGGTAAGGAGAGGGGAGAAGAAGGGAGAGCAGATGGGATGTGGGAGGAAGAGAGTTTTTTTTTTTTCTTTTGGTGGGTGGGCGGCATGGGGAAGGGTTTGGGAGAGGAGGGTGAGGTGTTTGGGCATGATATATATATATATATATATTTTTTTTGGAAGTGGAGGGACGGGGGAGGCGGGGGCATGCAATAAAGAGAGAGGTAGAGAGAGAGGTTGAAGAGGAAATTCTTGCGAATTTTCAAGCAATTAGTATATACTTGAATATTGTGTTAAAATAAATGCTTAGCTGTTAAGCCTAAATTCTGCAATATTTCTGGTTCATAGTTGTCCTATTCCTTAGGGGATTAGCTAATTGTTCTATTCCTTAAGAAGTTAGTTGCTTTATTCCCTCCAGATTTCTTTATGCACATTTTTCTGTAGTTTCTGTTATGTTTCAGCCTATTTAATGGCTTCATTTGTTAAGAATAAGACACAGTTTTCATCTTTTGCTTCTCGATTTAACACTGGTATCAGAGCAAAAGACAAACATATAGCAGCAGCTATTATTAGAGAGAAAAGTTGAGTGAGTAAATAAAATAAAGAGTGTGCTTATTAGTTAATCTTGCAGCAGCAAAACTAATATTCGGCAATAATGGCAACCGAAACTTTTGTACAACCAGCGATTCCTCGTTTTGATGGTCACTATGACCATTGGAGCATGCTGATGGAGAATTTTTTACGATCTAAGGAGTATTGGCAGATCGTCTCCGAAGGGATCCCAGAATCATCAGGTAGTACGACGGCAGAAGCGCAGAAGATAGATCTCAAAGCAAAGAATTATCTTTTCCAAGCAATTGATCGCACAATCTTAGAAACTATTCTTTGCAAAGATACTTCCAAGCAAATTTGGGATTCCATGAAGAAGAAATATGAAGGATCAAAGCGGGTTCAGAGGCAGCAGCTACAAGCTCTACGATCCGAATTTGAAACATTACGGATGAAATCGGAGAATCGTTTCGACTTCTTCTCAAGAACAATGTCAATTGTTAATAAAATGTTGATTTTCGGAGAGAAGATGGAGGATGTGATTGTGGTTGAGAAGATTCTTCGCTCAATGACACCGAAATTCAACTACGTGGTCTGTTCAATTGAAGAATCAAAGAACATTGATCTTTTATCACTTGATGAACTTCAAGCATCTTTACTGGTTCATGAGAAGAAAATCACTCAACAAGACAAAGAAGAGCAAGCTTTGCTGGCCTCATCAAACATTTATAAAAAAGGAGGTCGAGGGACGAGGCGAGGTAGACAGAATAATGAAGGGAGAGGCTCACAACATCATCAATCCCATGATGATTGAAGCTTCATATTTCGAGGAACTGGCAGAGGCAGAGGAAGAAGTCGTGGAGGCCAACAATCAAAGGTTGATCATACGAGGTCAGTAGACAAGTCGAATGTGGAGTGCTATCGCTGTCATAAGTATGGACATTATCAGAATGAATGCAGAACTAACCTGACAAAGGATAGTGGAGAAAAATCAAATTTTGCAGAAACAGAGGAGGAGATATCTTTGCTGATGGTTTGCAACACCAAGGAAGATATGAAGAAGCAATTGTGGTACCTGGACACCGGTTGCAGCAATCATATGTGTGGCGACAAAGAAATTTTTTCTCATCTGGATGAGTCATATAAGGACAACGTCAAGTTTGGCAACAACACCAAAATTTCTGTTATGGGAAAAGGTGAGGTAATGATTAGAACAAGAGGGAATAATTATCAAATAATCTATAATGTTCTTTTTGTTCCAGATTTGAAGACCAACTTGTTAAGCATTGGTCAATTACAAGAGAAGGGCTATGAGATTGTAGTAAAAAATGGTGTCTGTCGTATTCATGATGACAAGTTAGGCTTGGTTGCTGAAGCTAAAATGACAACAAATAGAATGTTCCCTCTCTATTTGGATAATGTCTCTCAGATTTGTTTGTCAACTCGGCTCAGTAATGATGCTTGGTTGTGGCACTTTCGTTATGGACATCTGAATTTCAATGGACTAAAGACACTGCAGCAAAAGAGAATGGTGGTTGGCCTTCCAATGCTCTCTACTCCAAAGAGATTTGTGAAAGTTGTGTCATCGGCAAGCAACCGAGAACTCCATTTCCAAAAGGAAAAACACAAAGAGCAAGAGAGTCATTGCAGATTGTGCATTCCCGACCTCCGTGGTCCGATCAATCCTATCTCTAATGGAGGTAAACGATACATATTCACTTTCATTGATGATTTGAGTCGTAAAACATGGGCTTATTTTTTACAAGAAAAATCTAAAGCCTTAACAGCTTTCAAAGTTTTTAAGGCAGTTGTTGAGAAAGAAGCAGTCGTCCAATTCAAGTGCTACGCACCGATCGTGGTGGAGAGTATAACTCACATGAATTTGCAGATTTTTGTGAGTTACATGGAATTAAACGACAAACTAACAAACGAGCCTATACTCCACAACAAAATGGAGTGTGTGAAAGAAAGAACCGCACAATCATGAATATGGTGAGAAGTCTTTTGACAATGAGCGAGGGGTGACAAAGAGTTTTTGGCCGAAGCGATGAAATTGGAGTCTTCACATTTTGAATCGAAGTCCAACAGTAGCTGTTCAAAACATGACACCAGAGGAGGCTTGGAATGGTCACCAACCAGCAGTTGATCACTTCAGAATTTTTGGATGCATAGCTTATGCCCATGTTCCAGATGTACAGAGGAAAAAGCTAGATGATAAAGGTGAAAAATGCATTTTTCTTGGTGTGAGCGATAATTCCAAAGCTTACAAGTTGTACAATCCTCACACTAAGAAGATTGTTATAAGTCGTGACGTGTTTTTTGATGAAGAGAATTTCTGGGAGTGGAATAAAAAAATATACCAGCAGATCTTGAAGAAGATGAAGAGCAACCGGTCGAATTACGAGAGCGACGATGATTTAAATCCCGGATGAACCAACAAGTGATTCAAACTACTGACCATAAATCAACATCCACAACGCATTAGAAGAAGACCTGCATGGATGGCTGACTATGAGGTAACTGGGATTAATCAATCTGATGAAGACTCACTTGTAAATTTAGCTTTATTTTTAGATTGCGATCCCTTAACTTTTGAGGAAGCTGTTCAACATTCGAAATGGAGAAAGGCTATGGATAATGAAATTTCATCCATAGAAAGGAACAAGACATGGGAGTTGACTGAACTTCCCAAGGGACAGAAAACCATTGGCGTAAAGTGGGTGTATAAAACAAAAATTAAATGAAAAAAGGCGAAGTTGATGAGACATAAGGCGCGACTCGGTTGCAAAGGGATACAAGCAGGAATTTGGAATTGATTACAAAGAGGTCTTCGCTCCCTGTTGCAAGGCGGGGACACTATCGGACTTGTGGTTGCGTTGGCGACTCAAAATTCATGGTCAATCTTTCAATTGGATGTCAAATCAGCTTTCTTACACGGCGAGTTGGAAGAGCAGGTATTTGTTGATCAACCTTTGGGTTATATAAAAGTAGGAGATGAGAATAAGGTGTATAAATTGAAAAAGGCTCTTTACGGTCTAAAACAAGCCCCACGGGCATGGTATAGTCGTATCGAGGCTTATTTTTTAAGAAAAGGATTTCTGAAATGTCCTTATGAACATACACTTTTTATGCGATTTGACATTGAAGGAAAAATGCTCATAGTTTGTTTGTATGTGGATGATTTAATCTATATTGGGAATAGTGAGGAGATGATAGAGCAGTTTAAGAATTCGATGATGTCTGAATTTGAAATGTCTGACCTTGGTTTGATGCATTATTTTTTGGGCATAGAAGTTATTCGATCCCAATGCGAGCATCTTTATCTCTCAAAAGAGATATGTGCAGGGATATCTTAATCAAGTTTGGAATGCAAGATTGCAATCCGGTCCGTACTCCAGTGAAACAAGTTTAAAGCTTGTTAAAGATCCGAGATGGCAAAAAGATTGACAAACGACCTTCTATAAGCAAATTGTTGGAAGTTTAATGTACTTAACTACAACAAGGCCGGACATCATGTTTTCTGCAAGTCTCATAAGCGGATTCATGGAAAATCCAACGTAAATGCATCTTGCGTCAGTAAACGAATTTTCGTTTGTATTTGCAAGGAACAACAGACTATGGAATACTCTACAAGAAAGGAGAAAAATCGGGAATTGATTGGGTTCACTGATAGTGATTATGCGGGGGATCAAGATGACAGGGAAAAGCACATCCGGATATGTGTTCATGATGGGGGTCCGGAGCTATTTCATGGTCATCAAGAAAGCAGACCTATAGTCACTCTTTCAACTACTGTACGAGAATTTGTAGCGAGCAACATCGTGTGCTTCCCAATCAATTTGGTTGAGAAATGTTCTTAAAGAACTTCGCTCGATCAAGAAGGTTCAACTCCAATTTATTGTGACAACAATTCAACAATCAAGTTGTCCAAAAATTCAGTTTTGCATGGTCGAAGCAAGCATATCGATGTTCGGTTTCATTTCTTACGCAATCTTACCAAGGACAAAGTTGTTGATCTCATTTATCTGCGAAGCAAGGATCAAATTGCTGATTTGCTCACAAAGCCCCTTAAACTCGATGCATTTCAGAAGCTCAGAAAATTACTTGGAGTTTGCAGCATGGAAGATTATGTTTAAAGGGGTGCACTAAAGACAAGTTTTAGTATTAAACTTATGTTGTTAACATTAGTTTAAGGGAGGGTGTTAAAATAAATGCTTAAAGTCATTAGCTCTAAATTCCCGCAATATTTCCGGTTCATAGTTGTCCTATTCCTTAGGGGATTAGCTAGTTGTTCTATTCCTTAAGAAGTTAGTTGCTTTATTCCCTCCAGATTTCTTTATGCACATTTTTCTGTAGTTTCTGTTATGTTTCAGCCTATTTAATGGCTTCATTTGTTAAGAATAAGACACAGTTTTCATCTTTTGCTTCTCGATTTAACATATTGAATATTAAAGTATTGTATTCGTTATTATATATTTCATCAAAACTTAGTTTGTCAATAGAAAAGATTGTTTTATAGGTGTGTAGTTAATTGTATGATTCGATTTTGTGTAGTTGTTTGGAGATTAATTCATGGAACTTTTGTTGACTTTTATAGTATGGTGAGCGAATTTTAAATTACATGTCCAATATTCTTTTTTTTTTTCATTTTTTATATATATGAGTTCTATATTTGCAAGAGTTTTGTTTTTTTACTTTGTTTTGGTATTCTAAGATAATCGTTAGATTTTTTGATATTGACACTTTTGTGTTCCAGATTATTAACTTAATCTATGAATAAAGAGTAATGATGACAACTTATTCAATCAAAGAAGAAGCTCACGAGTTCTTTTATATATTATGATTTTGTTTATTTGTACACATTTTATTCTCTCATTTGATTGATAAGTATACTTTTTTAGGGAATTCTTTTTCTCCATGATAAAGGTAATATGACTAACTTCATGATCCATGTAGGCAAGAGGACTGTGGAGATTAGAGAGCAAGAAACTGTAATCCTCACCTAACCAAGTTTTCCTTCAATTAGAGTGGTTCTTACAATTCTACTAATTTGTTTTCTTAGTGCTCCTATTTGGGGATCCTATACATTATTTTTGATATTTTATCTTCTTTCTTCACGAGTTTTTATGTTCACTGTAATATTTATTTTTTCTAATAGTCTTACTAAACAATAAGATAATGTAGAAGATGAGGAATTGTATTTATCAAGAGGGGTTGATGAGTGATAAAAGGGTGATTGCTTCTTAATTTTTTTTTTTTTTTTGAATAATTGCTTCTCAAAATATTAATTTTAAGGAATTGAGCAATCAATTTCTTAAAAAATGATATTGCCATTGCCATATTTAAATGATATTAAAATATTAAATGAGTAACAATTTAATGTCATTTTTAATAAAATTATTTTTGAAGAATTTATACTTCATGGTGTATATCTATAGACCAAAGTATTTTTTTTTAAGGAAAAAAAGGGCAAGGGATTGAGTTAGTATTCTGAACATCATGAATAAAAAATGTGATAGGATTAAAATTGAAAAAAAAAAATACTTAAATAGACTGCACATCGGATGAAAAATTTATGACTCTCAATATCATAAATTTTTTTAACTCTTAAATTTGGGGTACACTAATTAAAGGGGTTTTTAATATATATTGGGAATGAGATGTGGATTGAAGTATACTCAATAGTATACAATTTAAGTACTTGAAAAAAAAAAAAGAAAACGTAAAAAAATATATTAAATACCTATTTAATTACTTTTTTAAAAATATACTTTTAAGTGGAAGTGGATTAGATTTAAATTTGGAAAAGGTAAAAAAAAAAAAAAAAAAAACTCTTAAGGTTCATGAAAGATAAATTATTAATGTGGAATTCAAAGTGAAAAAATTTAAAATTTAATTTTGTTTTAAAATTAAATTCAAATACAGCCTTAATTATTTAAGACCGATTTTTTTTTTTTAATTTAAGACCCACTTTTGAATATTTAAAAGTAATTTCTTCAAGAATTCGATAATATAATACCATAAAATAATAAGTAACTATTTTTAATTGTTTTTTTAGAAGTATTTTAAGTGCATTTGGTGATATATTTTTAAAGCATGTATAAATGGGTTTGAGAAAGAGAGATTTTTTAGAATTTTTTTATTTTGTTCAGTCTTTTTGTTATTCCCTAGATTTTTTTTTCTTTTGTAAGAGGGGTGAGGGAAAAAAGAGATTTTTTTTTGGCTGGGGGAGGGGGAGGACGGGTGGGGTGAGGAGGAGGGACACACAAGGAATTTTTTTTTTGGATAGGGAAGAGAGATGGTGGGGGGAGTGTTGGGGGTGTGGGTATGCGGGAAATAGTGATTTTTGGGAAGGAAGAAGGGAGAGGGTGTGGAGGAAAAGAGATGGTGTTTTTTTGGGAGTGAGAGTGTGTTCGGAGGGGTGCGAGGAAAAACAAGTATTTTTTCCGGGGGAAGGAGTGGGTTGGGGTTGTGGGGAAGAGCGATTATTTTTTTTCTTGTTGGGGGGATGTGGGGAGAGGGAAGGTGAAGAAAATATTAACTTAATTTTTAGATACAGAAGTATAAATGTATTATGATTTATTACGTTTTCCTTCTTTAACTTTTACATATATATATATATATTTATATCAATATAACTATATTAATTATGGACAAAAAAAAGAAAAACTTAATGGTACTTCCTTCCCAAAAAAAATAAATATATTAATGGTACTACATATGCATTTAGCCTCCTTGATCATGATTGATTTTTTTTTTTTTTTTAACACTGATCATTTTAGGAACCTTTTAAACATAAGAAATGAGATAGTCTTTGTTTTAAAATAAAGTTTACTATTTTTAATATACATATTTATAAAATGATTTTGAAAATTATTTTTGTTTTAATAAAAATGTTGAGAATTATTTATATTTCGAATTGTAATGCCATATATAATAGTACACATTTATTTTAAATTTTATTTAAAAATTAATAATTACTTTTTTATTTTAAAAATTCTATCCGCGTGCATGATCGTTTTGCTAGTTCTTAATGTATACAACTAACCTAATCTTCCGCCAAGTATGACGAAAATATTTTTTTAAGGAAGGATATTTTGAAACCACAAAAAAGAAACGCACATGATCCTATCCCATAAATAGTACCATCACTGATTGAATACTTCGCTCGAGAAGTTTCATCAACAAAAGCTGAAGCCAATTGTTCAATTTAATGATATAGTGCCTAAACATCCAAAGAGAATCCCAAACAACCACATTGTGAAAAGGAAGACAAAGCCATTTAGAGCAAATATATATATATATATATATATCTCGAAAGAGCATCTGTAACGTCCTATTCCATAAATACTATGCACATAACTTAAAAGTACGAAAGTCACATAAGTAAAATGTGGAGTATGATTTAGTGAAATAAAGTATTTGGAGCATACTAATAATTTTAGAGATACTTAGGAAAGAAAGTAAATTTTATTAAGATAAGTATTTGCATAGAGGAAACATTTAAGTGAGTAAATTTTACGAATATCATTAAGTAGTTAGTTTATGTTTTTACTATGCATAGCCTTTACATTTTAGGAATCTAAATACTTGAAATATTCATATAAGGTTTAACGTGATGAACTTCATAAAAGATATTGAGTTTAGAGAAACATGTTTTGAAAAATACGATTAGTATGTAAACATGATTTTTGTGAAATAGTATAAATATTCTAGACATTTTTATTGAATTATGTTTAAGATAAGATAAATATCATTACTTTATCATTAGTATTAATATTCTTGTTGATGTTGGCAATTTCCAACCCTTAAGGACAAAAAAGAAAAAAATTGAGGAATCATTCTAGTTCATTAAGCTAAACAACACTTTTCCACTAATTCTCTTATTTGTGCCACTTGTTAATTAGGGGGTAGCCAACGGGTTGGACAGCAGGTTTGAATTGGGTTGCAGCTCATGGATCAGTTGTCGGGTCAGTCCATGGTTCTAACGATCTTGGACTGGTTCAGACCGCATGTCAGGTTTGGTCGACCCAACTCGAACCACATAAGGGACCGAACTAAGCGGGTCATCCTGAGCTTGTACTGGTCAATTTGGGCTTCGTGATTTTTTAAAATTTTTTTAAATAGTTTAAGATAAAAAAATTTAAATATAAATAAATAACATATAAATAAAATAAGTTAACTATTAACTTAAATAACTTAAATGAAAGAAAGTTACATAATATAATACTTACTTATTAGTACATGAAAATAAACAATACATAAGATCTTTTTGTATTAAGTTAGAAAACTTAAGATTCTTTTTTTTTTTGTTTTAGAAAACTTGATATGTTTTTTTATGTTTAGAAAATTTAGATTTTTTTTATAAGTTTAGAATATTTAAATTATTTTTATTAATTTTACTAAAATTTAAAGTTTTTTTACTAAGTCTAGAAAAACTTAACTAAACTTTTTTAGGGGTTTAGAAAATTTAAAGCATTTGTTTTAAGTTAAAAATCTAAAGTATTTTTATTAAGTTTATAAAACTTAAGAATCAAAAAAATATTAGAGAAAGGTGCCTGGAAGTGGTGGGGAGTTTGGCATAAACCGCTACCAGTTTTATTAATAATAAAATAAAAATTACATAGGAGCGGACTTGGGGCTTAAACCTCCCAAAAGAAATTACAATTTAAAATCTAATAATTAATCCTATAGTATCTGACTAAAGTCCTAACTATTACAATCAAAAAAATTAATACTATCCTAAGGCTTAACCATTATAATTTAAATATAAAAATCCTATATATTTAACCGAGTTTGACTAGATTGGACGTCTGTTTCATCTTTTTCCTCACTCCTCCTGGGGATACTACATTTATCTCAGTGATATTCAACCTGACAATCTTGTCTTCTTGAACATACCAATTAGCTAGACACATAATAACCTCTAATAAGAATGTGAACCATAGTAGAGACATGAGCTGTTAGGATATCCCGAGAGATCCTAGATAGGAAAGGATATTATGCCGAATTGGTCTTCCACTATCCAAGTATATCAAAATCATCTGCACGATGCTAAACCCGAGAGGTGTATTCACATATAGACAACTCGGTTAGAGTTGTTCTTGTAGATGATAAACTTGGAGTGGCGCAGAGATCATATATATTCATCATGTATCCAAATCCTCCTCCTTGACTTGAAGAAGATGGCATCTCTCCATATTGTGAATGAGATCGAATAAGTTTTTCAAAACTTGAGATGCATTTCCTTTTATTTTGTCGGCATTTCTTTGGAAAGTAAAAAAATGAATCAAAGCGAGTAATCCAAACGTGAATAAAATGAGGGTCTAATCAAAGCAACACAATATATGACAAGAAAATTTCATAATAGTTTAAAAAAAAAATTATATCAAATATTATAGGATCATACATGGCATGGGGTCTAAATTCTCTAAAAAAACTTGTAACTTTTATCATTGTGAGAAGCATGTGATGAGTAATGGGGTAGTAGTGTCCTGATAAAAGTTCAGTCGCTTGTGCAAAAGTTTTTAAAAAAAGAACAAATAACTACAGTTTCATCAAAGACATTTGAATCAAGTAGTGGTCCATCATTTGCTAGTGTAAATTTAATATGTTGTTGTTTATAAGGAAAACAAGTTTGTAACATATCTAAAGTTGAGTTCCATCTTGTAGTAACATTTGTATCAAAAACTCTATAAGATACTTTTTATTCTCTACAAAGTGATTTAAAATGTTGTCATCTGGGACCAGAAGATCTAAAGAAATTAATAACGTCTCTAATCATATTTATAGCATGTTCAATATGTAAATAACCATCTTGTACGCACAAATTCAAAATATGACATGCACATCTAATATAAATTAACTTTCCATATAAAATTTCTCTCAAATTATTTTTCAAAATTGAAACCGTAGAATCATTATTTGAAGTGTTGTCAAAAGAAATGGAAAAAAAATCTATTGTCAATTCTATTAATCACGACATGTTTGAGTGATACTTCGTGCTATATTTGCACCAGTATGTGGAAATTCAAAAATTTTAAAACTAATGATCTATTTCTGTTTAAATGCCAATTTTCATCGATCCAATGATATATAATGTACAAAAAATCTTGAAAAGTAACGACTGTCCAAGAATCATAAGTAAGCGAAAATTTACAAGAGGGAGTTTTTTTCTTCCTAAAAGTCTTAAGAATTTTCCTCCTAAGTGAAGTTCTAAGTAATCCCTTAAGAACAACTTGTACTAATCTCACGAATAAATGATAGAAGGTAATTGTAAAGGAAGTCTACCAATTTCCAACCACCTAACTATTTCTCTTTTTACTAACTCAACATCATATTTCAAAATTGTCATTGCATTTTTGAAAGCACTAGCCGAAATTTATGTTTGTGTAGTTAAATTTACAAAATGAAAAGGATGAACACGCTGTATATATCTTTTAAGTGTACAATGCCATCATTAGTCTTATGTGCGAAATTTGTTTTACAAAGTTTACATCTAGCTTCATTATCATTCATATTATGAAAAGCTGAAAGTTTCCAGTGGGGAAAACAATCCAATATTTTTTGTTTCATTATTGTAAAACAGTTTACATTATATACTTGACAATATTTCTGACAAGTCCTAAATAAATTATAACTAGGAAACTTAATCTAATTGTATCTAGGAAACTAATTATACATGGTTTAGGATTCTATGAGAATATGGAAGCAAACAATAATAATCCTATTACTAGTATAATCCTAAAATAACAAGAATCCTTAATACTCCCCCTCAAGTTGGAGCATGAAGGTCTGAAATGCCCAACTTGCAAGCCTAAAGATGAAAGTGAGTAGAATGGAGACCTTCAGTGAGTATATCAGCCGGGTGGACTACACTACGAATGTAGGAGGGAGAAATAAAACCATTTTCGAATGCATCCCGAACAAAATGGCAATCAATTTCAATATGCTTCGTTCGTTCATGAAAGACAGGATTGGATGCAATGTAAAGAGCGGCCTGATTATCGCAATGCAGCAGGATTGGGCGAGTGACGGGAACGTGAAGATCCTGAAGTAAGCGAGATAACCATTTTGACTCACACAAAGTCATAGCCATAGAGTGATATTCAGCCTCTATAGAAGAACGAGAAACAGTATGGTATTTTTTTTGTTTTCTAGGATATAGGAGAACCACCTAGAGAAATAATATACCCAGTGACAGAACGGCGAGTAATTGGGCAGGTAGCCCAATCTGAGTCACAGTATGCAGTTCATAAAAGAGGAGAACGAGATTGAAGAAGAATGTCACGACCAGGACTTCCTTTAAGATACCGCACCGCACAGAGAGTAGCATTCAATGGTCACAACGAGAAGCATGCAAAAACTGAGCGAGTGTATGAACCGCATAAGCGAGCTCAGGGCGAGTAAGAGTGAGATAGATCAATTTACTAATAAATCGGCGATAGTGTTCTAGTTGATCAAAATAAGGATCGGATGCCTTAGCCAACTAGTGGTTGGGTTCAATGGGAGTAGAGACCGATTTGGCCCCAAGCAGGCCAGTTTCAGTGAGAATCTCTAAAGTATACTTGAGTTGACATAAAAATAATCCCGAAGGGTTTTGGGAAATTTCGATTCCAAAAAAATATTTGAGAGGGCCCAAATCCTTCACGTGAAAAAATGCATCCAAGGAAGCTTTGAACTTGGTAATAGAGGATAGGGAATTTCCAAAAATCAATAAATTGTCCATATATATGAGAACACACAAGAAAATATTTGGACGGGAATAAGTGAAAAGAGAATAATCCGTATAGGACTTAGAAAAATCACACATACGGAGAGTACAGTGAGTTTGGAGAACTAACATCGAGGGGCTTGGGGAAGACAATATAAGGACTTCTTTAATCTACAAACCTGGTCTGGGAGAGAAGGACGAAAATCCGGCGGAGGACGCATATAAACCTTCTCCTTTAAATCTCGATGGAGAAAAGCATGATGTACATCAATTTGATGTACCGGCCAGTTTCGAAATGACAACAATAGAAAGCAAGGTTCGAACAGTAACTATTTTTGCAACAGGGGCAAAAGTTTCCATGAAATCAATACCTTCTCTTTGTGTGTTCCCCAAAATTACCAAGCGTGCCTTATACCTTTCAATCTTACCATCTTCTCTATACTTGATATGAAAAACTCATTTACTACTAAGGGCACGTTTGCTAGGAGGCAAGGTTGTCAAAGTCCATGTGCCATTTTGTATCAAGGCATTAAGTTTTTCTTGCATGGTAGCGCCATTTAAGATAAGAAACAACCTCAGAAAACTTGGTGGGTTCTGTTTTTGTAGTAACGGATGCTAGAGAATGCCAATGTGAAGAAGAAAATTTTTCATGATTCACAAAATTAATAATAGGATAATGGGACTTACCTGAGAAAGCCATGAGGGAGATGAAGCAGCAGAATGGGATGTAGAGGACTTCCAAATTGCATTACAGTCATAATCTAGGAGTCGAGCTGGGATAGTTTTAAGCCGAGTACTTTTCCTTGTACCAAGTGTGGCTGGAGGGGAGCTGGTGCTGACCGAGGCATGGAGTCTGAAGAACTATGCGACTACATGCAGCCTTGTGGACTTGCGGAGTTCTGGGCTGCAAGTGGAGATGGCGGCTGGATCAGAAGATGGGCCTGTGACTGAGGGTAGCTAGAAGGAGCTAGGCCAGAAGCAGGAAAACACAAGAGTGGGCTGTCATTAATTTGATTGCCCAAGGAGGGCCCATAGTCATCTAGGCCTGCAGCTGGGATTGTTGGAGCTAGAATAGGCCGCTGTAGGAGAGGGCCCTGCTGTTGAAGGCCTGCTGGATAAGTCCTGAACTGGACAGTGGGCAGCAGGTGCTGACCCATGAGAATTAGGCCCCTTTTGTCGTGTGCCTTGGTGAAGAGATCCCAAAAGTTGTTCCCAAATTGTAAGAATGAGAAAAATCCGATGATGATCTGAATTATCTGAAAGGTCTTTACAAGGAAATTTGGTTTCATCGAAGATCACATCTTTGGACAGAATAAATTTCTTATTTTACAAATCATAAAATCACCATTGTTAAAGGGATAACCAAGAAAAACACAAACTCAACTGCGGGCACAGAATTTATCTTTGGGTAGATTATGATCATGGACATAGGCTAAACACCCAAAGCTTTTGACATGAAAATAAGATGACTTTTTCCAATGTAACAATTCATAAGGCATTTTTCCATGTAACAAGGAAGAGGGAGTGCGGTTCATAAGATATCCTGTCGTGAATACGCACTCCCCCCCAAAACTTTATGGGCAAGTTAGCTTGCAAACACAAAGCCCGAGCAACATTTAAGATATGAGGACGCTTGCCTTCTACATGACCATTTTGTTGAGGTGTGCCAGCAATCATTGTTTGATGTATCATGTCATGTGCAGAAAAGTCTAATTTGAGACAGATAAAATCTATGCCATTGTCGCTATAAACTTTTTTGACTATTTTCTGAAATTGGATTTGAACCATGGCAAAATAATCCTTTAAATGCGATGAGTTTTGGATTATTGCTATGCAAGAGGAGTTAAATCAATTTGAAAGAAACAAAGTTTGGACTTTAGTCCCTAGACCACATAATCACCCCACAATTGGCACAAAATGGGCTTTTCGAAATAAACTAAATGAATCCGGAGAAGTCATTAGAAACAAAGCTAGACTTGTTGCCCAAGGATTCAATCAAGAAGAGGGCATAGATTTTGATCAAACCTTTGCTCCGGTTGCTAGACTTGAATCTATTAGGATGCTTTTAGCTTTTGCTTGTTTTAAAGGATTCAAACTCTTTCAAATGGATGTTAAAAGTGCTTTTCTAAATGGTGATATTGAGGAGGAAGTTTATGTTGAACAACCTCCCGGTTTTGTACATGAAAAATTTTCAAATTATGTTTACAAACTCTCAAAAGCACTCTATGGTTTAAAACAAGCTCCAAGGGCTTGGTATGAAAAGTTAAGTGGGTTTCTTCTTTCAAATAACTTTTCAAGGGGTGTAGTGGACACTACTCTTTTTACAAAAACCTCTTGTCACAATGATCTTCTTCTTGTCCAAATATATGTTGATGACATCATTTTTGGTGCTACTAATGTCTCTTTATGTGAAGAATTTGCCTCACTTAAGCAAAAAGAATTTGAAATGAGCATGATGGGAGAATTGACATACTTTCTCGGCCTCCAAATCAAGCAAACAAAAGAAGGAATCTTCATCAATCAAGAGAAGTACACCAAAGAACTTCTCAAAAGATTTGGGATGAGCAATGGAAAAGGTATCGGTACTCCTATGAGCTCGTCATTGAAGCTTGACAAAGATGAAAAAGGTAAAACTATTGATGAAAAGACATATAGAGGTATGATCGGTAGTTTACTTTATTTAACGGCTAGTAGGCCAGATATCATGTTTGCCGTATGTCTATGTGCTAGATTCCAAGCTTGTCCCAAGGAATCTCATTCAATAGCTGTAAAACGTATTTTGAGATACTTAATTTCATCATATGATTATGGCTTGTGGTACTCTAAACAATCTTGTTTTGATCTTATTACCTACACTGATGCGGACTACGCCGGATGTAAGGTAGAAAGGAAGAGTACAAGTGGAAATTGCCAATTCTTGGGAGGATGCTTAGTATCTTGGTACAGCAAGAAACAATCGTGCGTGTCCCTATCAACCGCCGAAGCGGAATACATCGTAGCCGGTTGTTGCTGTGCTCAGGTACTTTCGATGAAACATACATTAATTGATTTTGGTGTTTCCTTTAAGTGCATACCTATCATTTTTGATAACACTAGTGCCATAAATATTTCCATAAATCCTGTGCAGCATTAAAAAACAAAACATATTGAAATCAAACATCACTTTATTAGAGATCATGTTGCTAAAGGTGATGTATTTTTAGAATATATTTGCACAGAAGATCAAATTGCCAATATTTTTACAAAATCTCTTTCAGAAGATCGCGTTTGCTATTTAAGAAAATTACTTGGTATCGGGAAATTAAATGAGTAATGTGTGTTGCTTGTATTATTTGTTTTCTCCCTTATTTCTGCCTTGATGATATTTTTCAAAAATTCGGACGCCTTTTTTTAAAATTAGGACGTCCGGTTTTAAAACCGGACTCATACTTTACCTTTCAAAAAATTCCAGAGATATTCGGACTTTCAAACCGGACGCCTGCACAAAAACTCGAACGTCCGAATTCTTCAAAAATCCAAAAACCGAAAGACCGATTTTAACAAACGGTCGACCGAATTCATAAATTAGGGACGGGTCTGCGGTTTAAAATCAGACTTTTTCTCAAAACTCCTCACATTTTTCTCAACTCTCTCTCACTCTCTCGACCGAAAACCCCCTCATCACAAGACCCATCCGATTTCTTGTTCCGATTTTCAATTTTCTTCTTCTTTTTCTTCAAATTCATCTCTTATCACAGCAAAGAAGCTATTTTTCTTTCTGATTACTATCTATCAATCTCAAAACTCTTCATCTCCTCTCAAAACCCTACCCAAGAAATTCTTCAAAATGGTTAAAACAAAGAATGCTCAAGTTGGTCAAGGGCAAAATCCTGAAGAAGGAGGCACCAGTAGAGGGAAAGGAAAGGGAAAAAGAGTACCTTCTGGAACTGGGGCTTCTGCTGCTAGGGTTTCTAGAGTTTCAGAAAGGTTTATTTCAGTAAAGGAAGTTGCCAGGTTTGAAGAATGGACTAGAAATCGAAGGAAAATTGCTCCGGGTCATAGGGTGGGCTTACATGATATGCAACGTATGGAGGCTATTCCTCATCTTTTTGAAATGATCGGTTGGATACCTCTGTTGATTGTAAATGAACTTTATTATGTGGATATGATATATGAATTTTATGCTAATCTCCACAAAGGAAGAATTGAAAAAGTGGATAATGTCTCACATCAATGGATTGTAACTAGAATTGGGGGAAGGGATATTGCATTTGATGATAGACTGATGAATGAAATTTTGGATACCCCTCAAGATGGAATAAGATTTTACACCAAGAACAAAAAATGCTATGATCCAAATTTATACAGTGAAAAACGATTTGCAGAAATTTTCACTAGGGAGAGGTATTAAAAGGACATGATGATAGAAATGTTAACAAACTGGATGCTTATGGGAGAGTGCTCCATCACATGATATCTAACATCATCATTCCAAATGTTGGACATAAATCATCTATCACCAACATGCACGCATTTGTGATGCTAGCCTTGCATGAGCATAGGAGAATGAATTTTGGATTTATGGCTATAGAACATATGCTAGCTGCACAATCTTCCCAAATGAAATGCTTGCCGTATAGTTTCTTTATCACAAAAATCCTCCGACACTTTGTGATCAATTTGGTTGGGATGGGTAATCACATTAGACCTGGCAAGATATACACTCAGCAAACCTTCAAAAGAATGGGGTTTGAGAAAGATGAAGATGGGACATTCATCCGAGGTGGACAAGATGTTGATGACAGTGATGAGGAAGATGATGATGACGATCAAGAGGACATAGATATCGAAGAAGAGGACAGTGATGAGGAAACAGAGGTTGAAATACAAAGAAGAGAAACAAGACAAAAGAAATGACAAGAAAGAACAGAGGAAGGTTCATCTTCGGGGAGCATGAGTGATCTGATTATATGATAGCCTCTCTCCAAACATCAATGAACACACGGTTTGATGCATTCGACGGTCGCTTTGAGGCTTTGGATGGGAAAGTCTCCAACATTCAAGTAAGGCTTGATACATTGGACCAAAAAATGACCGATACACAAGAACGGGTTAAGAGACTCGAGCAAGGAGGAGGAGATAGAGATGATTGAGATTTATCTTATAAAACCTTTTCTTTCTCTTTCTTGTTTTGTCCGTAACTCTTTTCAAACTCCTGTTTTCATCCTCTTAATGATATGGTTTTTAACTTGCTTATTTCTAATCTTAATTTGCTTTTCTTATGCTAAGTGATCTGTTTATTGCTCTTTTTCTTTGTTGATTGGCCTTTCTTGTTATGGACTTCATGATGATACTTTAATGTTGAAAGTCCTACTGCTACCTCTTCTATGATCCCTTGGAACTTCTCTCCCAAAACTTTTTGATTTATGACAAAAGGGGGAGAAAATAATGCAAGATGTAAAGGGGAGAAATCTTGATAATATGGTGTTTACATTGATTATTTATGGTGTTTATATTGATTATTGATGTTGCAGCTTATGCCTTGTGATGTTATGATACTAAGGGCTTTTTGGTTTAGTTTGATCTTGTAATATTCTTTAGCCATATTTGACATAAAAGCATGTGTTTAGGGGGAGTTATCTCTTTTTTGGTGATTGTTGGGCTTTGTTCTTACTATTGATTTTTTGAAGCATCACCATACTTTACTCATGTTCTTTGGTTCTTCTTGCATATGTGTTTGTCATAATCAAAAAGGGGGAGATTGTTAGCCCTAAGGGCATTAATACTTATGTTTTGATTATGATTAACATATGCTTGTGTGAGTATTTTAGCTAACCCTTCATAGAATAAAAGAAGTACCTGTGAAGTCTCAAAGTCTACAAGCAAAAGATCTTGTTGATGAGGGCAAAATAGAGAAGAAGAGACCAAGCCATGCCAAGATCAAATCATTGAAGACATTGAAGGCATTGTCTATGTTAGAGTAAATTAGGTACTACCTTGTAAACTCCCTAGTCTTACTCTTTGATTATTGATCATATATGAAGCTCCTTTAATGATTTTCTCAGATATAAACTTTTGTTAAAATCTAAGTATTCTTGACTGAAGTGGTGGTGTTTTTGGAATGTTTTTCTTCTCTTTAACATGATTGTCAAGAATACATGTTTTTGAAACAAGGAAGAAAGTTTTTGTCTTAAAAAGAAACTTGGCTGAGGAAACAAAAATTCGGTCATCCGGTTTTAGAACCGGTCGTCCAGTTTTTCCAAAATAAAAAATTCGACAGTCCGTTTTTCAGAGGATCAAGTCCGAATCTTTCTGTCCAAAAATTCGGTCATCCGGTTTTTAGAACCGGTCGTCCGATGTTTCTCTAAATCAAAAATTCGGTAGTCCGTTTTCTAGTTGAACAAGTCCGAATCTTTCTGTTTTAAAGAACCGGTCGTCTGATTTTCACTTTTACTGTAAAAAAATATTACCTTTGCATTGAATGCAACGGTCATTTTTTTAAGACTCTATATATAGACATTATGATCAGCCATAAAGTAGACAAGTTTTGTGGAATATTCATTGTGAACATTTAAACTTTCAAGAGCTTCAAAAGCACATTTATTGCAAACACTTTTCATTCCAAAAACAAAATCTTCTTGAGCTTCATTATTGATCATCATCAAAGAAGAAGAAAGGAGGAGCTTGTAGAACAATTTCATTGAGTTGTACTTATTATTTCTCAAGCTAAAAAGTGGTAATATTGTTCTTAAACCTATCCTTTTCTTTTATTGATATCAAAGGTTTGTGTTGAAAAACCCTTTGGGTAATCCTTTGATTTTCATTGTGTTGTGATTTGAGGTTGTGTGCAAAACCCTTGTAGGGTGATCCTCATATTTGTAGTTGGTATATCTTTGTGTTTTAGTAGATTTGAAAAATCCTTGGGTGTTGACTCAAGGTAGTGGATGTACCTCTTTGAGAGAGTGAACCACTATAACTCCTTGTGTTCCTCTTTAAGTTTCTTACTTGTCTCAACCACAAAATTTTGTTTGGTTTGGAATTTTATTAAAAGATTTTTAGAATTCTCTTTCAAACAAAATTGGAGGTTTATCTTTTAATTAACAAAGAATTTTCGAAAATTAGCCAAAAACCTTATTCACCCCCCCCCCCCCCCCCCCCCCCCCCCCTCGTCTAAGGTTTTTCAAGATCAATTTACAATCAAGGGAGGTTTGAACCTTTTTGAAAAGTTTGACAAATTCTTGAAATGCCTCATCCTTTTGGCTTAAGAATAAAGTAGAAGTAAATCTTGAGAAATCATCCACTATAACAAAAGCATACATCTTACCACCAAGACTAGTGGTCCTCATTGGTCCAAATAAAGCTATGTGACTGAGCTCTAAAGATTTTGAAGTAGAAATCATTTTCTTTGATTTGAAAGAGGTCTTAATTTGTTTCCAAATTGGCAAGCATCACAAAGTTTAGTTTGCTCAAAATGTAGTTTTGGTAACCCTCTAACAAGTTCTTTTGAAGAAAGTTGGTTTAGTAAATCCATGCTAACACGGTCAAGCCTTCTATATAACAAAAATGCATCATCATCATCATGAATCGAGAGACATTTTAAAATTTGAGAAATAAGATCTTTAAGATGAAAGACAAAGACATTTCAAACCTTTTTAGCAACAAAAATAGTTTTATTTTCATGCTTATCAATGATAGAAGAGTAATCACTTTCAAAGACAACTTTGTACCCATTATCACACAATTGACTAATACTAAGCAAATTAAACTTTAAACCATCAATTAAAAGAACATCCTTAATAAAATAAAAGGATCCATTACCAATGTTAGCTATACCAATGATCTTTCCTTTCTTCTTATCTCCAAAGGTGAAAAAGCCACTTTCGATTTCCTTAAGCTCACTAATAAGAGATGTGTTGTCGGTCATGTTCCTTGAGCAACCACTATTCAAATACCACTTAGTTGAGCTTGATTTTTGTTCCTACAATAGAAGAAGTAAAAATAACTTTTGGTACCCATATCTTTTGGGTCCATGAATGTTAGTTGATTTTTCTTTTACTTTCCAAATGGTTTTTACACCCCTTTCAATTTTTCTTTTTATAAAACATTTTGTAGCTTTATGACCACTCTTTTCAGAATAAGTGCAACAAAGATGTGAGAAGGATGAAGAAACTTTTTAAAAATGCATTTGGTTAGAAAAATTATTGAAATGATTATATCCAGTACCATTTTTATCAAATGGTGATCTTTGAGAACCAAAAAGTTTGTCAAAATTTTCCTTTTCTTTTGTATATTTTTAAATACATATGATGAGATCACTCATCTTTTTCTTCAAGCTGTTGTAATCTTCCATGCATTTCTCAAGAGAGAGAACTTTTTCACAAAGATTTTTATTCTCTAGAACAAGTTTTTGAAATTCGAAGTTTGAAATCTTCCATGCATTTCTCAAGAGAGAGAACTTTTTCACAAAGATTTTTATTCTCTAGAACAAGTTTTTGAAATTCGAAGTTTGAGAAGTCCTTTTCCTTTTCAAAACTTCTAAAGATTCAAAGAAAATTTTGTTTTCACAAACAAGTTTTGAATTATCATTTAATAAATTATCAATCTTATTTTTTAACTCCTTGTTCCTTTTGGAAATCTTTTTCAATTCATCATACATTTCAATGAGCAAGGAATTAGGATCATCATCATCATCATCATCATCGTCGTCGTCGTCATCATCATCATTATCAATAAAATTAGATAAGTTTTAAGGTGAAGATTGTACCTCACTTTCTAGTGCTATGAAGCACATGTGGCCTTTTCTTCTCCTTCACTTTCACTTGAGTCTTGATCTCAAGCTTCTATTAGGGCTTTGCCTTTCTTCTTTTTCTGTATCACCTCAAGCTTTGCCTCTAAAGCTCCTTTTTCCTTTTCAATGGCTTTTGGGCAATCGGAACATTCAAAGCACCTACCCTTGAAGAGTGAGGAACTTTGTCCTCCTTTCTTGAACGAAGATTTCTTCCCTCTTTTGTTCAAGCCTTTCTTGTAAAACTTTTTGAATTTTCTAATCACCAAAGCCATATCCTCATCATCATCATTTTCATCTTCATTGTTGGATGAACTAGCTTGCTCATCCTCATTCACTTTGAGTACTATACCTTTTCTTCCTTTATCTTCTTCTTCCATTTCATTTAATCTCTTTATCTTCATCTCATAGGTAAGAAGGGATCCTATGAGCTCTTCAATAGTAAGAAGTCTCAAATCTTTGGATTCTTTTATGGCGAGAGTTTTTGGTTGCCATGCCTTTGGAAGTGCATCTAGAACCTTTCTATTTATCTCTCCCCTTTTGTATTCTTTCCCATATGCCTTTACCCATATGTAATGTTGGTGAATCTTTTGAACATTTCACTAATGCTTTCATTTTGCTTCATCATGAATAGCTCATAATCTCTCACCAACATAGCCAATTTTGATCCCTCTACTTGGTTTGTACCTTCATGAGCGACTTCTAGCAATTTCCACATTTCATGAGCCGAATCGCATCTGCTCACTCTATTGTACTCATCTGCATCTAAGGCACAACTTAATATATTCATTGGCTTGAAAATTTAGAGTCATCTTTCTTTAGTCAAATTCGTCAAGTTCTTCGACCTTCTTGACTCTTCCATCCTTTTGAGGAATAAAAGGTCCTTTCTCTATAATGCTCCGAAGATCAAAGTTAATTGAGCAAATATAAATTCTAATTATTGACTTCCAAAAAGTATAATTAGTGCCATTAAAAAGAGGAGATCTATTAGTAGAAAAGCCTACTACATAAGGTAGGTTTGAAATACTAGCCATTTTATTAAGAACTTTTTCTTCTTAGGATGTTAAGCCTTTGAAATAAGACAGGCTCTGATACCAATTAAAAAACCTTAGGGGGGATGAACAAGGTTTTTGGCTAATTTAAAATCATTTTGAACAAATATAATTGAAACCTCCGATTTTGTTTGAAAAAGAATTTAATAACTCCTTTTTAATAAAATTCCTAAGTAAACAAAATCTCTTTTATAGTCAAGAATTAGACAATAAATATAAAGGTAAAGTGCAAGCCACAAAGAAAAGAGACAAAGGATTTACAGTGGTTCACTCTCTCAATAGAGCTACATCTACTACCTTGAGACTCAACTCAAAGATTTCACAAATTCACTAAAACACAAGCTCTTACAAGAAACCACAATGAGGATCACCCTTCAAGGGTTTTGCACAACTCAATGTTTACAAAAACACAACAATATAATAATTATCAAAGGATCACCCAAGGGGTTTTCACAAAACCTTTGATCACAAAATAATATAGAAGAGTAAGGATGGAACAATGTTACCAAAGAAGCTTGAAAGGAGAAAGATACAACCTGAATTACTATTTCTACAAGCTACCTTTTTCTCCTTATTTGAAAAATGATCAATGAGGAAGCTCCAAGGAGATTTTTCTTTTTGTTTTTGTAGGATAAAGAAGATTAGAAAAATATGTGCTTTACTGCTCTTGAAATTTTTAGTAAATGTTTCTCAACTAAGCCTTTATGGCTGAGCAAAGTACCATTTTATATGTGAAGGTAAAAACTAGCAGTTACTATCAGAGCAACGGTCATTTTTTGACAGTAAAAGTGAAAACCAAATGACCGGTTTTCAAAATAGGACTTCGATTTTTCTTATGAACAGAAAATCGGATGACCCTTTTTAAAAGCGAACGACCGGTTTTTAATATCCTTGAAATTGGATGCCCGATTTTAAAATCGGATGGCCCTTTTTTCATTTTGAAAAATAAAAAATCGGACGTTCGAATTTTCTTAGTAACAGAAAATCAGATGACCGGTTTTAGACTTATGATAGAAAATTAGACAACAAGTTTTCCTATAAAATATACATTTTCCTTCATATTTTAAAACATGTATTCTTGATACTCTTTAAGAAATGTGTAATATATTTAAAACATCAAAACTTTATCAAGAACAGTTTAGTTTTTTTTAAGGATAGTTGGTCAAAAAATATTTCTTCTTAGGAGCTAACATACTTGATCAAAAATCAAAGAAACAAGTTAGGGAGTTTTACAAAATTACCTTATAGGATACCCCTAACTATTCTTCTTGTCTTCAAGGTATTCAACTTGATCACTTCATCTTTATAAACTCTTGTTGTCTTTAGTGATATTTTGCTTCTTTGTAGATTACCCTTGAGATTTCTCTTGTGCATCTTTTGTTCTTCTATGTAAAGCTATTTCTAATTATCACAAATCACAAGTTAATCATAATCAAAACGTTACAAATATGCCCTTAGGGCTTACAGCATGCATTCATGAAAATATGATGGAGTTTCATAAATTCTTCTTCAAATAATAACGTTGCTTCAATTGTATATACTTGATTGGCATGTTGTAACAGTTTTGAATTAGTTACTACCATCTCAACCCAGCCTTGATTCGAATAGAACTCCTCCATATTTTTATTGCTTCTACATTCAGATACAACCTCAATAAATGTCAGTAGAAATTATTCAATATGGATGTTTTTGAAAGTCTCTTAGAAATACTATGGTTAGTTGATTCACTCTGTTGTGATGATAAGACACCTCCAGAAAAAAAAAAAAACTTTGTTGAAAGTTGGACACCACTTGTATCTTGTTATGTATAGTTTAGTCAACCATGGGTCATTCTGACAATTATATTCAGCCAACAACCTATATCACACACACAACATTTTAACATTTTTTGCAAAAATACCATGCCATATATTATAATGTTCCATAACTATTGAACTAATATTCCATGCTAGTGTATAGTAAAGTACATGTTCCAATGATATTCAAATTCGAGAACTGTATGTGTATACTTAAGGACTTTGTTAAACTTATCAACAAAATGTTCTTTTTACCTCAAGCGGTTAATATGTTTCTTAGAATTCTCACCAATGTGTCAGATGCACAACTGATGTCACATATTAGGGAAAACTTCACGGATAGCCCTGGCCATAGCATCACATTGGTCTGTCATTAATTTTATTAGATGCTTACATTCCATAGGATTCAAAAAGGTTTTTAACAAATATATAAATGGATCCGGCGTTTTATTCTTCAAGAAATCACACCCAAAAATTACATTTTTACAACGATTATCCATGCCAACAAAAAGTCCACAATTCATGCCATACTTATTAGTCTGGTATGTTGTATCATGCACCAAGAGATCACTAAATAGTTATAGTCTTTTTTTATTCGTCCACCTCTTCAGAAGATTCTACATAATGATGAATTCTGATCAACCTCAAAAAATCATAATATAAATCATCTTCATTGCCTTTTCTCCATTTGAATATCTGCATCAAGGAATTTGCATCTCCACCATCAAGCTGTTTTGATTTTAAGTGCTTCTAGACTATTGTAGGCATCTCTTATTGTAAAACCAACAAATGGAGAACCACCAACTTGATTCTTAATCACCCTTAAAACAACAACAATGGAAACTCCATTATGCTTCAACTCTTGCAAGTTTGTAGCATAGTTTTTTTGTCAATGACCATTGGGAATGCATAAGATGTCTTTATTTCTTTAGCAAAGGTCATGATTGTGTACTGTTTCAAACTCCTTAATTATTTATTTGGGATGTTATCATTGCTTTACAACATGTGTGGATATCAACTTTTGAATAACATTTATTCAGCTTTCCTTTTTCGCGCTTCTTATCTTCTTTATTGCACACAAATTGTTTCCTAAACACAAATTTAGTTCCAAGACTATTCTTTTGTTTGCCCTTACGAATGCTGAATCCCGTCTTATTCATGATCATTGTATAACTCAAATGCTTCTTTTTCGGAATTTATTGTCATTCCAACTAATGTGTTTCCACTACTATTTGATGAATTACAAACTGTAAAACAATGGCATAGTAATTATTATTTTATGGAATTAAAATTATCATAATCATGGGACAACATAGCTCTATTGTGCCATACTAAAATAGATTTGGCACAAAAGCATGATACGCACAGAATATTAGTTATAATACAATGGTATATAGTTACGTCACAAAGGCAAGATAAGCATGGTATGTAGATGTGTCAGAGTAAAATAAATATGGCAGAGGAGCAAGTAAAGCATGGAATATTACCTATAATACAATAGTGTATAAAGTTTCACTGCTGTGGAATATAATATTAGTAATATGGAAATAGAAAAATAGGTATAATGTCATGGTTTTTAAAGCTTAGTATAATGATCTTAAAGAAATGATTTAAGACATTTTACGCTAAATAAGAGTATTTTATAGAACAATGGCAAAAACAGTTAAAATACATCAAAATAGTAGTCACATTCATGGCATGGTACCAAAGTGAAGGAGGCATGGAAGAATAGTCATGATACGCATAGAATATTAGTTAATACAATGGTATATAATTATATCACAAAAGGAAGTTAAGAATGGTATGTAGATGTGTCAGAGTAAAATAGATATGGTAGAGGAGCAAGTAAAGCATGGAATATTGCCTATAATATAATGGTGTATAAAGTTTTGTAGTCGTGGAATAATATTAGTAATATGAAAATGGATGAATAGGTATACTATCATGGTCTTTAAAGCTTCGTATAATGATATTAAAGAAATGACTTAAGATTTTTTATGCCAAATAAGAGTATTTTAATAGATAATGGGAAAAAAAGTAAAAATAAATCAAAATAGTAGTCACATTCATAGCATGATACCAAAGTGAAGGAGGCATGGATGAATAGTCATGATACACATAGAATATTAGTTATAATACAATGGTATATAGTTACATCACAAAAGGAAGATAAATACGGCGTATTACTTATACTAAAATAGTGTATACATATGTCACAAAAACAAGGTAAACATGGTAGGTAGATTTGTGAGAGTAAACTATTAGTAAAATGATGTATAAAGCAGGGTAAGAATAGTATATAAACCTGTGACAAAAATAGTACGCAAATACATGGTACCAAAGTGAAACGGCTTGGAAGAATAGTTATGCTTTTTGAAATATCTTAAAAAATATTTACTTGGAACTAGAGTTATCTCTTTATGAACGTATCATAAATCTTATGTAAATCTATCTTCATTAGAAAATTATATTATTTTAATAAACGAACTTATTAAACACTTATATGCACATTCATCACATAAATCATTTGTATCAACATGATGATTTTTCTCAGATTCGGCATCATATATTTTTACATGTTCCATATCTAATATTTCTTTTATTTATGGAATAAACCGATTGTTTTTCGAAATATTTTGAATGATAATTTTGAGCTTAAAAGTTTTCAGATTGTCTGTGAAAAAAGCTATCAATATGCCAGAATTATAGAGTTGCAGTTCCAAGACCCTCAGTAAACATGCTAACAAATTTCCTATTAAAACTTAAGAACGTTCGAAGATTAGAACAAATAGCGATATTGAAATAAAAGAGTGTTCGATGTATGAAACACTCGATATAAATAGGGATGACAAGGGGAGCAGGTTGAGACAGGAATCCTCACCGCCACCCCACCCCCCCAACCCCCCCCCGGTCCTCGCCTCCCTGATTCGTTCCGTCCCCAACCCATCCCTATATTTGGTTACGAAACTCAGCCCCAATCGAACCTCGCCTAGCAATGAGGCCGGTTGGCATCATCAGCCGCTTGCTTCTTCATTAAACTGCCCGTCCGCGAACTCCCCTGCGTTCCGCTTACGGAAAATGTTAATTAACCGCCGTCAGTTGGTCTTCTTCCGTGGACTCCAAACACTTTCTGCCGCCTCTTGTCCCTTCTCCACCGTCATTAATGAAGACGAAGAAGAAGAAAACACAGACAAGGATCCCTTCAAAGCTCATCCTGGTTTCCGCCACCTCTCCGCCATAAAATCTAAGTCCGAGCTCCTTCAATCATACTCCGTCACTCCCCCTATTCAACCCTGGCCTGAGAATCTCTCCCACAAGAACCTCGTCTCTCTGGTCTCTCGCCAGCATGACCTCGACCTAGCCGTTCAAATTTTCCACCACGCTGGAAAATTCCACCCTAACTTTTCTCACAATTCCTTCACCTACTACTCCATCATCAAGAAGTTCTGTCGTGCCCGAGCATTTCAACATGTGGAGAACCTTTTAGATGAACTAAAGAGCTCTGGCATCACATGCTCTGAAAATATTTTCATTACTGTAATTCGAAATTACGGGATTGCGAGCAAACCCAGACAAGCCCTTAAGACATTTCTGCGGATGAATGATTTTTGTAACGTTCACAGATCAGTGAAAACATTCAATTCTCTGTTGAATGCCTTGGTCCAGAACAAAGAGTACGATTTGGTTTATGGGTTATTTAAGAATTGCAGAAAGAAATTTGGCATCGTGCCGAATTTGCCAACTTGTAATATTTTGTTGAAGGCTTTGTGTAAGAAAAATGATCTTGATAATGCTCTCAGGATTCTGGATGAAATGCCCGCAATGGGAATGGTTCCGAATGTGGTGAGTTATACAACTATTCTAGGTGGTTTTGTTGCGAGGTCTGACATGGTGGGCGCCAATAGAGTGTTTGATAAAATTCATGATCGAGGGTGGACACCTGACGTCACCACTTATACCATTTTGATTGATGGGTTTTGTAAGAAGGGAGAGTTGGTTACTGCTATTAAGTTGATGGATGATATGGAGGAGAATGGGGTTGAGCCCAATGATGTCACTTATGTGGTGCTGATCGGGGCTTTTTGTAAAGAAAAGAAGGCTGGAGAAGCTGTTAATTTGCTAAATGATATGCTTGAAAAGAATTATGTACCAAGCTCAAATCTTTGTTCCAAGTTAATTGATATTTTGTGTGAAGAAGGAATGGTTGGAGAGGCTTGTGAATTATGGAAGAAGTTGATGATAAAGAATGTTTCTCCAAATGATGCTATCCTGAGTACACTTATCTACTGGCTATGTAAGGAGGAGAATATTTGGGAAGCAAGGAGGATGTTTGATGAGTTTAAAGGGAGTTTGACACCAAGTCAGTTAACATACAATACACTAATTGCTGGAATGTGCGAGAAAGGCGAACTGTGTGAGGCTGGGAGACTCTGGGATGATATGATGGAGAAGGGATGTGCTCCTAATGCTTTTACGTATGGCATGTTAATTGCAGGGTTCTGTAAAGTCGGCAGTGCAAAGGAAGGTGTCAGAGTTTTAGAGGAGATGTTGAATAGAGGTTATTCTCCAAACAAGTCTACTTGCTCTATCTTAATTGAAAGCCTCCAAAAGTCAGGATGCGAATCAGAAATTCAAAGGGTGCTTTCCATGGCTGCCTCATAAGGAATTGAAATCTTACCTGGAATTGTTGTTTGTAACCAGGTTAGTCAGCAGTCTTGTAATTGACATGGTATTTTGATTTGAAATTGAAGGTAATTTCTAGCTGTGGATTTAGTCTTTACTCAAGAGAGTGTGAGAATTAGTGACTCGTTGGAGGACACTCCGGTGACAAGCTTGTACTGCTAATGTAAGGTGTTAATGAAATCGAACACTTCTAGCCTTCCCCTTTTAACCTTTGCACTTGGATTCTACTCCTAATCGTTTTCTCTTTCATCAGATGCTGCAAACCATTTGCGGTTCGAGATTCCCTTCTGTGTATATTGCATATACAGATGTAATATATATCTAAGTATAGCAAGAAAAGACTTCTTTGATGAGGGTTTATGATCTTTTCTTTCGAAGTTCTTATGCTATAGATTCCTTTCGTTCCATCATTTTGAGCAACATTTCCTTTGTAGCAAAGTGCATATGCATTACATGCAAAAGACTGATTTTTCATGCAATGGTGTAGCTATTGGGCTAACAAGAGATTCAACTCTGGGGTTTTTCTTTTTGAAGTATTTCAGGTGAGATTTGAAAATTTGATTAGGACAGGAAGAAGGTTATGATGGAAGGAGCTTCTTCTAGGAGAAGAAAGCATGACCTGAAGATGACTTCACCGATTGGGTTTTTTCTTGAAGACATTTTTCTTGAGAATCTCTACAAAGATCAGGTTTTTCTGTGTTCCCTGCTTCATCTTTCAATGTCTTATTATTTTTTCCCGGTTTTGTTTATAGTCTCATGTTAAGAAGTTCAATTTCTCTTTGTATAATACTACCTCTTAGAGATTTTTTTCCCTTCAAAATAGGGTGGGTGCAGGAAATATTTCAAACCAGAAAATCCCCCAAATGTAAGTGATAAAAAACAATTCAATGGTTCACCTTCGATTTTGATTAGGGAATTTTTTGCCCTGTTAGAAATTTCAATTGAATTCTCTGGCTGAACCAACAATAGCAAATGGCCCTGTTAACAGGGCGGGTCTTCCGTGTACGCAATCGGGTCTATATCCGTTTATAGCAGGTAAGGTTCAAAATTTATACCCACAAACCCGTGCCGGTATAACTTCTATTAAATGGGTCTGGGTAGGGTATAATGACTCCCAGACCCGTATAACCGTTATAATAAAATAATAATATATTTATATATTGTACTATTTTTATATTTTTTTATGAACATGTAATTTATTTCTCTTAACTAAGACTCTCCATCGGATTGACTGGTTTGTTTCCTACTTAATTCATTCTTTCTTTCTCTATCTATTATGATTAATGCTGACGATTTATTTATTTTTTGTTCTTATTCTGGTTTTAAATTTAAGTTCAAGAATTTGGGTGGTTTAGATCCATACAGAACAGCTGAAAACAATTTCTAAAGTAGCACGCATATAACAAAGAGCATTATTAGTTTTGAACAAATTTGCATAGCTTTTTATGTACTGCACTATTCGCCTGAATGTGAGCAAAGAAACACAGAAGCAAAGGATATATGGCTTTCAAATTCATTGAAGTGGTCAATTATACAGAAAAGCTGTTCTGATTCTTAATTATTTAAAGGAATACCATGCTAATAGTCCTAGAAAGGGTGAAGATATCAATCTGAGTCTTTCACATTGTAAAGGTATTCTAAAAGTTCCATATAGAAAAATACAAGATAATATCAGTTATAAAAAGTTAGGCCCTACATACTACTATTTTGGAGTTTCGAGTTACAAACCTAACCATCTCAGAATTATTGTAATCCTTCCGATGCATCACTGATGGGAGAGGACAATTGATGAGTATACAACACAATGAATATAGCCATTTAAATTGCTGATACCCTTGTTTGGTAGACAATGCTTTATCTCTCACTTTGTCCTTTTTATTGTAAAATTTTCATGTAAAATTTCACATAGCTATCTGTTCCTTAAAAACTCTTTATCTTTTCAACTATCAACAACTAACTTTCCTTGCATATGGCCATCTTAAATTGCTGAAGATTTGATAAAATTGCTTGCCTCTATTTCATTGGTTTCCATGTTTCATGTTAATACCTGGATAGCACTTTAAGCTTTCAAATTCGGTTACAGGAATTTGTATTCTTGTTCGAGTGTCATAAGAACTTGATAGATTCAACTGGTAGGGTTTAATATGTGGCTTTATAGGGCTTCTCATAGTTAAGGGAAAAAGTAAGAAGAAAAAGTAGTAGCTCTACATTTCTGATAAATATGTAAAGAGTAATTTGTTTTGTCTCATGTACCACTTTGTACATATATCCTAATGGGGAGAGAGTGAGAGAATTCCTTAAAACAAGTAAGGTTATATGGAAAGCTGGAGTGGTTTCAACCATGGAAAATAGGGGGCTAATAACATTAAGGGTCTGTTTGATTGCGGGATTTTGCTGAGGAAAGGAAAACTCTTTTCTATAGAAATCATTTTCCTCTGGTTGGTTAGGAAGAAAATACTAAGGAAAACAAAAGTAAGGAAATTAGAGGGGAAAAGTTGAATAGAAAGTCTGGCAAATGCTTTTCTGCATCAAATCGTGAGGAAAAGGAAAATGTGAAAGAAAAATGCTGAAGCGCATCTGGGGTGAATCTCAATTTCTGCACATCTGGACCAGCGACACCAGCAAGGGCACTGAAGCACATCTTCTTCGTCTTCTACCTCACTATAAACTCGAATCAAATTGATTATTTTTGTTTCTTCGGTCCCATTCATAGCTTCTAATTAACCTCAGATTTGCAGAGCAGGAGAAGTGGACCAAGATCCAGAAATCCAATTGGCATTTGAGCAAGAATGTCAGTTAGCAAAGTTGTTGTTTTTGATTTGTTGATGATCGTGGCGGTGGTGGTGAAAGTTGTTATAGGGGAAGAAATATTGTGATGAAGGGTGGGAATGTAACAGGCCATGCATAGATGCTGTAATCTGATCATTCCAGATTACTTTCAGTTTTACCAATCTGAGAATATTCTCTCTTAAGTGGAATTCTCCTGTGGATCATGCTGTTGGGTTTTAGGATTAATGTCTTTTATAGCTGCTGCTGTTGTATAAGCCTATTGGATTTGGAGTCACCGGTAATAAGTTTTTCTTCTTTTCTCCCTTCGATTATTATTAGCCCAACTAATATCTTCTGCCTCTATATATTTGATTGAGAGTTTGGAATTGCTAAATTTATAATTTCTGAGAATTGAAAGGAAGAACCTTTGTGTTGTTGTCCTCATGCAAAAGTTGAATCTTGTTTGTCTACGAAGTTTTGAAAATTTTTATTAATGCAGAAGTAGGATTATGGAGGAGGCTGCTGGGCTAGTTTGATATTCTTCTTGGCTGACATGGAGTTATTAGTTTGCAGGGGTGAATTTATAAGACTCTTGAAAGAGATGCAGGCAGAGATTTCAATTAATTGCCTACACTTTTTCCAGGATGCATATACATACATGTTTTACTGTGATTTGGCTCCTGATCATAAGTTTTATTACTGTGTTCTATTATTGATTTGTCTCTTACCTTGAAGAATTTTTCAAATGAGATATTATATTTCAATTAATTTGTGAAATTTATAATTTGGGTATGTTTGGTGCCATAAAATTAGGAGTTAAGAATTAGAATTTGAACTTTTATTTGGTTGAATAATTAAGTATGAGATTAGAATTGAATTTCAATTTCAATTTTACAAAATTCATCAATTCCAAATCAAAACTTAAGAATTATAATTTTAATTCTATAAAATTTTAATATTCATCACTTTCATTCCATATTCCATTATTGAAGGTTAGTTCTATAAAAGTATCCTTTTGTTCGAAGGATTATCAATTAAGTACCATTTTCTTAGTAATTGACAACTGGGTGACTAATCTTGATTTCCATCAAATTATTTGGCCAGACTTCACTTGGACTCAAAGGTGGTAAGGGTAAACTAGTGCTCTGATTTTTATGTTTTTTCTTTTTCTTTTTCTTTTGTCATCTTTCTCTCTTCCCAGTCCAAAGTTCAGCCATTTCATTTTCCTCTTCTCCCCCATCTCATCACCTCTGTTTCACTTTCTTCTTCTACTATTTCTCCTCTTGTTCTCACCCTTCTTCTTTTTTTTTTTTCTTTTTTTTTTTTTTTTTATATATATATCATAAATTTAGTTTAATTTTTTTATGGAAACTTCTTCTTCCGCCACACATTACATTTGCCTAAAAAAGGGATCATTTCAATTAAGACCAGAGAATTTACGGGAAAAAAAAAAATCAGCACTATTGCATTCAGGATAAATTAAAATAAAATTTATTATCTTAATTACGAAATTTTTTAATCTATGTGAAAATTGAAATAGAACTAAAGATTTGGAATGAAGAGAGTATAAATTTAAGTATATGACTTAACTAAACTTAAACTAAACAAAACTAATAAAACGAAAAAACCTAACTAATTCATTTAAAATAATTAAACGGTTAATATATTTAAAATAATATTAGCATCTAATTTAACAATAAAATATATAAAATCAACTAATATAATAACATAAAAACAATTAAGAAACTAATATAACCACAAAATTATAATTATAAACAACATTAATTACTAAAGTAACTCACTTGTTTACTCTGTACGTCGCGTCCATTATCAGTACATAAAGCAATGTCCTCATCATATCAATGGATAGCGGGTATGCAACAAAAATATCACTAAGGACTGATCTTCCTTCACAATTTCTAAAGTATCACGCATATCCTCGCTGAAAGGTTAAATACAATATTTCTATGGGTTTATGACCCTCCATCTTTTCATTCATCTTCACACAAGCATGATATATAGTTTGCAAATTGCAAAAGTTCAGATAAATTGAATAATCAATCTTATATATTAATATAAACAAAATAATATAAACGCGTCATACCTCACAGCACAATCCCGATTCTTATGTCGAAAATTCCCTAATATATTTCGAGGTGACATATGACACCTTGTGAATTCTTTAGTTAGCTTTAGTTGTTCCTTTGTCAACCTTGCAGCTTGAGCGTGCCCTTAATGATAAACCCTTATTTCATGGTTGTGCTTCTCATCTTGCCCGGAGGACTTCTAATGTTGTCCATTGGTTGATTGTTCTCTTTTCAATTTAAAAAGGCAATCACACTTCTTAGTTCCATAAAAACCATCCCTCTTTAAGGGAACTTCTTTGTTATCCACTATTGGCTTTGGTTTCCTTACTCCTCCACATTCTCAACTAATTGTAACATACGGTCAACGATTCACAGATCTTTTTACACTACCAAAATCTAGGCAAATATCGATGGCAAGGAGCCGTCGATATTCCATCGCTTTGGTTTTGTTATTAACGGAATACTGACAACTAAAGTTCTGTCGGCTGTTTTACGTTGGTAACTTCACGTTCCGACGCCTTAGTCATTGGTAACTCTTTTCTCTGAGGGAATACCGACAAAATTACTCATGGGACGTCGGCTGGGGAAAAAAGTTCGTCATCGTCGGTAAAATATACCAAATCAGCTGCCGACGGAGATTCAACCATTGGTATTGTTGTTATCGATGGTCATAAAGACGGAGGCTAAATAAATTATTTTAAAAAATAAAACAATTAAAGACAGTATTTTTATAGGTAAGTCCGTCAGTAAGAAAACATTTTTTTTATATAATTTATAAAATGGGTAAAAGCCCCTTGAAAAATAATAAAATTCCCAACACCAGCAATAATATTAAATGTTCAACATAATTAACAACATTCGATATAAAATACTAAACTTTCATACTCAATAATATTAACATATATAAAACATCCTAATAAAAAATATAAATAAAAATAAATCAAATATCCTGATCTGTCCTAGGATCACTAGAGGGAGGGGGCATCATGAGTGCCCGGAGCACAAATAGAGGGAGAGGGAATAGAGGAAGATCGAACCGCAACATCAGGGTCAAGGGCCTCCAAGTTTGTAGCAGGTGTAGGAGGTGAAGATATCGAGGCATCGGTACCCATAGCCACTCTGACGAGGTCTATCATAAGCAGCGGAGGAATGTACACCAAATGATTCTGCTCCGTAAACTGCCTCGTATACTCGTTGAAGCATTGGAGACGCTCGAAACCTCAGCCTCCACTCTCCTCAGCATATCAGCACAGCACAGCCCGATCGGAGCTAATCTTCTACAAGATGGGGCCCAACTGTTCTCAACTCTCAAATGGACTACCTCCGATCCAGCTCCATACATATATACGTCCGCGGCTCACGCCTCCTACTACTGTGGCCATAAGGGCAAGATCATCGAGCATAGTTGTGCCTGTCGCCACAGCCTCCTTCTCGGCCTTCCTCTTCGCCTCTTGAAATCTCTCTTACAATATAATAAAAATTCATAATCCATCATTCGAATGCTTGCACTGTCCTTTCAAACATCCCGGACCTTTGACATAGATAAGGCCAGGTCCCATATACATTTTTAGCATTTAATGAATATTCATAAGATTATTAAATTTATTATTAGAAAAAATAAACCCATAACAAAAACTTTGAAATTTGATTCATTTACTTAGAACTCTCCCACTACAAATCTCGAACCTCCGGAGAGACCTGACTCCATGTACAGTATCCCCCCATGAACCTCTCGTGGAATATATAAGTGATAGTAGCGGCAACTCTCGAAGATGGATGCAATCTTTATATAGAGATAGGGTTTGTATATAATATAGTTTAGTAATGACAATAATGTAAAGTAAATTAAACTCACTGATCTACGTTCAGCTCCAACTACTCCCAAAGGTCAACAAGAGGCTTCTTCTAAGCCATGGGAGCCTTGGAGTAGCTCTGTAGATGGCTATGTGATTGGTTGGGTAGATTTTGTGGGAGCTTCTGAAGCGGAGGTCTGCTGCGTCTGTGTCAGAGGGGGTGTAGCAAACTACGACCGGGGAGGCGAAGATAAGGTAGCTGCATCGAATGCGGTTGATAGCTTGGGAATCATCAATAGAGTAGGAGTAGTAGATGGCATAGGCATCATCGATGAAGTAGGAATAGTAGATATCAGTAGCTCCTCTCGGGATGTGCTAGCATGCTCAACATACTTTCTCTTTCGTCCATGTGCCATCGAACCTGCAATATAATTATAAGTGTAATCATATTTTATAGGTTTAAATATAAGCCAAAGGAATATATACTTAATAAACTTTATAGTTTCACTTTATATTTAATAACCATTCTAAAATTATATGATGAATTCAATATTCATTTCGTTTAATTTGATTATGACTTTGTTCTTTCATTTATTAATTTGATTATTACTTCATTCATGCAGTCATTTATTAACTTTACTAAACTTTTTATCATTATGAATATGACATAATAAACTTTAATAAACTTTCATAAACTTTACTAAACTTTTAATAATATGAATAATACGATGATTTAATAATACGATATCATCTTAAGATTCATTTTTTATGTAAGTCATTATAAAAAAAATCTAAGTTTTTTACAAGATTAGAAAAATATTTGGCAGAGTTTCCTCTGTATTATGGATATTTTCCAGGCACATAGGCCACACAAATAGGCAACAATGCAAAATCACAATATGAAAGAGTCAGGGCTCCCCGTAAACCAAAATTTAAACTAAAAGAATCGGGGCTCCCCCATAAAATAAAATTTAAACTAAAAGAGTCAAGGCTCAACCCTAAAGTAATATTTAAACTAAAACACATACCTCAACTGTGTATATGACAGAGAATATACGCACCAAAAGTCCTCACAAACAAAAATATAAGAAACGAAGGGAATAACATTAAATTACACCATCAAAGTCCTCATTGTCACGTGCGTTTCATACAATTTTTAGACTAAAACACATACCTCAACTTTGCTTGTGAAAGAGAATATCCCCACCAAAATCCTCGCACGTAATACTATAAAAAAAAAGAGTTTCAATTAAGTAAAATGCTTAACATGTAATAACATAAGTATAATCATAAAAGTAGAATGCTTAAAATTTAATAATATAGGTATAAACATAACTTATTAATCATATCAGTATAATAATCATACAATGTTCTATGTGTTCAAATGATCATCTGAATCATCAATGGAATGATCATCGTCATATTCCTCGATTTCTTCATCAGAATCTTCAACTGAATCCCATTCTATCTCAGTTTCATCATTTTGTAACTCCTTGAAGTATGTCTCGATGTCGATATCAACTCTTTCGATGAACGAGACTCATGGATGAGAGGTCCTACATCTTCAATCATCACATCTATTCTCTAAGCCTCATCAACATCCATGTTCTCTTGGAATGCATCATCTTGGACTAGGAGATCTATTACTCGTGATCCAGATTTCATTACACTAATTCAATCGGTCCTCGGTCTTTTGGAGCCAGGATACGAGGGGAATAACACTTGCTCTGCTTGATAGGCTAAAACAAAAAGATCGTATTCTCCATATCTCCGGTCTTTGTGCAACTCTACAATTTGATATTGAGGATGAATCCTCATTCCTTGATTTGAAAAATCAAACCAATCACAAACGAACAACATAATCTTTTGAATCGGAATAAATGGCAGGTCTACCTCAACTATTTCTTTTAAAACACCATAATAATTTGGTTTCAAACACACACCATCATTAGAAGTTTCGCCCTCCTCACCCCTATCTCTAGTGTGAAACCAAAACCCATTCACAATGTAACTGTCTACGTTTTAACTTCTTTAGAAGGACCCCAAGATAGATTTTTCAGAAGTTGATTATACTATTATGGGATGGTGCATCTGTATAAATCGAAAGAGCATTGGTTAATTAAATGAGTTAATAAGATTAATTAAATTTGAACGCATTCAAATAGATTAATTTTAATTCTAAACAATTCTTTGAATCCCTTGCTTATTCTCTTTTGAATTTCATCATCTGTTATATTCGAATTGACATTTCTTAGTTCCAACTAGTATTTCTTGCATTTTATAAATTTAAATCAAATCTTACAAGATATATATATATTAAATGTGTATTAAGTTTACAATGTCGGTTAACTTACCAAAGTAAGGTTTCATTTCCTCCAATTAATGAGGATATAATTCTTAATTACTTTAAAATTTTTTATCGTACAACATTCTTGTTTTCGTTTCACCAAATTTTCGTCCTTGTTGATTGCATATTGATGGAACCTCACCCTCATTTAGAGGATTCCCGATATCATCATTTCATCTTACTCTTTTGTGGAGGGTAGGTACCATTTCTTCAAAGTAGTAGCTGAAGAATATTGCGGCCTCCTCGATTAAGTAAGCATTGCATATTGATCCCTTGACTTTTGCCTTAACTTTTATTGTCTTCTTTATATGGTGCAAGTATAAATGAATTAGTTATATAATTTTATAAACAATGACATTGAATTTAAGTAAGGTTACATTTTTTCCTCTCAAATGGGTACATCTACATGTATTGTATGGGACCACATACCCTCATTTCATACGGAAAATGAATCATCAAATGTTTCATGACATTGAAAAACCTCGGAGGAAATATGCGTTCTAACTTGCATATCAAAATCGGAATGCTTTCCTCCAATTCACGCATATGAGACCCACTTATCTATGGGGCACACAAGTCTCGGTAAAAAAGACTAAACTCGGCCAAACAACTCCACACTTTCACCGAAAGGACCTCTCTAAAGGTGATAGTCATTAGTCGTTCCATGAACACGTGACAATCATGGCTATTCATGCCGATCAACTTCATTTCTTGATAATCAACCCACTTGGCCAAGTTAGATGCATATCCATCTGGAAGTTGCAAATCCTGAACCCAATCCAGAACCATTTTCTTTTGTTCTTTATTCAAGCGAACATGCCGTTGGTTTTGAGCACTTATTCCCACCGCTCTCTTCCATCAACAAGTCCGTTCTATTGCAATACAAACATAGGTCTTTTCTAGTCTTGATAATATCTTTTGACTTCCCTTTCACATCCATAATAATGTTGAACACATTATCAAACACATTCTTCGTACTGTGCATCACGCCAATGTTATGACGAACTAAAAGGGTCATCATATAAGGAAGATCCTAAAATATACTCCTCTTTGTCCAGTTGTGATCTTTTCCCGTATCATGTTCCTTGTCCAATTCCTTTCCTGTTTCGGTGATCTTTAGAAAGTCCTGGACCTTTTCCCATATCCGTGCTCTCGAAAGTTTCAATGGCGGCAATGAGCAGTCTTCACCTCTATCCCCCTTAAAAGACCTCGAATCTCGTATAAATTGATGACCAAGTGGCAAGAAACATCATGACAATCGAACCAAGATTGTTTTCCACCATTTTGCAAACGAAAGGATTGTATCTGTTCTATGCATTATGGACAAGCTAATGCCCCCTTTGTACTCAAACAGCTCAAAACACCGTATGCGGGGAAGTCACTAACCATCCAACAAAGTGCAGCCCGTACTTGGAAATTTTGTTTCTTTGATGTATCATAAGTAAGGCTCCCAACATCCCTAACTCATTTAATTCTTCTATCAACGGTTGCAAAGAAATATCCAAGTTGCTTTTTCAGATTTCTCAGACCGGGGAAGAGAATCGTCAAGAAGGTTACCTCCTTTTTTATACACATCTAAGGCGGCAAGTTATACGAGGTTCCCATTACTGACCACGAAGAGTATGTCTTTCCCGCCATTAAAAAGGTGAAAACCCATTAGTTCACAAGGCAAGTCTCACATTCCTTGTTCCTGCAAAAAAATCAGAGTAAATCCTATCAACATGCTTCCAAGCTTCTCCATCCGTAGGATAACTCATCACATCCGGCTCCTGTGAGCTTTTAGAATGCCACCTCATGTGTTCGGCAATTCTTTTCGAGGCATATAATCTTTGCAATCTAGGAGTTAATAGAAAGTAAAACATTGTCTTCACCGGTCTCTTCGGCACAAGTTTCCTCTTCTTCCCTCTCCTCTTCCTACTTATCTTGTACTAGTGACTCCCACAAAACTTATATTTCATTCTATCAGAGTCCTCTTTCAATAAAGCATACAATCATTGACACATACATCAATCCTTTGTACGGGCAATCCCAAGCCTGATATCAATTTTTGCGTCGCGTACCAATCTTCGACCATATGACTGCCTGGCGGCAAATGCTTCTTTATGTATGCTCAAATATCATTGTTCGACTTTTGAGTCCATTGGTTCTCAGATTTAATGTACAATAACTCCGCAGTCACAGATAAAACCAAATGTCTAGCGTCACCATCAACTAATGGTGTCTCCACCGTATTTAACATGTCAAAATTTTTTTACCTCAGGATTAGGTGACTCTTCATGATTCATTTCTTCCTGAGGGAAAAAGTTCAGACTGGCTACATCAAATATCATCTCACGATATGAGTTACTTTCAGTCGACATTGACCGTAAACTTTCTACCCCAATATTTGACCTTGTTGTACTAGAAAATTCTACACAAAGAATTTCTCATCATGTGGCCACATTTTTTCACCATAAGCTGTCCAATTATGATATAAAGGCACAAAACCGCACTTCAAAAGATGTTCCTTCACAGCTTTGGAAAGTATAAACTTTTTATTTTCACACTTTGAATATGGACATCTCATCTCATTTTTACGTCCGTTGTTTGTCTCAAGACAACGACGAACAAAAAAATCTATCCCATTAATAAATTCACCTGTAAGACCATCCAACTATGATCTGGTATATTCTTCATAGCTTCTAATTAGGATCATTAAGAGAAGGAATATTGTTTGTTGTTATTTTAAGTTATGATTATATTTTTTAGACTTTAGACGTACCACTAAATCTTATAATCTTTATAAACAATGATTTAAACTTTCATTTTAGAAACACATCAGAAGGGAAGTTAACAAAAGTCTTTCGAAAAGTCGAATGAATTTCTCAAGTTTATCATCATCAAAATAGTTTCATTTTTATGTTTTATGGTAACTCATTACATAAAAATCTTATTAATTTTATAAGTTTAGAAACATTTCTGCAGAGTTTCTCCTGTATTATGACATTTTTCAGGCACACAGACCACACAAATAGGCAACAAACACAATTTACAAAGAGTCAGAGCTCTTCTCTAAATCAATATTTAAACCAAAAGATTCAGGATTCCCCTGTAAAGCAATATTTAAACTAAAAAACTATTATTTAGCAAAATTCAGCAATAACTATTAATTAGCAAATAAAAAATAAAAAAACTATTTCCTTATAAAAATTCCACACCAAAATAAATGGGACGAAAAGAAGCATATTCTTGTCCACATATGCAAATGCCAAAGGACGTAGGTAGTTATTGAATCCTTATCTTTTTAATTATAAAATTCAAATCAAAGTTTCGTTGTACTAAAATCTATCCAATGAAATCTTTTTTATTCTAATATTATCTCTTTGTCCCTTTAGAATTAGAGACTTGATTTTCCATATAATTTAAGTATTTCCTTTCTTTGATAAAATTCCATCTCGTGTCAAATATTAATTGTTTATAGACATCTTTATCCCGCATTTAGAGCCTCAAGTACCTAATAAAATAACAATATTAATAACAATATGATCAACAATACTAACGTAATACAAGTTTTATCCACTTGACTTGAAAGAAAAATAGTCCCATAAAAATAATACTAACATAATACTAGAAATGACATTAATAATACCAACAACTAAAAATGTTCTATAAAAAACTATAAGTGTTTTATCCACTTGTAGTAGAAAAAGTTTGAATATCATACATGTGTGAATTTTATAAGAGATCATAAAGTAAATTTGAATTGTAAAAAGTACTAAGTATAGTCCAACAATTCTCTAAATGTACTACACAAGTGCTTTATATTGTTAATAGATTTTTTCTCACCAATTGATCAAAGAGAAATATTTTGTTTAGAATTTTTATCAAATGAGATTTTTATCTTACTTATCTTCAAGTCAATGCATATTATTTTTATTAATTTTAATTATTTTTTTGTGTTAAGACTTATCAATATCTTTATTTTTATCGATTAATTCAATAACTAATTAAATTTTTAACCAAATTTTACTTTGGAAAAATAATGTGAATTGGGAATCATCATCGCAAATAAATTATATCTTCATTTGAAGTAGTTCTATTAGAGAGAATACGAACAATTTCTTTGTGCATTCCCATCACATAAATTTGTAGAATTGTTTTTGTAAATGCTTCTATCAATACTCTCCATAAAAAAATATTTTGACAACAAATAAAATACTTTCCATGAATCTTTTAATAACCATTAAAATACTTTTAACAAAGAAAAATCTTTATATAAAATACTTTCCATAGATATTTTAAGAACCATTAAGAGCGAAGAAAATTCAACAAAACATTTATATATAATAACAGCAAAAACAGAGGGAATGAGCTGAAAAGTAAAAAAATAAAAATAAAATATCTCACCATCAAATTCCGGCAACCAGCGGTGGTCGACCTTGTCCACACAGATAGACGTGCAAGCTGGATGGAAGAAGAAGAAGAAGAAGAAGAAGAAGAAGAAGAAGAAGAAGAAGAAGAAGAAGAAGAAGAGAAAAAGAAGAAGAGAAAAGGAGAGAGGAGTTCTTACCTAAAATTAGGGTGGTGGTGGCAGTTCTAGATGGTGGAGGTGTATGTCGGCACCAGAGAAGGACTCTTGTCAGTGGTTTTCGTCGGCAAGGAGTAGGATGGGAAAGGGTTTTCGTGGAGATGGGGAGAGGGTTTCTGTTGGGAGTGAAATTTGGGGAGAAGAGAGTGTTTGTCGATTTTGTATTTCTGGTCTTTATTTATCGACGACACAGTGATCAGTATTTCCATCGGTAACTAAATACATCACCGACGCTATTACTTGCGTCGCTATGTTCCCTTGGTATAGTAATTACCAACAGAAGGTGTCGTTAGTAATGTCTGTTAATTTATGGCGCGTAATTTCCCTCCAATATTTTTGGCAAAATTCATACAACTTTTGTTAGATTTCACTTGCCGTCGGAAAGTCGTCAGGTAAGCTGTCATGGTTACTGACGGAATCGAATTACCGTAAGTAACTGCTATCGGTAAAAAGTTAATTTTTTGTATTGTTACTTATACCAAGTAATGCAAGTATGTATTCACTGTCAGGGCAGGTCCTTTTGCCCATTCAACGAACTTAGCTTTCATTTCGAATGCTTCATCCGTTTTATATAAATGTCAGGGATCAACATATTCATTCGATTTAGGAAATTCCTCTATGGTATCTGGATCTATATCGGGCTATTATACAATAATATTAGATAAAAATCAATACTCATATTTAAAAAGAAAAAATTAACATAACAACATAATTATAAAAAAATTTAAAAACCTAACGCAGGTGAACATTCATTAGGGACCAGTGAAATTCTCAAGGATTTCTGCCTGGTTGTGCAAAATCCTCACGGATTTTTGCCTGACTGGGCAGAAATCTTTCTGCTCGTCTCCAACAAAAGTCCAACTGGTTTTAAACTATTAAAATTTGGAGCGTTTTTTTACCTTAAAACTAATATTTTCTTGCACATAATCTTTACAATCATTCACGTGTAACTTCTTACGGTCTTCAAAGTGAAAAATTCAAGAAAAATTTTAGAGAGAAGGTAGAGAAAAAGATTGTATAGAGAGAAAGGGGAAGGGGGAAATAAATTTTTTTCCCGCTACTTTGATATCCTTGGGCTAATTTTATCGATTGCCATATTCTAGTTAAACAAAAAGTACTATTATGATCATTATCTATGTCTAGAATTTCTACAAACCATTATTATGCTCTATTTGAATTGTATTTCAATCTTTTTTTTTTTTTTTTAACTATTCTTCCTTAAATCTCATGTCTTCTCTAATGCACAATTCTTTTAACTTTTACAAAATGTAAGAAGAAAAATTTTCTTTCCATGCTAGAAAAACAATCCAAATAAAGCCTAACAACTAAAATTATAATTATCAACACAAAACAAAGCATACCAAATAAACAAACCAAACAATAAGAAATAAATTATTACCTAACATTTTGCCAATCCAGGGATTTTTGGATTGTAAAATCTTCTTTCTAGAAAAAATAAAACTAAATGTAGCTCAATTGTTAACTAATAAACATTATAACTCATTTAATAAAAGTTAATTTTTTATTTTTCTTAATGCCATGAATATGATGACACTGATCTCCTACACACATTAGTATGTAATTGCACATTAATATGGGGACAATGATACACTGTATGTATCAATCAACCCAATTCTTGGGGAAAGTGTAGCCTGAGAAGATACAATGTTGATAGGAATGGCTTTGATGTAACAGTCATTCTAGAAGTGATTTGAATTTCAGGTTATTCTTTTTACACCACCATATTGCATCAATTTTGTTTGAATTTCCATCACAAATACTGCAACCATCTTCCAATAAATGGGATTTTTTCCTTACAATGGCCTTTTTTTTGAAATTGAGGCTACATGAGAAGAAAGATTAAGAAGAAGCCCAAAGAGATTCCGTACAAGAAGATGTAATATTTTATGTTAACATCTAGATTGCAGTGATTGTATGCTGCTCAAAGAATGGTTGAATATATGAGATAGCACTCAGAAAGAATATCTGAGCTGGATACGATGAATGGAGATTAAAAACATTTCAATAAAAGTTATCCTGAGTTTGTATCTGAATCAAGGAATGTCAGACTTAGATTGTGTATTGATAGGTTCTCACCATTTGGGATGTCCGGAAAGTAACACTCTTCTTGGCCTGTAATTGTGATGCTGTGCAACATGCCTCCTTGGATGTGCTTAAAGAATCTTTTAATGTTCTTGACATGTATTATTCTAAGCCCTCAGAATCCAAAACATAAATTTGATGTCTACTTGCAGCCATTGATAGAAGAATTGAATCCATTGTAGTTGCATAGAGTTAAAATATACGATATTTTGAAGAAATAAAACTTCAATATGAAGGCTGCCCTTCTTTTGACTGTTAGTGACTTTCCAGCTTACAAGATGCTGTCCGGTTGGAGTACTACGAGTAAATTGGCTTGTCCGTATTGCATGGAACACACAAGTTCATTCTGACTACAAACTGATAAACTGGGAGATAACAATCTTGGTTCAATTATCATCGTGGTTTTCTGCCTTCAAATCATCCCTATCGGAGGGATTTAATTTCTTTCAAGAAGGGTATAAGAGAAGATCAATCTTCGCTATCACCTTGTCTTACTGGAGATCAGTTGTGGGAAAGAGTTCAAGACTTGCCAAAGATTATAGAAACAGGAACAGAGATGGGTAAGGAAGATGGTAGAGGAAAATCTCCTCCATCGTGTTCCGCCCCTGCATCTTGTTTTTCTTAATCTTGGCAACAGCACTGTATATTTTCTGTGCTATACGTACATCATAAAATTCATTTTATTAACGGAAGAAAAACAAATCTAAAATATTTTAATAAACTATTAAAAATAATTCTAACATACCTAACTGCACAACTAACATTTTGTTTCTCGAAAAAATCTTAGGATATTACGTGGCGGCACATGACTCTTCCTAAACTGCTCAGTCTGTTTCAACTGCTACTCCATAAGTCTTGAAGTCTGAGCATGACCGTGATTGTAAACAGCTATTTTATAGTTGTGCCTCCCGTCGTGTACGAAAAAATTGCCAATTCTCACTTGTTGCCATCTGCTCACCTTCTAGTTTAAATGGACACCTACATTTTTTTTTGTCTCGTAAGGCCCCCGCTTTTTGATTGGAACTTCTTCTTCTTCATCGTCAACTCTTGGTTTCGTGTTTTTCTTAGTGCACCTCCACGCTCGCAGGCCAATGTAACATACAGTCGATGATCAGATCTTCTTGATTTCAGATACCGATTTATGATCAAATATATGTTGACTTTCACCGCAGTTTCTTTTGCCCAGTCGACCAACTCTACTTTCGAATTGAAAATTCGGTCTGTTGTGAGTAATTGTCCGTGATAAATATATTCTTCCAATCCTAAGAATTCTTCAAACGTATTTGGATCTTCATTATCCTGTTAATATAAAACAAAAATATTAGTATTAAAAAAAACCCTAACCCCATTAAAAAAAATAAAACCTAAACCCTAAAACCCTAATAAACCCTAAAAACCAAAAAAATAAAAAAAAATTCTGAGGCACTTTCGCCTGATGGGCAAAAAAACTATACAACTTTTGCCAATCTGGGCGAAAATTTTTAAATAATTTTGCTACGATTGGCAAAAGTTGTATGGTTTTTTCGCCTGTCTAGGCGAAAGTGCTTCAGAAACTTTAAAAAAAAATTGATCGATTTTCTTACCTCAAAAACATCATTTTCTTGCAAATAATCTTCAAAATGATCCATATGTTCTTCTAAATTAGGTTGAATGTTAAAAGTTGGTGTTTTTTTAATGGAGAGATTAGAGAGAAAGTTGTAGAGAGAGAAATTGAAAGGTTTGAAATGAATTATTTTTGCATTACTCATATAAATTCTCGAGTTACATTTATTGACCCCCTTATTGAGAAAGAAAAGATGGGGGTTAGTGGAAGAGGAAACAGAGAGGAAGTTGAGTAGGGAGGAGAGAGTTAGACTATTCACTCCATACCCTAACCCTACCCCTAACTTCCTAAAGTAACCTGCTATAAAAGAGGGCTCAATAGTTTATCCAATTTACTCTCTCTCTCTCTCTCTCTCTCTCTCTCTCTCTCTCTCTCTCTCTCTCTCTCTCTCTCTCATAAACCAGTTTAATTACTTCTCTCTTCCAGAACAACAATGGCAACAACATCATTGGCTCATGCGATTCGTGAACTCTATGATACAATTCCAAAATCACCTTTGGCCCCTCCCTAAAACTCACTCAAACACTCCTGAATCTCCTTTCCATACTTCACCTACCACACTGTTGGCCTTATATAAAAAATATTCAAAAAATTAAAAAATAAAAAATAAACGCAATGAATGCCTGGAGTTGAAGAATGACTAGCCTTCTACTTGAGCAACTTATCCGGGACGGGGGTGTGGAGGTTGTGAATATTGTGGTTCTTATGGAGCCATCTCTTTTGAACACTTTTGATCTCCTCTCACAAATCAACGAAAGTGTGAAGAAAAATGAGGGAGTATACAAGAAGAGGAAACATATGGTATATATTATCAACTCTTACTCTTCATAAGTGAAATGTGAATAGACAATTTCTGTGGGTTTCTTTTTGTGAAGGTCATATGTTGTGCTGATTAAGATCTTGTAATAGTAGCGATGTTGGTTTATCTTATTTTTTTCTTTCTGTTTTATCTTCTGTTTAGTTATGTTTTCATTTTTTGGGGTCTATCTTAAACAGGGATTGTAGATCCTTGTTAACAACTACTTGATGGCTGAACGTACTATTGTGCTTATTGGTGATTTAAATCAATGACCTTCATTATTATTGTGCAAGTTTTGTTTCTATTTCTTCTGTTCTCTGTTTTTTATTCACGAAAAATTGATTGCTTGAACTATATTGAGCTCCTGAATCTAAACTCTAAGAACAAAGTGAAAAAAAATAATTCAATATGATTTTGTGCTATGTGGATAAAAAAATACATTAAATAGTTGCAGTAGTTACTTGTCAATTTTTTTTGCCCAGATCACTACTCATCTTGATCATCAATCATATATACCTTATTAAATAGCAGAGGACTCAAAACATTCATTTGCAAGACTTCAAAATTTTTTCAAACATTAAATGTTGGTAAATTTATTGAGACTATATTTCTGCAGTTTTTATATTCTTGATAGTGTTAATTTGAGTGTCAATTTAGGACCATTTTTATTCTGATAGAGTTATTTATCCGAAATAAATCAAGTGTAGAGTCAATTTTACCCATAAAATAATAAAAAGAAAATCCACTACAAATCTGAGGAAAACCAAAATTAAGGAATAAGAGTTAGTTTGATTGTCAAATTTTACAGTGAAATTAGTCTCATTTTATCTCCACTAAAAAAAGTTGGAATTAGGGTTTATTATTCTTGTTTAGGACCATTAAATAACAAACAAATAATGGACAAACAATTAATTACTAAATATAAATTATTGATAAAAAATTAAGTTGTAAATATAAATTATTGATAAACTAAATAAACAATTAAGTACTTAATATAAGTTATTGATAAAAATTAAGTACTAATTATTGATAAAATTAATTAAGTATATGGTTTCTGAAAAACCTTAGAGAGGGGGGGAGGGGGGGCTGAATAAGGTTTTTGGCTAATTTTAAAAAATCTTTTGTGTTATTAGAAAGATGAACCTCCAATTTGTTTATGAAAGAATTCTAAAACTCTTTTTGATAAGAATCCAGACCAAACAAAATCTTATAGTTTTGGCAATCAAGCAATGAGCATAGAATTAAACTTTAAAGAACATGCACAACAATTTATAGTGGTTCACTCTCTCAAAGAGCTACATCCACTACCTTGAGACTCAACCCAAGGATTTCACAAATCCACTATCTTCAAAGTTGGTTACACAACAACACAATGAGGATCACCCTCCAAGGGTTTTACATAAAAACCTCAAAGTTTACACACAAAACAATACAACGAATTTATCAAAGGATCACCCAAAGGGTTTTCCACAATCCTTTGATCACAATAAAATAATAAGAAGAGTAAGGAACAATGTTACCAAATGAGCTTGAGGAGAGGAAGATACAACTCAATGGAATACTTCTACAAGCTCCTCTTTACTTCTTCTTTGATGAAGATCAACAATGAAGCTCCAAGAAGAATTTTCTATTTGTTTTTATGTGATGAAGATATTTTAAAGAATGTACTTTTAAACCTCTTTAAATGTTCTAAAATGATCTCAATAAATTTTTCAACCAACCTCTATCCTTTTTGCAACTGATCAAAGTCAATATATATATGAAGGAGAAGAAAGTAGCCGTTACACTGTGTAACGGTAATATTTTTGCAGTAAAAGACTAAAACCGGACGACCGGTTTTAGAAAACAGACGACCTATTTTTGAAACAGAAAGATTCGGACGCATCCTACAAAAATCGGATGATCCCTCTTAAAAATCGGACGACCTATTTTTCTAAAGCTAGAAAAATCGGACGAACGATTTTAAAATAGGACGTCCGATTTTAAAAATCGGATGACCTGTTTTAAAAATCGGATGACCAGTTTAAAAATCGGATGACCCTTTTTTTCAGCATGACTTAAAAGCCAGTTTTCCTTAAACAAGCCAGTTTTCCTTAAACAAAAATAACTTTCCTTCACATTTCAAAATATGTATTCTTGATACTCTTTTAGAGATAAGAAAACTTTTGAAGGCATAAAAAACTCTATCAAGAATACTTGGATTTCAAGAATAGTTTATAAAAAGAAATTCACCCAAGAAGCTTCACACTTGATCAACAAACAAAGATGAGAGTTAGGGAGTTTTACAAAATACCTTAGCATATCCCTAACTAAAACATAAGTCTTCAAGGTCTTCAATGCCTTGATCTTGGAATGGCTTGATCTTTCCTTCTTCATTATGTTTTAATTCCAAGATCTTTTACTTCTTATATAGTGTAGCCTTGAGCCTAAAAAAATGCTTCTTTTGTTCTATAGAGTAAGCTATACTCATCACACAAACATATGTTAATCATAATAAAAAACATACACAATAATGCCCTTAGGGCTAACAGTTTCCAATTATTGATAAAAATTAAGTATTGAAAATAAATTATTGTTAAAATAAATAAATAATTAAGTACTAAATCTAATTATTGATAAAAATTAATTACTAAATATAAATTAAGTACTAATTATTAATAAAATTATTTAAGTATTAGGGTTTCATTAGAGGTAACACCAAAAAAAAAAAAAAAAGAGAAAGAAAACCACGTGTTCTAGAGTTTCGTCTGACAAAGGGAGTAGAAGAGCTTATAAAGCTCATTTTTTGTACAAATAAATACTTTAAATTTTAATTATTAGTCTTTAAAAATATTTTATTATTAAACATAATTATTATATTTAATTTATTTTATTTTGGTGATAAAGGAAAAGAAGTCCATTAAAGGAGGTAGCCCACAAAATAAGAAAGAAGAAAAGCACAAAATAAGAAAGAAGAAAAGCAGAAGCCCATCACAAGCAGGCCCACGACAAGAAGAAAATAGGAAAGAAAGAAAACCTAGCATAAAAAGGAAAAATGAGGTGGCTACTGGAGTTTTAAAAAGAAGAAGCAGCTGTGGTAGAAAAGAGGGGAAGGTACTGCTGGATGCAGCAGAAAAAAAGCTGCATAGAGGGATTGAAAGAAGCAGCTGAACAAGCAGCAGCTTTAAAAGAAGCAAAAGCTGCTGGCAGGAGAAAAAGAGAAGCTGTTGTACGCAGCAGCTAAAGAAGATGCAGCAGAAACAAACATTGCAACAGAATCGGACGAGCTGCTTGAGCAAAAACGGACGGCAATAGCAAATCTAAGAAGCAGCAGTGAAAAATTAAATGGAAAAGGGCCATGATCTACTTTGAGAAATTGGTTCATTCTTTCCCTTTCATCATGAACTAATTTTCTCTTTAGAATCTTGATGAAACCCTAGCAATGTGACTTTGGTTTATTTTATTTTGGGAGATTTATTATATTATTTATGTCATATCTTGTAATGTTTCTTGGTTTGATGCAATTAATTTTTTGTGATTGTTTATGTAGAATAATTATTTAGGTTAATTGATATTTTTATCCATGCTTAATTCTTTTAGTCTTGAGTATGAGAGATATGTGATTTTTGCAAATATATTGTGGGTTTTAGAATTGAATAGTTCATGCTAATTTTAGATAATTTATGTCATAGAATTGAATAATTCATACTAATGGATAGATGGGTTATGTCGTGCATTTAAGCCTGATACATAAGCTTGTAGCTTAGATCACCACATAGAGGTCTAATCTTTTCTCCTAAATAAAATTAAATCATTGTTATATAGGTTAGTGGTGGATTCAAGGTTCTAAATTATCTCTTTGGTTAAGTTCTTGTTATTTTTAGTTTAGTTATTTTATTTCTTGGTTTTACATAATTTAGGTATAATTTTCAGATAATATAAATTTATTTTTCTTTTAAAAAATTAATTTAGGAAGACAGTAATTTAAGTAGTTAAGTCTTTCTCTGTGGTTCGATACCCTAATACTACCATATAACATTGATCTTGTGCACTTATAAGTATTGGGTTTAAAACTTTGTTATAAAAATCCCGACCAAGTTTTTGGTGTCGTTACCGGGGAGAGGTTAAATTGATTCCTTGTGTTACTGTCTTCTAAATTTGGTAGTGATTTTTTTTTTGTTTTATTTATTTTATTTTTAGTATTCTTCACAAAAAAAAAAAGGGGAAAAAAGATTTTGATTGTTCTCTTAATTGTCTCTACTGTTACTATTTTTATTTTTTTTATAATATTCTTCCATTTAGTAATTTATTTTTCATTATTAGTTGTAGTGAATTTTTTTTCTTTCTTGAATTTTTTTATTAATGCATGGTCGCCGTTCGCTCTCTCTTGATTTACAAGAATTTGACCCTGAGATAGAGCGTACACTTAGGGCACGTAGAGCACAAAAAAAAAAAAAAAAAAAAAAACTAACACTTGTGAGGTTAAGATGGCTGAAAATCCACGAGCATTAAGGGAGTATTTTACTCCCAACACTTATAACTTACCAATAGATAATATACTACCTGAAATTGAAGCTAATCACTTCGAAATTAAAGCTTCTAATATTCAAATGTTACAATCTTTTTATGGGCTTGATTCTGAAAATCCTTATAAGCATATTGATGAATTTTTAGAAATTTGCTCAACTTTTAAACTGCCTAATGTTAGTGATGATACTATTGGATGTTTTTCCTTTCTCTTTGAAGGATAAGGCTAAATATTGGATATACACTTGAACGAGTAGGTACATAGGCTGAGATGTCTAGGGAATTCCTAAAAAAATACTTTCCTATGGGTAAACTTACAAGGTTAAGGAGAGAAATTACCACGTTTCCCAACAAAATAGTGAACAATTTCATGAGAGTTGGGAGAGACTTAAAGAACTTCTTTGTAGTTTCCCTCACCAGGAAGTCCCTAAATGGCAACAAATACAAAGTTTTTATTCAGGACTAGATGAGAGAAATAGCCAAATGGTTGACTCCTCTTGTGGCAGTACCTTTCTTCATAAAATTGCAGATGAGGCGTAGGATTTATTTGAAAATTTGAGTGATAATTCACAACAGCATGCCACATCCTCACGTATAGACATATCTAGACAAATAGGAAATAAAGTAGGAATGTATGAAGTTTCTCAAAATGTTGATATTTCTATGAAAGTCGTTGCCTTATCTAAAAAGTTTGATCAATTATTAGCTTTGAATACATTGCCTACTAATTCTCCTAATGTGCAAAGTGTTTGTGCAATTTGCTCTAGTCCTTCTCATGTGATCTATGACTGTCCTAGTGCTTCACTATTTCCAGAATTTGTGTAGGAACAAGTCAATGCAGCTCAAGGATTTCACAAGCAAAACGACCCATATTCAAACACGTACAATCCAGGCTGGAAAAATCATCCTAATTTCTCCTGGAAGCAACAAAGAGGGGAAGGTCAACTAGGCCAGCAACAATATCAACAGAACAAACAATCTAGTATGACTACTCCCACTAGTTTCCAATCTCAAAGGTATGTACCTCCTCACCCTTCTCAAAGTGGAAACTCCATTTTTGAAGAAAAAGTCTTATCTGCTTTAAAAAGTTTGGAATCTATGACACAAATTCTTGACTCACACACTCAATCTATTGCTAAGTTAAAAACTCAAATAGGGCAACTAGCTAATGCAATAAGTAGAAGAGATGAGGGTAAGCTTCCTAGTGATCCAATAGAGAATCCTAGAGTTAATTATCATGAGCAAGCTAAAGCTGTTATTACTCTTAGAAATGGGAAGTGGGTAGATAATAAAGTAGGAGAACCTGTTAGAGATGATGAGTTAAAGGAAAACGAAACCGAGGGAATTAATATGGGGACTAAAATTGAAAGGAAGATAGAGAAGGAACTAGCTTCTACCTCTAATTCTAAGACTCTAGAATCATCTCCTACGGCTTCACATATACCAAAGGTTCCTAATCCGCAAGCTTTATTGCCACCCCCACATCTTGTTAGTATATGCCCTAAGACCAATTGACTCACATTTATGATTTATGAAGCATGTATTTTTTGAATTGTATTTTATGCTCTTGGTCATCAAGTATGTGACTTGATTGTAAAACCCTTACAGCTAATAAAATACTATTCTTATTTGTCCCTAGTTTATTACATCTTGTAAACTAGTGTGAAGTTGATTGATGGTCAAGTTTTACTGATCATGAATATGAGATATAAAATCAATTCATAAATACATATTGAGAATATTGTATTGGACATGACACAAAGTGAAGAAGAAATATTGCATGGGTTTAAGTAATAAGTATTTCTTCCCAGTTTTATATTTGGTGTCCTTTGACCTAATGTTTCTAATGTTTCTTGCATGGGGAGAAAATATGTTTTGACATAGTCAAACATCACTTTTAATTAGGTGATCATTATGACTATTGGTTGGCTTATTTTCTCGTCATGGCTTGAATATTGGAGATAGTGAAAGGGATTTGTCCCTCTCTTTTTAGAGAGAGATATCCATGGGCTCCTTGATAAGGAAGACTGCAAAATATGCATGGCCATGCTCAAATAAGTATTAATAAGGTGTTATTAATATTATTTGTTGGAACAGTCTGCCTGGTGATTAAGTAAATGGTTAATTAAGTTTTATAAGGAGGACTTGATCCATGCCTTATACTTAATTAGGATATCATGTGACAAAAGGACTAAATATTAAATCTGATGCTAGGTTATTATTAAATTTACTTAACTTGGGTAAGCATAATGTCTTGCTAGAGGCCGCTTATATTTTGTGAATAAATGTCTAGGACATTTTTCATTCACTGCCAACGTTAAGTGAACCTATAGGGTCACATGCATCGATGATCTTGTGAGCATAATGTCCACGTTCAATGAATCTAGATTGTGTCCAAATTCGTTGAACGTATACAAAAGGGAAATCAGATTCCATATTATATTTTCTGGTGAGTTAATAAGTAACTAATTTTATTTTATCGAATAAATAAAATTAATTACTTAATATTACTCATCCAACCGTTGGATGATTATAGGAATAGACGGACGAGATTAAACTGTCATTAGATGACAGTTAGGGTTTTGATATTGACAGCTATAAAGGTTATGTTAACCTTTTCTTGGTGGCCGTCCTATATCTGATTAAAGAAAAATAAAACCCTAAACCCTAGAATGGCGATATAGTATCTTGTCTCCTCTCTCCGAAATACGACCGATTACCCGATAGTCAAGATCAGTTCTGAACAGTTTTCAGAACACAGAAGGGGCTAGCATCCCGATCGCTTGCAGAGGAGTTTGTCGTGTGGATACCAGTAGAGGGCGAAGCGTACAAAGCAGCGCCTCCACAACGAACAATCAAAATATTGAGGTAATTTCTATGCAATTGGTTTTTCTAGTATGTGCAGATCCTGTTGGTGGATTTCCGTTGTTTTATTTTATTTTGTTTTTGCCTATGGATTCCAAAAGTGGTATCAGAGCCTCATACATACTAGTTTTACTGATTTTATCTGTTACCGCTTTGATTACGTGTGTGTTTTCAATCGGCCTTATAGTAAGATTTCTGATTAGTGTAATAATCAGAGTAAATTGAATCATGGAATTCGCATATATCATATTCTATTTTACTTATTAATGCGATTAATTAAACAGAATGTTGTTACTGCCAAATTGTTTGGCGTACAGTCTATAATCTGTGCAATTTAATTTTTAAACTAATATGGAGAATCACATAATTTAATGTTTAACTGTTAAACAAAATTTCTGGCAGCATGATTTTAGGGTTTATGACGGCAGTAACTCATTCAATGAGTTAGAAAGGAAAAATCGGGACCGCCGTTTTCTTCCGAGGGCTTCGCCCCCGGAACCCCCTTGTTGTTTTTGGCATGTTTCTTTCTATCTTTAAATGCATGGTGCATAGCATGACCCTTTACCTCTTGTGATTGAATGGCTTATTTTGTTAATGGGTTGTATGTTTTTAAATACGACCTGCGTGTCGTTGTTTTCGTTGATGTAATATTATCAAGCTTTACTAGAATAGGTTAATTCTATTTCCTATTCCTATGTATGTTTTTTGTCCTATGTAACAAGATTAGAAGGCCAAGACATTGGAGGCAAGCTCATGGAGATGAAGACTTATCTAGATTGACCTTTGACTTCCATGAGGCTCGTGGAAGTCAATATAGGATTGGGGCCATGCTATGGCACGTTTTATTTGATGTATATATATTATGCATGTGATGTTTAGTTTATTTCCTTTTATTTTTGGATATATGTTTTGTGAAGTAATATACAAATAAAAGGAAGAAGGTTTTTGAAACCATGTAAAAATTAAGTCGTAAAATGCCTTGATCATGAGCACTTCTCCATGCTTGGATCATCACTTTATCTCATTGCCAAAGCAAGAGATAAATGGTTACCTAAGTAGGGTATGATGAAAAATGGTGATTTCCATATGCTTAGAATGGTTTGGCTTAACTAGGCTATCAAAACGGTTTTGAGCCTAGGACATCATATGGGATTTTGCCGGTACATATAGATGTAAATCCCATTAACACATTTTTCTCTAATTATGGGTGTTAAGCCAAAGCTTACTTATGATTAGAATAAAATGAATTATTATACCCATGATTTATATCAAGTGTTGAATATTTCAAGAAAAATTTAATGCTTCATTTATTTAATTTTATGTAGATAATGGCCTCAAACAATTCAAACACCTCGTTGCGATCCGTGCTTGAAAAGAATAAGCTTAGTGGGACTAACTTTCTTGATTGAGCACGAAATTTAAGGATTGTCCTTAAACAAGAAAAAAAGCTATATGTACTTGAGAACCCTATCCCTAATCAACCAGCTAACAATGCCCCTAGAGTCGAAAAGGATGCTTATAGTAAGCACAAGGATGATTCTAACGATGTGACATGTCTCATGTTGGCTACAATGGAATCTGAGTTGCAAAAGCAATTCGAGGAAGTTGAGGCTTATGAGATGATAAAACAGCTCAAGGAAATGTTCCAAGAACAGGCACGTCAAGAGAGATATCTTACCACTAAGGCATTGAATAGCTGCAAAATGGCCCCTGGCACTTCAGTTCATGTCCTTAAGATGAAAGGGTATTTTAATCAGCTTGAAAAACTTGGAGCACCTATAAGTCATGACTTGGCTACTGATATGATCTTGGCCTCTTTGACCTCTGACTATGATCAGTTTGTCATGAACTTCAATATGCATAATATGGAAAAGTCCATAAATGAATTGCACGGGATGCTCAAGCAGGCTGAACAAAACATTAGGAAGTCTACTCCTAATGTTCTGATGGTTCAGAAGGGGCAGTTCAAGAAGAACAAGGGAAAGGGAAAGGGAAAGGATATGGCCAAAAAGGATAAAGGCAAGCAGAAGCCCAAGCCCAAGGTTAAACCACCAAAGGAAGGGACTTACTTCTGCTGCAATGAAACTGGTCATTGGAAGAGGAATTGCGAGCTATACTTGGAAGAAAAGAAGAAGCAAAAGGCCAGTGAGACTGCCGCTTCAGGTATTTTCATTATAGAAATTAATATGTCTACTCCTACTTCATGGGTATTAGATACCGGATGAGGAGCTCACATTTGTGTAAATGTGCAGGAACTCAAAAGGAGTAGATCTTTGGCAAAGGGAGAGGTGGACCTACGAGTTGCAAATGGAGCAAAAGTTGCCGCTGTAGCTGTAGGGACATTTGATTTACTTTTGCCTACTGGGCTTATAATTGAACTTAAAGATTGTTATTACGTTCCTGCTATGAGTAGGAACATCATTTCAGTTTCTTGTTTGGATATTGATGGTTTTGAGTTTAATACTAAGAATGGTAAAAGTTCTATTTATAAAAATGGTATTTTCTATGGGGATGCCTCTTTATGCAACGGACTTTACATTCTTAACCTACATGATTCCATTAGTAAGCCCATCTATAACATAAATACAAAGAAAGTTAAATCTAATGATTTAAATCAAACTTACTTCTGGCATTGTCGTTTGGGCCATATAAATGAGAAATGCATATCGAAACTCCATCAAGATGGACTTTTATCTTAATTCGACCTTGAGTCTTATGAAAAATGTGATTCTTGTTTATTGGGAAAGATGACTAAAAGTCCATTTACAGGGCAAAGTGAAAGGGCTACCGATTTATTGGAACTTATACATACTGATGTATGTGGGCCAATGAACACACAAGCCAAAGGAGGTTTTCAGTATTTCATTACATTCACAGATGATTTCAGTAGATATGGTTATGTCTATCTAATGAAACATAAATCTGATTCCTTTCAAAAGTTTAAGGAATTTCAACTTGGAAGTGGTGAATACTTAGGCCAAGAGTTTGACGAACATCTAAAAAGTTGTGGGATATTATCACAATTAACTCCACCAGGAACACCACAATGGAATGGTGTGTCTGAACGCAGAAATCGAACTCTATTGGATATAGTTCGATCTATGATGAGTCAAACAGATCTTTCAATTTCTTTTTGGGGTTATGCTCTAGAAACTGCTGCATTCATATTAAATAGAGTTCCATCTAAAGCAGTTCAGAAGACACCATATGAGATATGGACCGGGAAACAACCTAGTTTAGCATTTCTCAAAATTTGGGGATGTGATGCTTACGTGAAGGGATCATTATCTGAAAAACTAGCACCCAAATCTGATAAGTGTCTGTTTGTGGGATATCCTAAGTAAACTAAAGGATACTACTTTTATCTTCCATCTGAAAACAAAGTGTTTGTTGCTCGGAACGGAATTTTCCTTGAAAGGGAATTCGTTTCCAAAAGAGTTAGTGGGAGTAGAATCCATCTTGAAGAAGCTCAAGGACAGCAGACCATTTTTGAACCGAGTATGGATACTCAGTTCACGTATTCATACTGAGCCTGAACCTTTGACACAAAGGACCAAGAAGGTCTGGTAGGATTTCTCAAATACCACAGAGATATGGATTTCTTGTGACTGAGGATCATAATATTGATCTTATTGATCAAGGTGAACTTAATTCCTACCAAGATGCTATTCATAGTCCTGAATCTAGCAAATGGCTAGAGGCTATGAAATCAGAAATGCAATCCATGCATGATAATCAAGTTTGGACTTTGATTGATCCACCTGAAGGTTGCAAGACCATATGGTGTAAATGGGTTTTCAAAAAGAAAATTGACATGGATGGCAATGTGCACACTTACAAAGTACGATTGGTAGCAAAAAGGTATAGACAAACTCACGGTATAGACTATGATGAAACCTTTTCTCCAGTTGTAATGCTTAAGTCAATTAGAATTCTACTTGCCATTGCAGCATATTATGATTATGAAATATGGAAAATGGATGTTAAAATTGCTTTTCTTAATGGAAATCTACTGGAGGATGTGTATATGACACAACCTGAAGGTTTTATTCATCCTTCGAATTCTAGTAAAGTGTGTAAACTTCAATGATCCATTTATGGCTTGAAGTAAGCATCTCGAAGTTGGAATCTTCGTTTTGATGAAGCAATTAAAGAATTCAATTTCATCAAGAATGATGATGAACCTTGTGTCTACAAAAGGGTTACAGAAAATGCAATAGTCTTCTTAGTACTCTATGTCGATGACATCTTGTTAATTGGGAATGACATCCCCACTTTGCAAAGTGTAAAAACTTGGTTGGGGAAGTGTTTTTCAATGAATGATTTAGGCGAAGCAGCCTATATTCTGGGCATTAGGATCTATCGAGATAGATCTAAAAACCTTATTGGCTTAAGTCAGAGTGGATATATTGACAAGGTACTGAAAAGGTTCAGTATGCAAGATTCTAAGAGAGGATTCTTGCCAATGTCACATGAAGTTAAACTCAGTAAGTCTCAAAGTCCTACCACAAGAGAGGATACAGAACGCATGAGTAAGATTCCTTACGCTTCCGCAATTGGATCTATCATGTACGCCATGTTATGCACTGCATTAAGCATGACTAGCAGATTCCAGTCAAATCCTGGTGAACCGCATTGGACTGTAGTAAAAAACATTCTCAAGTACTTAAGAAGGACTAAAGAGATGTTTTTCATCTACGGAGGTCAGGAAGGAGAGCTTGTTGTAAATGGTTACACGGATGCTAGCTTTCAGACTGATGTAGATGATTTTAGGTCGCAATCTGGATTTGTGTTTTGTTTGAATGGAAGTGTTGTGAGCTGGAAGAGTTCAAAGCAAGATACCGTGGCCGATTCTACTACAGAGGCCGAGTATGTAGCTGCTTCTGATGCAGCCAAGGAGGCAGTTTGGATCAGAAACTTCATCACAGATCTAGGTGTAATTCCAAGCATTGTGAACCCAGTGGACCTATATTGTGATAATACAGGAGCCATTGCACAAGCTAAGGAACCTAGATCTCATCAATGATCCAAACATATTCTCAGGCGTTTCCATCTCATTCGAGAAATTATTGAGCGTGGAGATGTTAAAATTTGCAAAGTAGACACCAATGACAATGCCGCAGATCCATTGACAAAGCCACTTCCACAACTTAAGCATGAGAGTCATACTAGGTCAATGGGTTTGAGAGTCATGTCAAATTGGTGGTAGGGCAAGTGGGAGATTGTTAGTATATGCCCTAAGACCAATTGACTCACATTTATGATTTATGAAGCATGTATTTTTTGAATTGTATTTTATGCTCTTGGTCATCAAGTATGTGACTTGATTGTAAAACCCTTATAGCTAATAAAATACTATTCTTATTTGTCCCTAGTTTATTACATCTTGTAAACTAGTGTAAAGTTGATTGATGGTCAAGTTTTACTGATCATGAATATGAGATATAAAATCAATTCATAAATACATATTGAGAATATTGTATTGGACATGACCCAAAGTGAAGAAGAAATATTGCATGGGTTTAAGTTATAAGTATTTCTTCTCAGTTTTATATTTGGTGTCCTTTGACCTAATGTTTCTAATGTTTCTTGCATGGGGAGAAAATATGTTTTGACATAGTCAAACATCACTTTTAATTAGGTGATCATTATGACTATTGGTTGGCTTATTTTCTCGTCATGGCTTGAATATTGGAGATAATGAAAGGGATTTGTCCCTCTCTTTTTAGAGAGAGATATCCATGGGCTCCTTGATAAGGAAGACTGCAAAATATGCATGGTCATGCTCAAATAAGTATTAATAAGGTGTTATTAATATTATTTGTTGGAACAGTTTGCCTGGTGATCAAGTAAATGGTTAATTAAGTTTTATAAGGATGACTTGATCCATGCCTTATACTTAATTAGGATATCATGTGACAAAAGGACTAAATATTAAATCTGATGCTAGGTTATTATTACCTTTACTTAACTTGGGTAAGCATAATGTCTTGCTAGAGGCCGCTTATGTTTTGTGAATAAATGTCCAGGACATTTTTCATTCACTGCCTAACGTTAAGTGAACCTACAGGGTCACACGCATAGACGATCTTGTGAGCATAATGTCCACGTTTAATGAATCTAGATTGTGTCCAGATTCGTTGAACGTATACAAAAGGGGAATCAGATTCCATATTATATTTTTTGGTGAGTTAATAAGTAACTAATTTTATTTTATCGAATAAATAAAATTAATTACTTAATCTTACTCATCCAACCGTTGGATAATTATAGGAATAGACGAACGAGATTAAACTGTCATTAGATGACAGTTAGGGTTTTGATATTGACAGCTATAAAAGGTTATGTTAACCTTTTGTTGGTGGCCGTCCTATATCTGATTAAAGAAAAATAAAACCCTAAACCCTAGAACGGCGATATAGTATCTAGCCTCCTCTCTCCGAAATACGACCAATTACCAGATAGTGAAGATCAGTTCTGAACAGTTTTCAGAACATAGAAGGGGCTAACATCCCGATCGCTTGCAGAGGAGTTCGTCGCGTGGATACCAATAGAGGGCGAAGCGTACAAAGCAGCGCCTCCACAACGAACAATCAAAACATTGAGGTAATTTCTATGTAATCGGTTTTTCTAGTATGTGCAAATCCTGTTGGTGGATTTCCGTAGTTTTATTTTATTTTGTTTTTGCCTACGGATTCCAACACATCTTAGCAAGTATAATAAAAGGGAAGATATTTTAGAAACTCTCAAACAAGTTAAAATTAATCTTCGACTTTTAGAGGTTATTAAGTAAGTCTCATCTTATGCAAAATTTCCTAAAAACAAGTGTACTTTTAAAAGAAAATCTAAAAGCATTGTTCCTAAAAAATCTTCCTAACTGAACAGGTGAGTTCTGTTTTGCAATATAACACTCCACCTAAATATAAAGATGCTGGTGTCCCTACTATCTTATACATTATTGGTAATCATAAAATAGATAGGGTGCTCTTAGATTTAGGTTCTAGTGTTAATTTGATTCCATACTCTTTTTATAAAGAGTTAGGATTAGAGGAATTTTAACCAACTGATATGAACAATTAGCTGATAGGTCTATAAAGGTACCCAGGGGGAGGATAGATGATGTTTTAGTTCAAATTGATAAAGGTGTCTTCCCTGTAGACTTTGTAGTTCTAGATATGGAACTTGGTAGATCTTCTCAGAATCATATCCCAATTATTCTAGGCCGTCCTTTCTTGGCTACTGCTGATGCCACTATTAATTGTAGAACTGGGGTTATGGATGTTTCTGTGATGAATATGAGGGTTAGATTAAATCTCTTTAAAGCTTCTTCACAATCTTTTATAGAAGATAATTCTGATTGCTATTTGGTAGATGTAATTGATGAATTAATTGAAGAAACTCTACCTCTAATGTATTTAAAAAAATATACTTCTATTTAGAAAGAAAACCTAAGGTACACTGAGGATGCTAATTCTAACCCTTGCTTGCATTGCTCCATTAGAAAAATCTTGTTGGATTGTGAATCATGAGCCTAATATGACAGAAATAGATCCTGGGTGAACGCAAAAGAATTAGGGAGTCTAGATGAAGACTTTAAATTTAGCGCTTTTGAGAGGCAACCCAAGTCTTCTTTTGTTTATTTTTTTCATACATCTTTTTTTTTTTAGTTGGTTTTATCGCACTTGATTGGTAGAAAGGCATGAAGTGTTTGTCTATTAGGGTAATTAGACAACTTATCATTATCATGGAGATTATAGAGATGGTCTACTACTCTTCTAAACATGCATTAATATTGCTTCTTCTATCAGATTGTGTTGTTCTTTTCTTAGTCTCTTCCCTACTCTTGGTATTCTTTTATCACATTGTGGACAATGTATAGTCTAGGTGTGGGAGAGAAGGTGCTTTTGTGCTGGTGTTAATTAATTTTTTTATTTTTATTTTCATTTTTTTCGTCTTTCTTGTTTAATTTTGCTAATTTTTTTAATTTTTACTTTTATTTTATTTATTTTTCTACATTATTCTAAGAAAAAAAATCAAAAATTTCACTTAAAGAATGATTTTTTTCAAGTTCCTTTTAAAAATGTCTTGAATGTGTTGAGAAAAGTACTTATTTTCTTATTTTTAATTAGGGTGATGGACTTATGTTCTATATCTGTTATAACTCTTGCATAACTTACACTTGAGCACATGGGTTATTGTTAGTGTTTAATAAATCCTTTACATTATTTTTGAGTTGCATAAAGTTGATGAATCTCTTCCTTACATTCTAGAACTTACTTGAGTACCTCTTGAGGCGAAATAGAAAGGTTTTCTAGATTTGACTCAGAGACGATGGTCATAGGCCTTCTTTGAATCGTTTGTGCCTTTCAAGCTTACCAAATTACATGATTTTTACCTTAGTAACCTTTTGAGCCTTAAATGTTATTTCCTTTCTTTAAACCACTTAAATATTAACCCTTAATCTTGTAGAGAGCTTAATGCAAACTTCTAACTTGTGCTTCAGCGATGGGTTGTTGTTTGAGTGTTTTGGAAAGAGTTAAGTTATTTTGACAAAGTGGAGAAGAAAAAGAAAAAAAATATATGACTTGTTGTGCTGAAAAAAAAAACAAATATATTGACCTAAAAAAAAGAAAAAGAAATAAAAGTTGATACATAATTGTTACAAGTCATAAGATGCAAAGAAAAAAAATTTCAAGGGGGACGAATTAGTCAATGTAAGAGAAAAATGGCCTTAAATGATGAAATTATGAGAAACAGAAGATGGTAGTTGGGGAATATATTAATTGAAAAAAAAGGGGGAGCAAAAACAAAGTTAGAAAGTTTGTCGAAATTTTAAAGTATCCATATTCTTTGTAAGCTCTCTTTTCTTTGATTTTGAATTCCTTACCTTCGTTTGATAACCAACACCCTAACCTTACATTACAAGCTTTAAAGTCCTAACTATCTGAGTTGAGCTTGAGAATCCTTGATTAGTGGAGAGAAGGTACAAAGAGTGAGCCTATGGAATGAATTTTTGTTGAGATTTGTCTTCTATGTGTAGTTTGGAAATTTTGCTTAGTATTTATTTTACACTCTCTGATGACCACGATTACACCTTACATAAGTCTTGCATTGGTTATAGGAGATAATTAAATATTTGTTTGTTAACTTGAGTTGGAAAATAAGAGAAAGAGCGCTTGTCTTGATAAGTTTGAGATCTTGATGAAGGGTACTTAATTTAGATTGCTATATCTTGTCTAAAACTTTTTGTTTATTTGACTTTGGGGGTACGTTGCCTGCAAACCCTCACGAGACCATACTCGTCCACTAGGGGTAAGTTAAGGGTTTAAAGGGCTTGTTACACATGCTAAGTGCAATAGTGAATCCTACGAAAGTGGCTAGTTAAAATTTAGGTGTGAGGGACTTGATAAAGTCATATTTGATACAAATAAACACCTTAAATTTTAATTATTAGTCCTTAAAAATATTTTATTATTAAACATAATTATTATATTTAATTTATTTTATTTTGGTGATAAAGGAAAAGAAGTCCATTAAAGGAGGCAGCCCACAAAATAAGAAAGAAGAAAAGCAGAAGCCCATCACAAGCAAGCCCACGGAAAGAAGAAAATAGGAAAGAAAGACAACCCAGCAGAAAAAGGAAAAGGTAGGTGGCTACTGGAGTTTTAAAAAGAAGAAGCAATTGCAGTAGAAAAGAGGGGAAGGAGTTGCTAGACGCAGCAGAAAAAAGCTGCATAGAGGGATTGAAAGAAACAACTGAGCAAGCAGTAGCTTTAAAATAAGCAAAAGCTACTAGCTGGAGAAAAAGAGAAGCTGTTGTGCGTAGCAGTTGAAGAAGACGCAGCAATAACAGACGTTGTTGCAGCAGAATCGGACGAGCTACTTGAGCAAAACAGACGGCATCAGCAAATCTAAGAAGCAGAAGCGAAAAATCAAGTGGAAAAGGGCCATGATCTACTTCAAGAAATTGGTTCCTTCTTTCCCTTTAATCATGAACTAATTTTCTCTTTAGAATCTTGATGAAGCCTTAGCAATGTGACTTTTGTTTATTTTATTTTGGGAGATTTATTATATTATTTATATAATTACATATCTTGGGATGTTTCTTAGTTTGATGCAATTAATTCTTTGTGATTGTTCTTGTAGAATAGTTACTTGAGTTAATTGATATTTTTTTCCATGCTTAATTCTTGTAGTCTTGAGTATGAGAGATATATGATTTTTGCAAATATATTGTGGGCTTTAAAATTAAATAGTTCATGCTAATTTTAGATGATTTATGTCATAGAATTGAATAGGTTATACTAATGGTTAGATGGGTTATGTCATGCATTTAAGCACAATATATTTCTTTAGCGAATCAAAGCTTGTAGCCTAGATTACCACATAGAGGTCTAATCTTTTCTCCTAAATAAAATTAAATCATTGTTATATACGTTAGTGGTGGATTCAAGGTTCTAAATTATCTCTTTGGTTAAGCTCTTGTTATTTTTAGTCTAGTTATTTTATTTCTTGGTTTTACTTAATTTAAAAATAATTTTTAGATAATATAAATTGATTCTTCTTTTAAAAAATTAATTAGGAAGATAAGTAATTTAAGTACTTAAGCCTTTCTCTGTGGTTCGATACCCTAATACTAACATATTACATTAATCTTGTTTGCAAGTATTGGGTTTAAAACTTTGTTATAAAAATCCCGAACAAGAGCATCATCACTCTTCTCTTTGAGAACGTGATGGAGAGAGAAAGGGAGGCACAGAGGCATCAAATGCAACTTTGGAAGAGGGAAAATGAGTTGTACTTTTGATCACTCCAAAGACCCAAATACCTCAACCAAATCCCTCTCTAACTCTTCACCTCCACCCTCGATTAATCCCACCCACTTTCTGCCTATAAATAGGATCAAATGTGGATCCAAATTGCACAGAGCTCTTTTCCTTTTACTACTCTTTCTCCTTTCATTCACTCACTTCCTCTTACTGCTATGGCTAACAATGGAGAAGAACCCCTCCCTACCTTTGTGTTTGCTCTAGATCCTCTCCCAACCTTTCTAGCAACCCTCACCCTCTTTGTCAGTCGCAGAAGAAAGACACTAAAGAAAAGGAGGATGAGATGACTTCCCTTCTTGAGCCCTTGGTTATGGAGAGGGGGTTGCACGTGGTAAAGACCATGATTTTGCTGGAGCCTTTTCTCCATAAGACTTACAACTTGATATATCTTGTTGAGGATAGAATTAGAAGGGAAGAGGAGACTGAGGCTGAGGCTTTTGCTAGGAAGAAGAGGAAGGAGAGAGGAGGAAGCTCCTTTCTGTGGAGAGCTCTTCTTAGGGCTTCTGCTACCGTGATTTTTTGTTGTTGTTATGCTACCATTATTTTTGCTGTTGTTGGTCTACTATTCTTAGTTAGTTATATTATTATGTTTAGTTTTTAGTAGTTTATGTTTTTTCATTAGATATTTTTTATGAAAAAGGTTAGAAACCTTGTTCTAATATTTTGTAATGGTGGGCTTAGTTTCTTAATCAATGATATATATTATAGACATATATATTATATACTAGCCTAAAGACTCATGCATTTCATGGGGAGATTTTGTTATGAAAAAAAGAAAAATTGGTCATTATTTTTTTTTTAAAATGTCAAATATAAGAATTAAAAAAATCACGAAATTTAAATCCAATAAAAAACCTAAACTAAAACTTGCTTTGTAAATATATAATATGTTATTTTTGAAAAAAAGAATAGAAAATAGTATTTCATATAATGATAAATATTAAAAATAAACACGGTACTTATTTTTTCCTCCTTTAAAAAGTTCTCCAAGAATAATCAAATATTTCCAAAAATAATTAAGAAATATGAATGTTCATGATACTTCTCATTTCCTACTCTTAAAAATTAAGCAAAAATTCAAAACAATATCCTCCCACTCATTAGGGCGGTAAATGGGGCAGGTTTTACCTGTATCCACGCGAGTCTATATCCGTTTATAGCGGGTAAGGTTAAAATTTTATACTTGCTGACCCAGAACAATACTCGTACCCTTATAGATTCTATTAAATGGGTTTGGGCAAGGTACGATGATATCTACACCCGTATATCCGCAAACCCGTTATAATAAAATAATAATATAACTTATATATATTATATTATTTTATACTTTTTTTATTAATACACAATCTACGCATTTATGATATTAAGGGGTTTATTTTCTTAGTTTAGAGAAGAGAAACTTTCTTCATAGTTTAGAGAAGAGAAATTTTCTTCAAGATTTCTTAGAGCCTCATAGTTTAGATAAGAGAAATTCTCTTAGGGCCTCATAATTTTCTTAGGGCCTCACAGTCTAGAGAAGAGAAATTTTCTTCAAGATTTCTTCTTTTTCGAGACATCAGTACTACTATTTTCTCCATTGGATGTTTCTTGTGGACTTGTGCTCTCATTCAAAATTTTATACTGGTGGTTGTTTGTTCCAAAGGTGAATAACAGATGCATAATTTTTTAAGGTTATATTTTTTGAAAATTTTTTTTATATATTTTTATTTAACAAGGAAAAAAATAGAAAAATGTCATATGGGTACGGTATACCCAGACCCTGGAAGGTCAGGTCTGGATCTATAAATTTTATACCCAGGAAGTATGGATCAAGGTCTGGGTCCATGTTTCACTATAAGAGTTTGGGTTTGGATGTCTGGACCCGTTTACACCCTACCACTTATGACCTGTCCTCTTATCCCACCCCTCACAGCCCCCCACTCCACCCCCATCCCTATCTCCTAAAACTCGAGCCTCTTTCCCACACCCTCCCCTCTTTTCCTGAAAACCTAATTGATCAAACATTTTCAAAACTAATTAAGAAAAAAAATTAAAAAGTGAAGATTCACAATACTCTTTTCCTACTCCTAACTTTAAGTAAAACATTTAAAAAAAACAATATCATGACCCGCTCCTCCAATTTTCATTTTCTTCTCCTAGACCTGTGACCAACCCTCCTTTCCACTCCCCTCCTAGCCTCCCGCCCCTCCAAACATCACGCCTCTTCTCCATACCCCTACTCCTAAAAATAAAGCAAACAGTAAAAAATAATCTCTCCTACTCTACATCTCATTTACTATTCCTTGAGTCATAACCTGCCCCCTTTCCCCACCTCCTCTAAGACCCCCCTCCTCGTCCAAAAAATTGGGCCTCTTCCGCCCGTCCTCCCCTCTTGCACCAAAAAACCCCAAGAATAAAAGTATTTTTTAAAATAATGAAGAAAATTTTGGAAAATGTATGAAGATATCTAATAGTTCACGTTTTCTACTCCTAAAAAAGAAGCGAAAATTCAAAACAATAGTCCTTCCTACCTGCCCTTTTTGCCACCCTAATAATCTTTCCCTACATAACCAAAAATGATTAATCATTTTCAAAAATAATTTAGAAAAATGGAAACGAATGAAGATTCATGATATTTAGTCTTCCAAACTCTTCGAATTAAGGAGAAAATTAACCTACAATTAATAAAAAAAATGACAAGGAAAAGACGAGGAAGATGAAAGAATAACCATGTATACTAAACAAAAAAATAATAATAATAATAACCATATGCCGAGCAATGGGAAAATGTTTTCATGTCTAATCTATTATATCAATACGTTTTCAAAAAACTAATTTAGTGAAGTGTAAGAAAATTCAATAAAAATTATAAAGATAAAAAATTAAGGAGAAAACTACTAATATTGGAGTGCAATTGGTAGAAGGAAAAAAAAACTAACATTAACAAAATGGAAGAAGAAAAAAGGAGAAGGAATAGTCTATATAAACAAAAAAAAGCACGAAAAAATGAAATTACGAACAAAAAAAAACCAAAAGAAAAGAAAATGAATGTAGAAAGTGAAAAAATTATCTCTAAACTAGGAAAGTAACCAGGGATAACAATATTGTCGAAAACTCTTCCGCACCAATATCCCTTTCTAGAATGCAGATTTTCTTACTGTTGTCTTCAAGGTAGATTAGTCCTATCCATTCTCTTGGTTGCTTGATCTTTTCTTCCATTCCATGGCCAACAAACCAAATGTTAGTATCTCCGAGAAGGCCCCACAAAGACGATGTGTTTCTTAATGGATATTCTCCTGCGTTTCATTGGAATATTAAGCAATGATCTTATATTCTTGTTTCTCTCGATGATCGATGTTGATAAATGCTTTCACACCATAAATATGTTTTGACATCTTCTCAAAAGGAAAATAAGAAGACTAAAGATCTTGCAAGGAGGAAACATTGATGATTTGATTAATGTGTGTAAACAAAACAAAAAAGAACAGAAAATTGAAATTACAAAAAAGAAAAGACTATAGAAAGTGAAAAATTACTAATACTTGGGGAAGTTACAGGTATATCATCCTTGCAATCATTAATTTGTGTAAACTAAAAAACCCAGTGAACTAGGGAAGTGACTGGGATAACATTCTTGTCAATTAAATAAATTTTCTGCCAAAAGAAAAAAATAAGAAGATTGAAGATTTTGGCCCCCCTCCCCCCCAAAAAAAAAAAAAAGAAAAAGAAAGACAAAGTCATAAACATGATTTTATTGTGTATGCATTTCGTGAATATGAATGAGTGTTTCCTGTGTGCAAGAAGTTGGAGAGTATTAGGAGTTTAATTTGAAGTAAACTAATGGTCCTATTATTTAGGAATATGGATAGGAAACTATCCAACCTACCCACTTTCTTTTATTTACACGTGTGTTAACTAATGAATAGGACCAATAAATTTTTTTCTTTACATTTAACTTATATAAAAAATGAATAATCTAGAAAAACTAGAATTCAAAATGGAGGCTTCATCTGTAATATATATATAGTAGTAAAAAAACCCGGCTATACACAGGAATACTAATGTAGAATGCTTATAAAAATAAAATACAAAATGAATACTTTGTTTTGAAAAAACATAAACAAATATTAAAAAGAGAAATTAGCTAAAAATAACCATGAATTATTTTAACTTCTCTATTTATAACCATACACTTTTATTTTATCTTTTTGTAACTATGAACTATTTTATATCTTCTATTTATAACCATGAACTTTTATTTATCTTTTTATAACTATTAACTATTTTTATTCTTCTTAAAATAGTCATGAGCTATTTTTTACCTCTCAAATATAGGCATCAATTCATGGCTATATTTGATAGGTAAAATACAGTTCATGAATATTTTCAGAAAAATAAAAATAGTTCATGGATAGAAAATATGAAATAAAAGTTCATGGCTATTTTCAGAAGAGCAAAAATAGTTCTTGGTTAGAAAAAGATAAAATAAAAATTCACGGGGTTATAAATAGAAAAGCTAAAATATTTTATGGTTATTTTTAGCTAATTTCTCTATTAAAAATTATAAAGATAGTGTTTAATTTCTTAAAAAAAATATTCTAGTGTTCCTTTGCCTTCTCTCTTGTAAAATAAGCCAACTTATGCTTAATTGAATACAGAAAAAATTATCGTAACCATCCATTTTAAAAAGTGTTTCTTCCTCTATACATCTTATGGAGTGCAAAAGGTAATATTTAACAAATGAAACTAAAGAAAAAAACAAACCTCATTAGTTAGGGAATCGAAGAAACACAAAAGAGATAAAGGAAAACAAATATCAAATTGGATAAATACTAAATATCATCGCAAATTATGGTAAAATTAGACATCATTACAAAATTTATTGCATAATTAGAAACACTATAAGTAAATTTAAACTAATCCCCATTTTTAAGCAATTTTAATAAGAATCGTTTGGTATACCTTCACAACTATGAAAAAGATTCCAAAAATGATGAATTTCAAATAAGACGAAAAAGACTTTTCAAGGTTTGTAAATTGTAAGTGACCAAAACATTATCATGAAGATGAATATATGGTGAGTGTATAAAACAAAGTACTGTCAATTATAAAACTAAGCACTGCCAATCATAAAACTAAGCACTTCTAGTTTTAAAACTAGCCACTCTTGATTACACTAACCATTCAAAAATGTCTATCATAACAGTGAACAAATGGCAGAAGTTAGAACCAAACATAAACATGATATACCAGCAAACACAGAGATATTGGCTGATGCAATCGTAAGGTAATATATGGACAAACTCAGAATACTCACATTCTCCCCTTTATATTTTAAATTGTTTACCATTTTATTTATTTATTTTGGTGCAGGTTAACCCCAAAAAAAATACCTCAATCACAGAAAACCAAGCAAACTAGCATTATAAGTAAACTTAAACGACCAAGGCCAGTAGAAGAAACTTACAAAGCATTAGCAAAAGGCCTAGACAACCATGGAAAAGGCAAGACAATAAGGGGGCAAATGAAGAAGACTTCAAAGCAGATAACAAACAATTCCCATCCTTGAACACAAATATGACAACATAAGAGATCATGTTGTTGTTCAAAGCCTAACAGAAGAACAACAAAATGCAGTAAGAGAGATAGGGTTTGGATCACTACTTTCTTTACGTTTGACGAAGCTGCCAAAGAAGCTTGCAATGTATCTTGTACAAAGATTTAATGTACATGATATGACTACAAAGCTTGAGCATTCCATGATCAATATCGATGAGGATGATGTAGACCTAGTATTAGGGATCCCACTTGGCACAAAAGAAGTGAACGACTCCAACAAGCAAACTGACGAAATAGAAGAATGAAAAACCTTGGGGGGGGGAGATAAATAAGGTTTTTGGCTGATTTCAAAAATCTTTTATGTAATTAATAAGATAAGCCTCCAATTTTTTTTGAGAAGGAATACTAAAACTCTTTTTAATAAAAAACCAAATCAAACAAAATCTTATAGTTAAGACAATCAAGTAAAAGCATAGAATAAAGGTACACAACAATTTATAATGGTTCACTCTCCAAAAGAGCTACATCCACTACCTTGAGTCAACGCCCAAGGATATACGAAATCTACTATAATCCAAACTCTGTAACAATTACAAGTTTGAAGATCACCCACCAAGGGTTTTGCAAGCAACCCCAATCCACAACACAAATACAATTAACACAAGTTTGAGGATCACCCAACAAGGGTTTTTCACATAACCTCAATAGTCAACACAATATAAATCAAAGGATGACCTAAGGAGTTTTTCAATACAAACCTTTGATATTAATAAAAGAGAGATGAGTAAAGAACAATGTTAACAAATGAGCTTGAGAAGGAAAGATACAACTCAATTGGATGCTTCTACAAGCTCCTCTTTATTTCTTCTTTGATGGATGATCATAAATGAAGCTCCAAGAAGATTTTTCTATTTGTTTTTATGAGATGAAGATATTTTAAAGAATGTACTTTTAAAGCTCTTTAAATGTTCTAAAATGATGTTAATAAATTTTTCAACCAACCTCTTTCTTTTTCAGCTGATCAAAAATCAATATATATAGGGAAGAAAAAAAGTAGTCGTTACTCTGTGTAACGGTAATATTTTTTACATTAAATAGGAAAATCGGACGACCAGTTCTTAAAATGGGACTACAGATTTCCTTATACAAGAAAATCGGGTGAGCCCTTTTTGAAAGAGGAGGATCGATATTTGAAACAGAAAGATTCAGACGCATCCAACAAAAGATTCGGACGCATCCTACAAAATCGAACAACCGATTTTGAAATAGAAAGATTCGCATGCATCCTATGAAAGTCAGACGACCGAGTTTTCTAAAACTAGAAAAAATGGACGACCAATTTTAAAACTGGATGACTGATTTTTTAGAAGATTTTGCAAACAATATTTTGCATGAAAATGCTTTCCTTCCTATTTCAAAAACGTGTATTCTTGATACTCTTTTAGAGACAAGAAAACTTTCGAAGGCATCAAAAACTCTATCAAGAATACGTGGATTTTTTAAGAATAGTTTATAGAAAGAAATTCATCCAAGGAGCTTCATACATGATCAGCAATCAAAGATGACAGTTAGGGAGTTTTACAAAGAAACACTTTAGCACATCCCTAACTAAGACATAAGTCTTCAAGGTCTTCAATGCCTTCATCTTTTCTCCTTCATTTTGCCTTAATCACCAAGATCTTTTGCTTCTAAAAGTGTAGCTTTGAGACTTCAAATATGCTTTTTTTGTTCTATTGAAACTAAGCTTAATATTTCATCACACAAACATATGTTAAACATATTCAAAATCATATGCAATAATGCCCTTAGGGCTAACAATCTCCCCATTTTTTATTATGACAAATACATATGCAAGAAGAACAGAAGAGCCAGTATAAAAACATGGTGATGCTTCAAAAAGATCATTACTAATAGTAAAGCATACTAAAACACCATAAGGGAGATAACTCCCCCTATGAATTTGAAAAAATACCAAGGTTTTAGAAAAAAATAAGCTCATCTTAAAAGCATACTTCACTCCAAGAATGGCATCAAACAATTATCAAGGTAACTCCATAAGATATTTAACTCCATAAAATATGTAGCCAACCAAAAGAAAGCATGAAACTTAAAAGCAACACAATAAGCATCTTGCAACTATTTCTCCCCCTTAGTTCTTGCACATATTTCTCCCCCTTTTGGCATAAATCAAAAAGATATTTGGGAGAGACTTCAAGGGATCATACAAAGGGTAACTACAATTGGACTTTCAACATTAAAGATCATCATGAAGTCTAATAAAAAAAACATGGCATCAAGATAACATAATACCGATTAGAAAATCACTTAATTTTTCATACCAAGCTCTTGGAGCTTGTTTTAAAACATAGAGTGCTTTTGAAAGTTTGTAAACATAATGAAAATTTTTCATGTACAAAACCGGGAGGTTGTTCAATATAAACTTCCTCCTCAATATTACTATTTAGAAAAACACTCTTAACATCCATTTGAAAAAGCTTGATTCTTTTTAAAACAAGTAAATGCTAAAAGCATCCTAGTGCAAAAGCTTCATCAAAATCTATGCCCTCTTCTAGATTGAATCCTTGGACAACAAGTCTAGCTTTGTTTCTAATAACTTCTCCGGAATCATTTAGTTTATTTCGAAAAACTCATTTTGTGCCAATGGTAGGGTGATCACGTGGTCTAGGGACTAAAGTCCAAACTTTGTTTCTTTCAAATTGATTTAATTCCTCTTGCATAGCAATAATTCAAAACTCATCACACAAAGCATCATCAATAATCTTAGGCTCAATTTGAGATAATAGGGCAAAGTTGTCAATAAAGTACCTTCTTGTTCTTACTCCTTGCGATACATCACCAATAATTTCATCCTTGGAGAGTCCCTTTGGATATATCACAACTTGAGGAGGACTTTGAGCTTCTTGATCATTTTCTTGTTTTACTTCAATCTCTTCTTCCTCCATAAGCATGTTCTTCCATTGCTTGAGTGTACAAAAGTTGGTAGCTTAGAGTGTTATCTATGTCATCATCATCTTCCTTGTCAAAAATGTTAGTTTCATCAAACTATACATGAATGGACTCTTCAGCACATAACGTTCTTTTGTTATAAATTCTATAGGCCTTTTTGTTTGAAGAGTAACCAAGAAAAATTCCCTCATCGGATTTTTTTTTAATCAAATATTCCAAGATTATCCTTGGTGTTTAAGATAGAGCATTTGCATCCAAAAACTTTGAAGTAGCCAATTGAGGGGGTTTTGTTGAAAATAAGTTCAAAAAGAGTTTTTCCTTTTTTAAAAAAATTGGTATCAAGAGAACATGATTCATAATGTAGCATGCGGTGTTAACAACCTCGGCCCAAAATATTTAGGAAGGGAATTTTCACAAAGCATTGACCTTGCCATTTCTTGTAAAGTTCTAGTTTTCCTTTCCACAAACCCATTTTGTTGAGGAGTTTTGGCTACCGAAAAGTTATGTAAAATACCAAAATCATCACAAAGTTTTGTAAAATCTTGGTTGTAGAATTCTCTCCCATTATCACTTCTTATAGAAATCAATTTGCAATCGAGGTTTGGACTCTTTTGAATAATTTAACAAATTCATGAAATGCTTCATCCTTTTGGCTTAAAAACAAAGTCCAAGTGAATCTTAGAAAAATCATCCACAATAACAAAGGCATACCTCTTACCACCAAGACTAGTGGTCCTCATTGGTCCAAATAAATCCATGTCAATGAGTTCTAAAGGTTTTGAAGTTGAAATAGTTTTCTTTGGTTTAATAGAAGATTGTTTGTTTTCTAAATTGGCAAGCATCACAAAGCTTGGTTTTCTCAAAAGTAAGTTTTGGCAATCTTCTAACAAGTTCTTTAGGAGAAAGTTAGTTTAGCAAATCCATACTAACATGGCCAAGCCTTCCATGCCACAAAAATGCATCATCACCATGAACTGAGAGACACTATAAGTTTTGAGAAATGAGAACTTCAAGATAAAAGACATAGACATATACTAACTCTTCTTGCAACAAAAATAGTTTTGTTCACAAGCTTCTTTATGATAAAAGAAGATTCACTTTCAAAAACAACTTTGTACCCATAATCACACAATTGACTAATACTAGATAAAATAAACTTTAAACCATCAATTAAAAGAACTTCCTTAATTAAAGAAGATGAACTATATCCAATGTTACCTATACCGATGATCCTTCCAAAAGTAACAAAGCCACCTTCGGTTTCTCTTAGCTCATTCATGAGGGATGCATATCCGGTCATGTGTCTTAAGCATCAGCTATCCAAGTACCACTTAGATGGCCTTGACTTGTGTTCTTACAAAAGAAGAAGTAGAAAAGACTTTTGGTACCCATATCTTTTTGGGTCCATGAATGTTAGTTGGATTTTCTTTTATTTTTCAAATGGTTTTTACTCCCCTTTCAATATTTCTTTTTATAAAACATTTTGTGGCTTTATGACCACTCTTATCACAATAGGTGCAACAAAAATGGGAGAAGGATGAAGAAGCTTTAACAAAATATGTTTGATTGAAGAAGCATTAGAGTGGTTGTATCCAATGCCATATTTATTATAAGGAGATCTTTGTGAACCAAGAAGTTTTTCAAAATTTTCTTTTACTTGAGTAAATCTTTCAATGCACAAAGTGAGATCATTCACCTTTTTCTTTAAAGATTCATAATCAATCAAACATTTTTCAAGAGAGGAAACCTTCACATAAAGGTTCTTGTTTTCTAAAACAATTTTTTGAACATTTTTGTTTGAACACTCTTTTCATTTTTCAAGATTTCTAAAGACTCAAGGAGAGATTTATTTTCACAAATAAGTTTTGAGTTTTCATCAAGCAAAACTTGAGTTTTGTTTTTCAAGTCTTTGTTTCTTTTTGAAACCTTTTTATTCACCATACATTTCAATAAGCATAGTACTAGGATCATCATCACAAATATCATCAACGAGACTAGAAGAGTTAGAGGGTGAAGATTGTACCTCATTCTCCATTGCCATGAAGCATATATTTGTCTTTTCATCACCTTCACTTTCACTTGTATCTTGATCCCATGCACCAATAAGTCCCTTGCCTTTCTTCTTTTTCTTTAAGGCTTCAAGCTTGGCTTCCAATGCTCCTTTTTCTTTTTCAATAGCCTTAGGATAATCGGCTACAAGGTGTTCCATGCTATTGCATTCAAAGCATCTTGCTTTGAATAATGAAGAGTTTTGTCCTCCTTTCTTAAATGGAGGTTTCTTTCCCTTGTTGTTAAAACCTTTCTTATAGAATCTTTCGAATTTTCTCATAACCGAGGCTATGTCTTCATTTTCATCATGATCATCTTCATCGTTGGAAGAACTAGCTTGTTCTTCTTCATTAACTTTGAGAGCTATACTTATTTTTCCCTTTTCTTCTTCTTTCATTTCATTTAACCTTTTTACTTTCAATTCATAGGTAAGAAGGGAGCCTATGAGTTCTTCAATTGGGAGAGTTCTTAAATCCTTTGATTCCTTTATGGCAAGATATTTTGGTTGCTATGCCTTAGAGAGTGCATCTAGAACTTTTCTATTTGCTTCTCCTCTTGAGTATTCCTTTCCATAAGCCTTGAGTCCATTTGTGATGTTTGTAAATCTAGTGAACATTTCACCAATACTCTCATTTGGCTTCATCACAAAGAGTTCATAATCTATTACTAATAAAGCCAACTTTGATTCTTTGACTTGGTTGGTTCCTTCATGAGTGACTTCCAATAGTTTCCACATGTCATGGGCCGAGTCACATCCACTTACTCGATTGTATTCATTACATCCAATGCACAACTTAGGATGTTAATGGCTTGGTAGTTGAATGTCATCCTTCTTGAATCATATTCATCAAACTCTTTTATTTTCTTGATTCTTCCATCCTTTTGAGGGATAAAAGGTCCTTTCTCTACAATACTCCAAAGATCAAAGTTAATAGAAGAAATATATATATTTTGATTCTGGATTTCCAAAAAGTATAATTTGTACCATTAAAAAGAGGAGGTTTATTTGTAGAAAAGCCTTTTACATAGGGTAGGTTTGAAATACTAGCCAATTGAAAAGGATCTTTTGCTTCTTAGGATGTTAAGCCTTAAAAAGAAGATCCGCTCTGATACCAATTGAAAAACCTTAGAGGGGGATGAATAAGGTTTTTGGCTAATTTTCAAAAATCCTTGTGTAATTAAAAAGAGAAACCTTCAATTTTGTTTGAGAAGGAATACTAAAACTCTTTTTAATAAAAAACCAAATCAAACAAAATCTTACAGTTAAGACAATCAAGTAAAAACATAGAATAAAGGTACACAACAATTTATAGTGGTTCACTCTCCAAAAGAGCTACATCCACTATCTTGAGTCAACACCCAAAGATTTCCCAAATCCACTAAAATCCAAGTCTGCAACAATCACAAGTTTGAGGATCACCCACCAAGGGTTTTGCAAGCAACCTCAATCCACAACACAAATACAACCAACACAAGTTTGAGGATCACCCAACAAGGGTTTTGCACATAACCTCAATACTCAACACAATATAAATCAAATGATGACCCAAGGGTTTTTCAACACAAACCTTTTATATTAATAAAAGAGAGATGAGTAAAGAACAATGTTACCAAATGAGCTTGAGAAGGAAAGATACAACTCAATTAAATGCTTCTACAAGCTCCTCTTTACTTCTCCTTTGATGGATGATCACAAATGAAGCTCCAAGGAGATTTTTGTATTTGTTTTTATGAGATGAAGATATTTTAAAGAATGTACTTTTGAAGGTCTTTAAATGTTCTAAAATGATGTTAATAAATTTTTCAACCAACCTCTTTCTTTTTCAGCTGATCAAAAATCAATATATATAGGGAAGAAAAAAAGTAGCCGTTATTCTGTGGAACGGTAATATTTTTTACAGTAAACAGAAAAATCGGACGACCAATTTCCTTATACAAGAAAAACGGATGAGCCCTTTTTTGAAATAGGAGGATCAATATTTGAAACAGAAAGATTTTGATGCATCCCACAAAAGATTCGGACGCATCCTACAAAATTGGACGACCGATTTTGAAACAAAAAGATTCGCATGCATCCTATAAAAATTGGACGACCAATTTTTCTAAAACTAGAAAAACTGGACGACCAGTTTTAAAACTAGATGACCGATTTTTGAGAAGATTTTGCAGACAATATTTTGCAAGAAAATGCTTTCCTTCCTATTTCAAAAACGTGTATTCTTGATACTCTTTTAGAGATAAGAAAACTTTCGAAGGCATCAAAAACTCTATCAAGAATACTTGAATTTTTTAAGAATAGTTTATAGAAAGAAATTCATCCAAGGAGCTTCATACATGATCAGCAATCAAAGATGAGAGTTAGGGAGTTTTACAAAGAAATACTTTAGCACGTCCCTAACTAAGACATAAGTCTTCAAGGTCTTCAGTGCCTTCATCTTTTCTCCTTCATTTTTCCTTAATCACCAAGATCTTTTGCTTCTAAAAGTGTAGCTTTGAGACTTCAAATATGCTTCTTCTGTTCTATTGAAACTAAGCTTAATATTTCATCACACAAACATATGTTAATCATAATCAAAATCATATGCAATAATGCCCTTAGGGCTAACAAAGAACACAAGGCCTTCATAAAAGAAATGAAGGAAAAATATCCCAAGTTCCCATCCTAGGTATCACCTATGCAAAAAAGACTAATTGACAAAAAAAAGAGGATGGAGACTACTTCAAAAGGGAGTTCGTCCTTTTTTGCATAACTAGCCTCATTCATTAGACTTCACTAATGAACTTATGCCACAACCTCCTAAGAACGGCAGTGGACAGCAATCGTATTCACAACTACAACTAGTGCAAGTACACATTTGCAACATTGATAGAAAAGTGCGAAACGTTCAAGAAAAATCCTTCAAGCAAGAGCTACTTTACTGGACCTATTGCATTCTTAGTGGTAAGCATTATTATAATATATCTCGCATTGTTGATTTACTAATACATTATCGCTAACTAACAGTATAATTACATCATGCAGCTCTTCTACCTAGATAGGGTGAAGTTCAAACTTGAGAGAAAAACGAGCAATTCCAGTAATAAGTTGCTGGGACGATGTTGCTGTACGGCAAAGGCAGAAGAACAAGATAGCGGTAGGAGGTTTCAGATTGGGTAGGGTGCTTAGACGCCTTAAGATTGAACATACAACAAATCAAGAATGTTCAATGAACCCCCATACCCTAGCTATGTTGCCGCCACCACTACCAACTAGTCATACTGATAAAACAAAAGTACACACAAATGATTCTTTTCTTCACTGTTGTAAAAGAAAAACTATGTACAACTATTATTAAGATTAGGCACTATTAGTGTCAAAAGTAGGCACTGTTAGCTTTGAAAGTAGGCATTGTTAGTTTTAAAAGTAGGCACTTCTATTTATAAAAGTAGACACTTCTAATCGTAGAAGTAGGTACTCACATGTATAAACTAGGCACTCCTAGTGTTAAAACTATGCATCCACAGTTCAAAAAACTAGGCACCCTTTGCTTACAATGTATCAATGCATGTAATACAGAATTAGGCACTCTTAGAGTTAAAAGTAGGCACTCTTAGCGTTATAAGTAGGCATTCTTACATATAAAAGTAGGCACTCCTTGCTTACAATAACCCATTGTATGTTACATAGACGTAGGCACTAACAGTTATAACCCTAATCACTTCTAATTAAAACCATTAACCCATTTTGCATGTTATGTTTAATAATCACCCATACTAAAAGAATATGTCTTTTTATAAATTTCAAGATCTTATTTAAAAAGCAACAACGACAATGATTGGATTGGAAAGCAATGCTGTCACCCCTTTTTAGGCATATAAGGCGCTAAAAGCTGGCAACATAGATATCACATACATATTCAAGAAACTAAGTTTTGGAGTGCTTCTAATCCTACAAATAGAACAAGATATACAAAGCACACAACAACGTGCTCTTGCTTCATCATCCACTCCAGCCACTGGAAGCCAAGACGACTATTCTTTGAATGCCAGAGTTCTTAAATGCATATGATGAATTTGAAAAGAAGATGCTCAAGGAAAAAAACTTAAGAGACAAAACAATACCCAATTTTTATCTCGGATCGGATGATGATATGCAGAAACAATGGGACCCTGCTCCTGCAACACCACAACAAAAAGACAGATTGTACGCTGACAAGGATATTGAAGACCTTGTTGAAGGAGTAGTGAACATCTTAAACCTAAAAACATTTTCAGAAAAAGAATAACAAGCAAAAGAGAACATGGAAAGCAAAGGACAATATTCAACAACCAGGACACGAAGAACAACAAGAAGAAGGGCACAATGATGAAGATTATGATGTTGACAGGTATGTATAATGAATACTAATGAAAATTAAAATATATTGTCAAAAAGTTCTAATCGACATTCCCTCTACCACCCCCTACAGTGCACTTATAGAGCCTGATGGGGACTTTGATGAGGACAACCATTGACCTAAGTTGTATGAACAGAAAAAAGAAAGTCCCCAGCAACTTGAAGTCTCCTTTTTAGATAGAGCAACACAAAGGATGAATTTGAACTGTCTACAAAGGAAATGCTTCTAACTGACTTCGCATTTCTTAATGAAATTCCAAAACAAAATATTTTAAACAGGTAATTGTTTTCTTATATATTTCCTATCATAACATGATTTCTGAACTCCACAAAATAATACGTTCACACCCGCATTTGTAAAAACTTGACATTCCTATTTCTAAAATTAGGCATTTCCAGTTATAAAACTAGGCACTTCTAGCTTTAAAACTAGGCACTCTTAGTTTTAAAACTAGGCACTGACAGTTTTAAAACTAAGCACTGTATATTTTAAAACTAGGCACCGTTAGTTATAAAACTATGCGCTCCTAGTTTTAAAACTAGGCACTATCAAGGATATTTATTTGATTTTAATTATTATCCTTTATTTATTTTTAATCTATTTATTTATATTTATTAAATTTTTCATTCTTTTCCCATGACAACATATTCGAACATGCTTCCCACGATATACGGTGCTACATTCCAAAATTAGAGGCAAGATCAATGATGAGCAATGAATACATAGATCACACTTTTCTAGAAGCATGAGCAATGCATTTGAATCAGGTCATAAAAAAAAAAAAGAATAGTAAGCCCAAGAGAATCATTTTCTCTTCAAATGTTCTCGTAACTTTCCTTACTTTAATCATCTATGATCTAATATGTTTCCAGCACAACAATAACAAACACTACCTAATCTTCACCAACCTTTTTTTTACACCAAGCTTGTACGTTGCCTATGTCATTAGCAGACAAAATATGATACAAAAAATTTATAGCCATAACAAACTTAGAGCTTGAAATTTCCGGAATTAGCGATGCTTATCACCGAGATGTTGAGCTTGTAAATAATTTTAATAATTACACTATCATTTCTTCCTTTATATTTTAGTATTGTCGCACTGATTTGAGTTATATGAAAAATGTAGCTCTTCTTCCCTGTGGTACTTTCAAGCCACTTCTACCTTATTGTCCTGAACTCAATTGACAAAAGCGTAAAAATAATTAACAACAAGTCGTTGCCAAAGGATATAACAGCATCAAACAAATACACAAGAGTCGTGATATTCTTTGTAAGTCATTACAGATAAAAAAAAGTTATATACAAACATCTTCTAATAAAATATCTAACATACATGCTTCGTTATGATTAACAAAAAAAAAAAAAAAAAGCGACATGAAACAATATCTATTGAATATCAATTTCATATAAGAAAATGAAGGCAAAAATACTTGTGGAGGTAGGCATTGTTTATTATAAAAGTAGTCACTTTTAGTTATAAAAGTAGGCATTTCCAGTTATAAAAATAGGCACACATTGTAGAACACACTCTAATAACATGAAAACACTCTCAATTATGAAACAGTTAAAAAACTAGGCACCATCAATAAAAAAGTAGGTTCTCTTACTTATAAAACTAGGCACTGTTAGTTATAAAACTAGCACTGTTACTTATAAAAAAAGGCATTGTCAATTATAAATGTAGGCACTCTTAACTATAAAAGTAGGCATATATATTTGAGTAGTAAAGATGGATAAAAGAGCCTACATATAGAAAAATGCAACTTGAACAACACAAAACAGTTAAGTATACATTTGGTTGAGAAACTAGGCATTGTTAATTATAAAAGTACTCACTCCTAATTATAAAAGTAGGCACTACTGCATACTGAATCAAAAAACAAACTACGAAATAGATAAAAAGAAAATAAGTACAAGCTCAAAAGTAGTGTAAATTACCTCTTCCAATAAAACTCAAATTCAGAAACCATATCTATGTACTTGAATACATGGTTAAATAGCTTGACAAAGTTCTCTTTGGACCTTAACCCCATAATATACTTCTTTGAATTTTCCACAGTGTGCCAAATACACAATTGATGTCGTGTCTTTGGGAAAACTACACCAATAGCAGCAGTCATGGCAATGGACTGGTCGGTCATCAATGTAATATGATGCTTACCTTCTATAGACTTCAAGAAGGTATTGAATAACCATATAAACGACTATGTTCTTTCGTTCTTCAAGAATCCACAACCAAACATAACATTTCTATAATGATTATCCATCCCTACAAACATACTGCAAATCATCTCTTATTTGTCTATGCAATAGGTCGTATCACGAACCAACAAATCCTAAAAAGATCATAGTCACACTTCATCCGACCATCCCTCCAAAATAAACAACATAATGAGGAATTATTGTCAACTTCAAAGTCAAAATAGAAATCATCTTTGTTTTCCTTCCTCACCTAAATATCTGTATAAGTGAATTCGCACACACCACCATCCAAATTATTTGATTGTAAGCTATTATGCGCATTCCTTGACATAAAGCCAACGAATGGTGAACCTCCAGCCTACTTCATCAAAACCCTTAGGCCAGTGGCAATAGAAACCCCAATATCCTTCAACCCTTGAAGATAACCAGCATTATTTTTTGTCACACACCTTTGAGAATGCATAAAATGCCTCTGATTCACATCACAAAATCCATGATTATGACTAACATCATGCCTGCTAACTATCTAGCCACCCTCATCATTCAAACGAAAACGAAATTCTATCATTGCTTTGCAATCGGTACGAAAATCAACTATGGCATTAACTTCTCCCTATTCCCTTTATCACACTTCTTCCCTCATTTGTAATAATAAAACTACTTCAAATACTTTGTATTGCTTCATATCTTGAACTTCTGATTGCCCTTACAAACACTAAAGTCCAATCTAAATGCATAATCATTATACAAGCTAAATGCACCTTATTCTGATAAAAAAAACAAAGCCAACCAACGAATCTCCATTCGATATTTCTATAACAGCTACATACAACACAAAAAATGAGTGTCAAAACACATAAAAGATGTAAAATAAATGAAACAGAGACCACCTAATAAAGATTAATTACAAGAGAAGTTGAACATTTAATTGCTTATAAACTAGGCACTGACAGTTATAAAAGTAGGCACTCCTAGTTATAAAAGTAGGCACTCATACTTATAAAAGTAGGCACTACTGACTACAAAGGTTCAAACACACAATAAATTTTAATCTAACAACTCCAAGCCATTCTAGATGTAAATATAGGGTTTGAAGAACCAAAAAACTTTAAATTAAAACAAACAAAACGCATCTCAATAAGGAGAAAAAAAAAAAAGAAAAGTTGAAGGTTCAATTGCTTATAAACTAGGCACTATCAGTTGTAAAAATAGGCACTCTTGGTAATAAAAGTAGGTATTACCGATAACAGAGCATAAAAAACATAATAAATTATAATGAAACAAACAAAAGCCATATTAAAAGTAATACAATGTTGAAAACACACAAAAACATTACATTAAAACCAACAAAAAGCATCTAAAAAAAGAAACAAACTAGAAAATGTGAAGGTTCCCATGGTAATAAATATAGGCACTAACAGTTCAAAAACTAGGCACTTTTAGTTATAAAAGTAGGCATTTCCAGTTATAAAAGTCGGCACTACTAACTACAGTAACTACATACATTTAAATACATAAGAAATTATACTGAAACAATCCCTAGCTTTATTAGAAGTAATATAATCTTGAAAACAAAAAAACTTAACAATAAACCCAATTAAAAACATCTAAATATAGAAACAAAAAAATTTGAAATTCCACTAGTCAAAACCAAAGGCACTACTAGTTTCAAAACTAGGCACTCCTAGTTCAAGAACTAGGCACTTCTACTTATAAAATTAGACACACATACACCAGTAACACATAAATTACTAACAACAAACAAAATGAGAAAATTTACAATGTCTTACGTGCAACTTCTTTTTCCAAGGATTCCGGAAGCATAATTCACCATCTATACACGCAGAAGGATTGAAAACATCATAATTCAAATTGTTCCCATCTATACATGACACCGCATTAGTTTCTTCAGAATTCTCTATTAAAAATTAAAAATTAAAGATGATGAATACTCATGATAATTAACAGACTAGGATCAATTAAGCAAATCACAAAAACACCAGTGGTCGATGATGAAAGAAAACCAACACTTTGACGGCACAACAAAGGGTCGTAGAGGAGAAGATATTGCGGGAGCTTCTGTATTCAATTTCGTTTTCACAAAGATGAGGCGCGTGAGTTTGTGAAATCAAGGAAGATTTTTACTTATAATTAGATAATAGAACCTACTCAAAATGACGTAGTCACTAATTGAGTACACCATGCTAGGTGTAATCGAATACATGGTACAAATTGTCGAAAAAAACTGCTAAAAACCAACCAAAGTGAGGGAGAATATGGAGGTTATAGTTAGTAGTGATAAGTTAGTCTGAAAATTAACCAATAAAAATTTTTGCCAAATAAAATAAATAAATAATCTAAGAAAATAGAATGAACGGTTAGAAACATTTAGGAGAAGAGAGAGAAGGAAATTGTTATTCTAATATAGTATAGTACTAGGCTTATGACCCTTGCATTGCATAGAAGACTTCATAAAGAAAAAAGAAAAATTAGTTATATTTAAAGAATAATGTCACATGTAATAATATAAAAATTTTATAAACTTAAAAAATTAATAAAAGAACTTAGACTAACTTTTTATTCTATATATACATACTATTCTATTGTTCAAAAAAAGAAATATTATTTGATTAAAATGATAAATATTCAAATATGAACACTTCTTATTTCCCATCTTTGAAAAGTTTCACAAAAAATGATATAAAATACTACACTTGCCGCCACAAAAAAAAAAAAAAAAAAATCCTCGTACCCCCTACACCCTCTCCCCCACTCCTACCCCAAAAAGACCCCTTTTCCCTTTCCCGCCCCCTACTCCCTCCCCAAAAAGAATACTCCATGTTTTTCTAAAGCATAATTGCTCCATGTTATATATGAAGTAACAACAACCTCACCTCCTCCTACTACTTTCTTTCCCCTTCCCTTTTCCCTTCCCACCATTACCTGAGCTCCCTTTAAAAAAAAAAGGAATTAAAAAGCATTCCCTTTCATATTCAAAGAATATTATCATTAAAATATTAAAATAAGACTTCACACAAATCTTTTATTAAAAAAAAAATGTGTAAAATTATCTTTATTAATAGAAGTTCCTAAATTAAACCATTACCTCTCCCTTCCCCCAAACAACCACTCCTTCCCCACTCAAAGGAAAAAAAAAAAAATCCTGTTCCACCTCCCTCCAAGACAAAAAACCTCCTTCTTCCCCCACCCTACCCCAAACACCCTCTAACAAAAAAAAACCCTCTCTTCCCTAACCCTACCTCTTCCCCATCTCCCCCCACCTCCTCCACCTCCCCCCCAAACAATGTTGACAAGGGAAGACTTTGTAAAGAAAAGAAAAAAGAAAAATTAGTTATATTTAAAAAATAAATGTCACAAGTAATAATTTGAAAATTTTATAAACTTAAAAAATGAATAAAAGAACCTAGATTAAACGTTTTACTCGATAAATACATAATATTCTACTGTTCAGAAAAAGTAAAATATTATTTTATTAAAATGATAAAATATTTATCTAACAAGAAGCACGAACACTTCTTCTTTCCTATCTTTGAAAAGCTTCACAAAAGATGATAAAAAATACTACACCTGTCACAAAAAGAAAACTCCTGCCTTCCCCCACCCCTGACAAAAAAAGCCTCTTCCACATAAAAAATAAGCTCCTTCCCCTACCCTATCCCCACTCCTCCTTGCCCCACCCCCAACAAAAAAAAAGAACCTCCTACCCAGTACACCCTCTCTTCTCGCTCCCACCCCCCCCAAAAAGACCCCCTTTTCCTTTCCATGTGCCTCTCCTCCCTCCAAAATAAAGAATATTCCATGTCTTTTTAAAGGATAATTGCTCCATGTTATATATGAAGTAGGAACAACCTCACCTCTTCCTACTACTTCTTTCCCCTTTCCATTCCCCTTCCCATCATCACCTGGACTCCCTAAAACAACAAAAGGAATTAAAAAACGTTCCTTTTTATATTCAAAGAATATTATCTTTAAGAAATTAAAATAAGACTTCACACAAATTTTTTTATTAAAAAAACATGTGTAAAATTATCTTTATTAATAATAGTTCCTAACTTGAACCATCCCCCTCCCCCTTCTCCCCTCCCCTCCTCCCCCAAGCAAAAAAACCCACTCCTTCCACAACCCTATAAAAAAATTTAAAAAAAAAAAAAAAAAGACACCCTCTTCCACCCCCCCTCTAATGCAAAAAACCTCATTCTTCCCCACCCCACCCCAAACACCTTCCAATGAAAAAACCTCTCTTCCCCTACCCTACCCCCCCCCATCCCCCTCCCCCTCCCCGTCCCCTCCCCAAAAAAAAGAATTTTTTTTTAATTACTATAAACCTAGCCTAAAGACTCGTGCAATGCACGGGAAGAGTTCGTAAAGAAAAGAAAAAATAAAAACTACTTATATTTAAAAAAATAAATGTCATAAGTTATATTCTGAAAATTTTATAAACATAAAAAATTAATAAAAGAACTTAGACTAACTTTTTATTCTATATATACATACTATTCTATTGTTCAAAAAAAGAAATATTATTTGATTAAAATGATAAATATTCAAATATGAACACTTCTTCTTTCCCATCTTTGAAAAGTTTCACAAAAAATGATATAAAATACTACACTTGCCGCCACAAAAATCCTCGTACTCCCCTACACCCTCTCCCCCCACTCCTACCCCCAAAAAGACCCCCTTTTTCCCTTTCCCGCCCCCTACTCCCTCCCCCAAAAAGAATACTCCATGTTTTTCTAAAGCATAATTGCTCCATGTTATATATGAAGTAACAACAACCTCACCTCCTCCTACTACTTTCTTTCCCCTTCCCTTTTCCCTTCCCACCATTACCCGAGCTCCCTTTTAAAAAAAAAGGAATTAAAAAGCATTCCCTTTCATATTCAAAGAACATTATCATTAAAATATTAAAATAAGACTTCACACAAATCTTTTATTAAAAAAAAATGTGTAAAATTATCTTTATTAATAGAAGTTCCTAAATTAAACCATTACCTCTCCCTTCCACCCCCCCCTCCCAAAAACCACTCCTTCCCCACTCAAAGGGAAAAAAAAATCATGTTCCACCTCCCTCCAAGACAAAAAACCTCCTTCTTCCCCCCACCCTACCCCCAAACACCCTCTAACAAAAAAAAACCCTCTCTTCCCTAACCCTACCTCTTCCCCATCTCCCCCCACCTCCTCCCCCCCTCCCCCCACAGAATGTTGACAAGGGAAGACTTTGTAAAGAAAAGAAAAAAGAAAAAAGAAAAATTAGTTATATTTAAAAAATAAATGTCACAAGTAATAATTTGAAAATTTTATAAACTTAAAAAATGAATAAAAGAACCTAGATTAAACGTTTTACTCGATAAATACATAATATTCTACTGTTCAGAAAAAGTAAAATATTATTTTATTAAAATGATAAAATATTTATCTAACAAGAAGCACGAACACTTCTTCTTTCCTATCTTTGAAAAGCTTCACAAAAGATGATAAAAAATACTACACCTGTCACAAAAAGAAAACTCCTGCCTTCCCCCACCCCTGACAAAAAAAGCCTCTTCCACATAAAAAATAAGCTCCTTCCCCTACCCTATCCCCACTCCTCCTTGCCCCACCCCCAACAAAAAAAAAAAAAAGAACCTCCTACCCAGTACACCCTCTCTTCTGCTCCCACCCCCCAAAAAGACCCTTTTTCCTTTCCATGTGCCTCTCCTCCCTCCAAAATAAAGAATATTCCATGTCTTTTTAAAGGATAATTGCTCCATGTTATATATGAAGTAGGAACAACCTCACCTCTTCCTACTACTTCTTTCCCCTTTCCATTCCCCTTCCCATCATCACCTAGACTCCCTAAAACAACAAAAGGAATTAAAAAACGTTCCTTTTTATATTCAAAGAATATTATCTTTAAGAAATTAAAATAAGACTTCACACAAATTTTTTTATTAAAAAAACATGTGTAAAATTATCTTTATTAATAATAGTTCCTAACTTGAACCATCCCCTCCCCCTTCTCCCCCTCCCCTCCTCCCCAAGCAAAAAAACCCACTCCTTCCACAACCCTATAAAAAAATTTAGACACCCTCTTCCATCCCCCCCCCCTAAGGCAAAAAACCTCATTCTTCCCCACCCCACCCCAAACACCTTCCAATGAAAAAACCTCTCTTCCCCTACCCTACCCCCACCCCCATCCCCCCTCCCCCTCCCCCTCCCCTCCCTCCCCCAAAAAAAAAGAATTTTTTTTTAATTACTATAAACCTAGCCTAAAGACTCGTGCAATGCACGGGAAGAGTTCGTAAAGAAAAGAAAAAATAAAAACTACTTATATTTAAAAAAATAAATGTCATAAGTTATAATCTGAAAATTTTATAAACTTAAAAAATTAATAAAAGAACCTAGACTGGACGTTTTACTCTATAAATACTTAATATTCTACTATTTAGATAAAGGAAAATATTATTTTACTAAAATAATAAATATGTATTTAACGACAGGCACCAACACTTCTTCTTTCACTTCTTTGAAAAGTTTCACAAAAAATGATAAAAGATAATGCATCGCTTCTTTCTCTTCTTTGAAAAGTTTCACAAAAATGATAAAAAATACTGCACCTACTACAAAAAGAAAACCCCCTCTTTCCCTAACCCTCACAAAAAACCCTCTTGCACAAAAACTCCTTCCTCTACCCTATCCCCTCTCCCATCTCCCTCCCCGCCCGCCCCAAACCAAAAAGAAAAGCTTCCTACCCGTTATACCCCTCCCCCACTCCAGCCCCTTAAAAAAACCCCTTTTCCCTTCCCCACCCCCTCCTCCCTCCAAAAAAAGAATAGTCCATGTTTTTTTTAAAGCATAATTATTCCATGTTATATATGAAGTAAGAACAACCTCAGCTCCTCCTACTACTTTCTTTCCCCTTTCCCTTCCCCTTCCCCACCAACACCTGGGCTCCCTAAAACAAGGAATGAAAAAACGTTCCTTTTCATATTAAAAAAATATTATCATTAAAAAATTAAATTAAGACTTCACACAAATCTTTCATTAAAAAAATATATGTAAAATTATCTTTATTAATAGTAGTTCCTAAATTGAACCATCCCCTCCCCCTCAAAAAAAAAAAAAAGAACCCACTCCTTCCCTACCCCGATAAATGGGGAAAAAAAAAAGACCCTCTTCTACCCCCGTCCCAAAGACACCATCCCAAACTCCCTCTAATAAAATATATTAAGTACTAAATGTGACATTTACTCTATTGATTTGTTACCATAAGGTTTAGACAATTTAATGACACTCAGAAACAAAAAACCAACTTTTAATTTTTTTTTTTTAATATATGTCTAATTTTTTTCTCCCAAACTTAAATACAAAATCAATTAAAAGTAAAAATTTTCCACCTTAGATATGAGACCTTTAAAAAAATATTATGCCTTTCACTACCAAAAATATGGGTTGTGCCCTGTGATCTCTTCCAAGTTACTCGATAACTCTTGAATAGTGAGTTACTAATTATGACTCGTTTGGTGAAAGACTATCCTAATTATAAAGTACAGTAAAAAAAATATTAGAAAACATATAAGAAGTAAACATTATTTTATTTAGATTAAAATTAAAAATAAAAGTGAAATATTTTTTTTTTTTTGTGTTGAACTCATTAGCTTGGATGCTCCGTACCACTTCCGGGACAAAGAATGGTACAAAGAAGTAGTATAAGAGAATGGTACAAAGAAGTAGTACAGGGCATCCTAGATGCTTCCTCCTTTACAACTATTTAATCTTTTACAAAATTAAAAAATATCTTTACTCTTCCCAAACTAAAATCCAATGCAAGTGCACCCTAATAACCTTTTACACATAATAACCTTGGATCTTTTCATAGAAAAATAACATTTAATCTTTGACAATAAGAGCGATCTGATGGCAAAACACCCTTCACTTAGACCATCTCCAAAGGGAGTCACCAAACTATCAAAATCAGCAAATTTGGTGACTTCTCAACTCCAATACGCCAGCAAAACAACTATTCATATCACTGTTTTTTGTGATGAATTTTTTTATAATTTTGTATTAATACTTACATTTATAAAATGGATCTTATAATTTGTATTTTACATTTTACTCCTATTTTACATAAATTTAATTACTTTTAAGTAATTATTTCTTAAATTACTTTTAAGGAATTCCATGATCGAATATATAAATGTAAACGATAAAAATATCCGATTATCAATTTCTTTCTCGGTATATCATAATGTAATGTATTTTGATTTATTTTATGTTATTGTATTTTTTATGAAAATTTTATGTTATTTTATAATATTTTATTAAAGTATAAAATTGTAATTTAAATTTTGCTTAATCAATTTTATTATTTAATTACTTTAAATTAGATTGTAATAAAAAATTAGTATTTTGAATATATAATAACATTGAATTGTTTTTATAAATTAGTATATTATTAAAATATAGAAGATGAAAATGGATCTAAAGAAAATATTATTTTTGGGGGCAACAAATCTAACTCGGGAATATGAATGTATATCGCAAAAAAATCATTATTTTTCCTCATCTTTCTCTCTCTATACAGTTTCTCTCTAAGATGTAAGAAAAGTTAAAATTTTTTTTTTCAAAACTGAGCTCGGATTGCCCGGACGGGCGACCCGAACACGGGCGGAACTCCCAGATGGGCGGCCAGCACACATCCGAGTCGCCGGCCAGGGCGACCGGCTCACGTCCGAGTCGCCGGTCCGGGCGATCCGAGTTTTTTTTTAAGGAGGAAAGAAATTTTGTAGGTATTTGGAAAACTTGAAACATGAATAACTCTGCGATCGGATATTCGTTTCACGCATTTGACCACTCGTTTTGATGGTTCTCGTAAAGAGGAATGCAACGGCATCGTCGAAAAAGTGATCCGGACGCATTTTGGAGAAAAAAATTGCGTGCAAAAAGAATTCCAATATTTACCAACTTCAATCATTTGAATTTTTAATTAGAGCAAAAAGAAAACTGCTCCTCCATATAATTTTCAAATTGGTGTCGTAATTTTTTAGTTAACAAAAGAGAAAGTATTAGAAAATTACAAAAACGTAAATTAAAAGGAAAATAGGAGGTTTTTGTGGAAACGGTCGGTGAGAAATGGTTAAAATGGTTTCCAACGCGTAGGTCTCGAAAAAATACCCGAAATGCCCACAAGAATCGCCTCAATCGGACGTCCGATCGCAAAGTTATATTCCATCAAAGTTTTCGACTTTACGAAATGATTGTTTTGCCCCGAAACGCGTCCGGATCACTTTTTCGACGATGTTATTGCGTTTCTCTTTACAAGAACCATCAAAACGAGTGGTCATACGTGTGAAACGGACATCTGATCGCAGAGTTATTCATGTTTCAAGTTTTCCAAATACCTATAAAAATTCTTTCTTCCTTTAAAAAAAAAAAGAAAAAAAAAACCTCGGATCGCCAGGGCCGCTGACCCGGATGTGTACTGGTCGCTTATCTGCGTGATCCAAACCCAGTTTTTAAAAAAAATTTTAATTTTTCTTACATTTAAATTGATATTTTCTTCTACAAATTCTTCATAATGATCTATATCTACCTCCAATTCAAGTTCAATGTTAAAAGATTTTAATTTTAGAGTGGAGAAGGAGTAGAGAGAAGTTAGAGAGAAACAATGTAAAGAGAGAAATATGAAGGAAAATAACTATGTAAAAATAGAAAGATGAAGGAAAATAATGATTTTTTTTCGCTCTATACATTTATATTCTTGAATTAGATTTATCGGCCTCTTATTTTTAATGTAAAAAATGGTGTTATGGATTGGAGATAATTTGATGGTAACAACTTAAAAAAAATTCAATGTGGTGATGGAAGACATTAAATTTGAGAATATGGATTAGAGTTGGAACAGAGAACTAAATTCAAATCTTCATATCAAGAATGAATTTGAAAGGACAGGTTTTTTGCTTTCTCTCAAGAAAAGAAAATGAAAGGACAAGACCCTATTTCAATTCCTCGACTATGCAATTAAAGATCCCCTTTCCATAAAAAATAAAAAGTTAAAGATCCCCCGTCACCCGCCCCCCCCCCAACCACCCCCCAACCAAAACAAAAAAAACCAATCTTTTCCATGTATACGTTCTTTTTGCCACTTTATGCTTCTTTTACTGATGGGTTTTAAGGTTGCAGTTTCTGTTTTTCCCTTGGATATTGCATTTGCTTCTCCGTTTGAAAGTGAAGAAAATTTCTTGAAAAAGAGTATGTGTACCATGTACAATATGTAAACGTTTTAGAAGAAAAGAAAGGAATTTTATGATATAAGGGTTCATCTGCTTTTCCTTTACTAGTGCTTGTACTATTATAGAATCTAGCAGTGTCAAACGGGCCAAACCGGACCGGACCGGACCGGCCCGCATTCGGCCCGCGTCTAAACGGTCCGATCCGGTCCGGGCCTATTTTTGACGGGCCTAGATTAAGGAAGCCCATATCCGCCCGTAACCAGCCCGCGGGTAAAAGGAGCTGACCATGAGCTTTGCTCTTTTTTTTTGGGCTAATTTTCTGATGTTTTTAAAATCTTGCCTATTAACTATAATAATAATATACATTAATCCTGAACCTAATCAATCAAAATAGAGAAAAACCAACATAAAAAAATTAATAAGTAACAATAATCATCCAACAAAACAAATTAATAATTATTTAACAAAAAGTCAATACGAAAAATTATACACCAACTTCTTCTTCTTCATCATTTCATCTTGAGGACTCATCTTCAACTTGATTACATCCTCTCCTAATCATCTTTACCTATAAAATGCAAAACAAAGATTATATAGTAAATAAAAAAATTAATAAATAATATTCATAAATTAAATGAAGAAAAAGTTGTACTTACTCTCTAAATATCATTTCATTGATATCAAAGCAAACTTTTACATGACGTGAAATGCTAGATGTTCCATATTTTCCTCCTGCAATATACACCTTCCCACAACGAACACATTCAACCCTAGGTTCTCCATCTTCACCAACAATATCAAGCCTTCTGGTATGAATCCATACATTTGACTTATATGATTTTTTCGCTTTCTTTAAAGATTGTGCAGCATTTGATTGATCACATTTATCACTAATATCATCAACAACATTTTTATCCATCTTCTGCAATGGATAAAATGTTTATAATTCATGATTTGAAGCACTTACTAACTAATCTGATGAATGATGATAAAGATTATAAACAGGAAGCACTTAAAGATTATAATGATAAAGATTCCAAAAACTGATAGTGCTCACAAAGTTGAACATTATAGGCCTAATGAATTGTTCGAAAGAATTGATTCATCATCACCAATATTTTTTATCCATTTTCTCGCAGTATTTCAATGCACAAACACATTCACATAGCGAACACTACACAAACACAATCACATAAACATTACAAAGATTGAGGCATTGTGAGGCAAGAAATAATGGAGAAAGCAGAGGACATGGTTTATGCAGGTTTAAGATTCTGTGTATTCTTAGAAGAGCGTGATGTATGAAAAGAGGTGGATAAGAAGGTTATCAGGTTTCTTAAGATGGTAAATGAGGCACAAGTAGATAAATTCCGAGGAAGAAGATTTCAATTGAAAAACCCTTCATGAAATGACTCGCTTTTGACGAGTGATATTTGCCATAGAAGTTAGAACCCAGCAATAATCCAAAGACACACCCTGTAGAACACAAACAACACAACACACAAATCGGCTACAAGCCAACAATTTACAAGGAACCGGCAAGGTTCTTAACTAAAACAACCAAACAATAAAATTGCCCACATAAGCAAGGGACACGACTCAAGTGCAACAAAGAAAAGCAATGTACCTTGTAATGTAACCTGAAAAGAAGCTTCGTGTATAGGTACTCGTAGCACCGCAAGTTTGAAAATCCAAAATTCTGCCCAAACTAACTTGTATGGAAGGAAAGGACTTGTACGTCCAGCAGCGCCTTGCCAAGGAGAGCAAAACACCGTTGTTGTAGCCCTTAATTCTCAGCCTAAGCTACTGAAATTAGAAAGGGGAGAATCACGCTGTCCGTACAGCCGCGACCCTCAAGATCACAATCCAGCACCCGGCCTTGGAAATTCTGCAATTGAAGTTGGTTTACCCACATATTATGAAAACAAAAAATGGCCCAATTTGGTCTACTTTATCCTTTCCATACAGAATTGTTGACAAGAGAAATCGAGTTGGAATAACTTAACAAATTCATACATATCTCTATTATATAGACATTTCAAATGACAGGGATATGAAAATTAATCAGCAACTAATTCTACCTTCCCATATTGAGAGTGACACTTTCAATTACCTAAACCTTATTTTAATTACTCACTACATTAATTTCCATTGGTCATACTCGATCATGCATTGATGCGAGAGATGATCTTGGCTTGCTTCTACCGAGGACAACAAACAAACAAACACAATACTCAATAACAAAAAGAGAGGATCTTGGTTGCTAGACGACTTTCTTCTCTCGTTAGAAGCCTTATATATATAATATATATTCAGAGAAAAAAAAACTTTGACCTCGGGGAAACACGAGAGATATATGTCATCCATGCAGGGAATCTCTATCACGTTTTCTCTTCCTCCCCTTACTATTTCTATATAAATATGCATCATGGTTTGTTTAACTATTCTAACAAGTAAATATATAACATCTTGATTTGTTTTGTTGTTGAAAACAAGACAAGATGGGAAGATCTCCTTGTTGCAGTAGTAGTGAAGAAGGAGGTGTAAAGAAAGGGCCATGGTCTGAGAAGATGAATTGCTTGTTGATTATGTTAACAAAAATGGTCCCGGAAATTGGCAGTCTTTACCAAAGAGAGCAGGCTTGAACAGGTGCGGAAAGAGCTGCAGATTGAGATGGACTAATTATCTTAGGCCTGACATTAAAAGAGGACCATTTTCACAGGAAGAAGAAGCTATTATCATCAGCCTAGAATCTGGAAACAAGTAATTCACTATACCATCTTTCACTAGTTTTAACTTCTTTTTTTTCCTTTGTAGTTAATTAGTTTTGGAGATTTATTGGGCTTTAAAATCGAACTAATAACTGATAATTGTAATTCATGGGCAGATGGTCAAGAATTGCAGCCTGCCTTCCCGGAAGAACAGATAATGAAATCAAGAATTATTGGAATACGCACCTGAGGAAGAGGCTCCTTAGATCGGCGAGAGGCAGCGGGGAGAGGTGGCGGGCGGGAGGCAGAGAGACAGAGAGAGCCGAGAGCTGCGGCCGGGAGGCAGAGAGACAGAGAGAGCCGAGAGGAGAGCTGCGGGAGTGAGAGAGGGGAGGAAGACAGCAAGCTGCAAGTGGTGCTGTAGGGTTTTCAATTTGTAATTATTTTCATTTAAGTCCCTAAGAAAATAAAGAACTTTAATTAGGTCCTAAAATAATTCATGTATTAATATATTCAACAAACGGGCCAGCTCGCGGACCGGACCGGACCGGCTCGTGAAAGCCCGCATAAAAACGGTCCGGTCCGGTCCGGGCTCATTTTGTACGGGTCTAAAATTTGAAAACCAAAACCGCCCATAACGCGAGCGGTCCGGGCTGGCCCGCGAGCCTGAGCCCGTTTTGACAGTGCTAATAGAATCAGTAGTTTCGTCGCTTTTGATCAACATCTTCTTCGTGTCAAAGAAAACCCATTTCTTTCTCTGTCTTATTACTAAAATACTCGTGCATTTATGCTAAAAGATTGATCTTTTTCATGCATGCAAGTATTTTCAAGCCAGTTTAATGAGATTATCCATTTGGGTTTTTGTTGTTTTTCAGTATTTCAGAGTGAGAGCTGAAAATTTCTGATTAGGAGGCTGCAAGGAAGTTACAATGGACGGGGTTTCTTCAAAGAAGAAAAGATACTAGGCCTTAAAGATGATTTCACTGATTTGGTTTTCTCATGGTCTCTTGAGGACATTTTTTTATGAGAATCTCTACAAAGATCAGGTTTTCTATGCTTCAATATATAATCCTGCTGCTTCTTTTTCTTTTGTAAAAAGAACTCTTTCTGTGAGTCCTATTTGATTAGGAACGGCATAATAGTTTACGGTTGAAGTTTGTTCCAACTTTTGAAGTGGTAATGCTATTTTTGTCACTTCTACTTTGTGCAAAAGTTTGCAAATACTAGTCCTTGAAGCAGAGTATGAGATAATTCTTGCAAATAAAAGATTAGCACACTATTAAGAAGTTTCAATAAAGTTTGTATGATCTTGTTTAGTAGGACATGTTGGAACTTAAGATTTTTAAATTTTTGAAAGAAAAAATCAGTAATATTTTTCCCTTAATTTCTTCAATATTTACTACTTTCATATTCTTTCTATTTGTTTTTAATTTCTTCTAGCTTCATCTTGTTGATTTTTCCTTCAAAACCAATGAGGATTAAAACCTTAAAAGGGATTCTTAAAGAGTTTGGCAACACTAGAACTAGATGAGGCAGGGTGTCTCTCTAGGGGGGTTCTATTTGTAAGTAAGCGATTGGAATTTAATTGTCTCAACCATGTGTTACCTGACCTCTTGGAGACTTAGATTTGCCATTCCCCCCCTATTTCTCCTGTGCAATGATGAAGAATCTTATCGGCTAAATCCTGAAATGCTGGAAATCTCTTGTGAGTTCCCTTTATATACAATTGTGATTTCCTAAGTTAATGTCTTATGAATTGTTTCAGGTTGATGAAATTCCTCTGTTATCTCAATCTGTTGAGCATTATCTGGGTTCTTTTGTCTTCCCTTTATTGGAAGAGACAAGAGCACCGGTTGCTTCTAGCATTGAAGTTATAAACAGTGCACCTTTTGCTGAAGTTCTAGCTGTATCTCAAGCAAAACCTTATGCAGCATTATCATATCAGATTAAAGTGGATTTGGAGAAACAGGCTCATAGACCGTGGCAGAGAGCTCTACAGAATTTTGCCTGGAGATATTCTTGTTGTTTCAGATTCAAAACCTGAAACTGTTGCTGACCTCCAAAGGACAACATGCAGATGGAATTTTGCATCTGTAACTCGTATTCCAGAAGAAGATGAAGAAGATACTAGTACATCAACAAAGTTTAGTATCAAATCATCAAGAGAAATTGAAGCCACTGATGGAGAACAAAAGCCACTTTATGTGGTTTTCTTGACAAATATCACTTCAAACAAAAGAATATGGGGCGCATTGCACATGCTTAAAAACCCGAATATTATTCAGAAAGTTCTCTCTGCTGATGCTCTGGTAAGTTCACTTTGATGAAATTTGTTTCTCAAGTATATATTCACATATTTTGAAGATTAATAACTCTTGGAATATCCATGTTTTTGGACCCCAATCCACAAAGCAGGTGAATATTTCCCCCTTGTTGAAATATGCTTTTCATGGAACAAAAATAACAAAGTTCTTCTGGAATAAGATTTTATATTGCATTTTCTGAAACATTATACGTAAAACTTTTGGATCTTTCTAACAGATATTTTCCTCCAGATGGAATCAGCACATACGTTACCAATATGTTATATGATGTAATGTAGACTGTATGGGTTGATAAGCACACTGATGTTTATAAGAGCCGATAGACTTTTGGTTAAAATCCATTATTTGAGTGGAAAATCAAGTTCATTTCCCCACGAACTCGAAATAGTGGATTTTTTTTTTCAGTAGATTCCCACTTGAAATAGTTGAATCTTTTCTTAAAATATAAAAATGAAAGAAATTGTTGAACCTAGATGCTCTTCCCCCTTTTTTACCTTATTTTTTCTTTTTTCTTTTTTGCACTTAAAAACTGTTTTGTTATGAACGAGGTACCTTGTATTTCATAATCAAGCCCCTTTTCTGTCTTTTTGTTGTTGGCCATTTGGATTCCAGAGATGATTGAATCTAATTAAGCCTTTCTCTTACTTTCCCCCTTTCTACAGAACATTAAAAAAGAAAAAACAGAGCTTTTTTTCTTTCTTTCTTTCTTTCTTTTGCCATTTCTTTTGTGTATTGGAGAATACAAATGTTATCATTGTTATTTGGTACTCATTTTTGTCAAATTCTCACTCTGTCCTGATTGAGTGAGCTTTAATATAAAGACATACTAGAACTTTTCTACTTTAATAATTGTTTTATGGAGTACTGTGTTTACGGTTATTGACCAGTAACATCGCTGTTACTGTGGACAGGCTGAAGAATACTGTGAAGTTTGCCCTGCTCAGCACAACATGGCTGAAGAATACTGTGAAGTTTGCCCTGCTCAGCACAACATTCAGTTGAATGAAAAAATTGGATCACCCGTGGAATTTAAGCTGAACGAATCTCAAACAGAGCAAATATGTCTTCTCTTCATAGAATAAAATGCAACCACAGATCACATGTAGAACTTATCTGGGGTCCACCTGGTACAGGTAACATAAGGACCATCAGTCTGATGCTATTTGCACTCTTAAGAATGAATTACAGGGTTCTTTCCTGTGCCCCAACAAATGTAGCGGTAACAGAAATGGCATCTCGACTGGTAAAACTGGTGAAAGAGTCATTTAATGCTGAATCATCAGGATGGGATGGTCTACTGTGTCCATTGGGTGATATCTTGTTATTCGGAAGTTAGAATCGGATGATAGTAGGCGCAGATATTGAGGACGTATATCTTGACTATCGCGTTGAGAGGCTTAGAGAATGCTTAATGCTACTGACTGGCTGGGAGCACTGCATAGATTCTATGACTGAATTTCTGGAGGATTGTGTCTCTAAATCCAAAATATTTGTGGAGAACGAATTGATCAACATTAACAAACGCAAAGATGAAGGAAAAATTCCAGAAGATAAGCCTGTATCATTTCTAGAGTTTGCCAGAACCAGATTTAAAGCTGTTTCCTCACCTCTCAAGAGATGCATGATTACACTCTGTACTCTTGTGCCCAGAAGTTTTATTCTGAAGCAAAATTTTCAACACATGTTAGATCTAATTTGCCTTCTGAAATCAATGGAGACTTTACTATTTCATCAGAGATTGACTTCTGATGAATTAGAGGATATCTTTTCAGTTCAGGAAGCGGGGATGATGGAGGGGTTTCTTAAAGCAGTTGAAATATCATCCCTGGCATGCATGTGAAGCCAATGCCTCATTATGTTAAAAGTGCTTCGGGCGTCTCTTCATAAACTGAGCTTGTCAAATTTGAGCCATAAATCTTTAATGATGGATAAAACTCCAATAGTGCTTTGGTTTTGGGTTTGTTTTTATTAGATGCAGGTACTTGATATGCATTTACATTGATTAGAGACATTTTTGTAACAGGTTTTGTTCAGTGATAAGTTCAGGAAATCTTTTGTGAAGTTAGTTTAAAAAATAAGAAGTCAGTCATAAAGGTTTTACTTAACCTTGCCAGTGGATGGCGACCAAAGAGAAAAAGTGTGGACTTTGTTTGTGAAAGCTCTTCGCATATTAACTGTTTAAAGTTGAAGGGCTTTATGTTGTTTGTTCAACTGACATTATGAAGGAATCACTTCAGTACAAACAAGTTTTGAAGGTGTGGGATATACTGCCTCTGGATGAGATCCTAAAGTTACAGAAACGTCTTGAGAGCATCTTTGTGATGTATACTGATAATTTCATCAATCGTTGCAAGGAAAAATGTCTAGAGGGGTAAATCTTTTGATTATGTTGAATCAACTGTAATTAATACTTGTTATATTTTGGTTCTTTTGTGTGTGTGTGTGTGTGTGAGCTGTGATTGATATATCTCCCTTTATTTTCCCTTGTTCTATTTAGGAATTTGGAAGTTCCCTAGAGTTGGCCTAATTCTTCATCTATTACTCGATATAAGAACCTTAATGACGACGACCTTGTTGGTGATTCTAATAGTATCATGGATGGAAGAAGTTATGTTGAAAATTCAAGAGTTAGTGAAAGTTTGCTGTTGATGAAGTTTTACTCCTTATCAACTGGAGTGGTCAACCATTTGCTTTCAGATCAAGATGGTGGGGAACTGGATCTACCATTTGAAGTAACACATGAGGAGCAGGAAATAATTCAATTCTCCAGAACTAGCTTTGTACTTGGTCGTTCAGGCACACGGAAAACTACTGTGTTGACCATGAAATTATACCAAAAGGAACAAATCCATCATTTAGCTCTGGAAGCCTTTGCTGTGGTTGAGAGCAGTAATGCCCCCATCGTTGCTATGAGAAGGAAGTTTCATCATTCCATAGAAGATTCCGAGGGGATTGTATTGCGCCAGCTTTTTGTGACTGTCAGTCCAAAGCTATGTTATGCTGTCAAACATGTTTCCCGGCTAAAAAGGTGCACATAGTAGTTGATATTTTTCCTTTGTTAATTTACTAAACTCTTGGTACTTCTTGTTCTTTTAAGGAATATGTATGTGCTGCTTGCTGCTTGACCTGTTATGGTGGCGACTTATTTTTCAAAAAAATTTCAGATACAAAAAATGGGAAGATAAGGATCTAATAACGAACAGTTTTAGAGCTTAATGCTTGTTTCATCTGCATACTGCTACTTGAGCTTGTAATGCTATTTTTTAAATAGAAATGAAAGGGCAGAATTGCTACTGCAGGATTGGATGTGGGTTTTCCTGTATATTTCTTCCCTGTACAACTGAAGAGGCAACTGCACTATGAAGTTTGGGCAATAATTTATCTGAAGACAGAAAACTGAGAATGAATGTGTTGTATCAAAAAAAGAAAATTATTGGTTGGTTAGTTACTGAAGCTGCTTATCTTAAAATTACTGCGTGAAATATGTTTGCCTGAATGTCTTTTTCTTGCACTAAGTTTGGTTCACAGAATGGGTTGGAGAGGGAAGGGGGGAGAGGAATAAAAATACTTTACCTAATTGAAAGAAGTCTATCAGATTTCCTTCCCTTTTTTGGCATGAGGAGAGGGGAAGGCAGAGGGAAGATGTATTATAGCCATATAATTTTAACCTTGACTTTTGCTTTTACCCCCAAAGCAAACAATCACGTAGAGTTGTGGGCCAAAGAAACTATATTGTCGTGAGTAAGCTGGCTGCATGCATGTCTTCATTTGATTGATGTTTTATGTTTCCTACTGCTTGACCTGAGAGAGGTTAGAACTCTAGTAACCGTATGTTCACCTAAGTTGAGAGTGCTGAATGGTACTAACTGGTACAGCAAGGAACATGGGTATTTCCTGAAATCAAGGTTACCATGGTTTCTAATGTATCAAAATTATTCATGATATAAGTTGCATAGTAATACCTCCATTTAATATTTAATATTACAAGGTTAAATTGTTATATTTGAAGTTTCATATTACAAGGTGATTTCTTTTTATAAATTTTTTCCCGAAGAGTACCCATCTTCAACTTTTGCATCACTACCTCGTAATTCTCAAAACATAAACTCATTCACATTTGATAAAAGTTTGAAATATGGAGATAGGAGAGAGGAGAGACAAGATAAAGTCTTGAAATATGGAGTTTATTAAATTATTACAAGGGCATCAGAGGTATTTTACTCTAAAAAATACATCGATTTTAGATTTTTCTTAATATGTGTGAAATAACAAATAACCTTATAATATGAAAAAGGAGGTAGTATGGTTTATGCAATCGAGTAGCATGGTCATCTACTTGAGGAAAAGGTACATCAAAGAGAAAATTCTTTTTCTATGACATACTATCTCAGATTTTCAATTGGTTCCTCTATTTTAGACCTTTTTCTTTATAACAATAAATTTCTTCTATTTTGCAGCTTTGCATATGGTGGAAAACTGTCATCAGAGACAAGTTCATTCGATTTTGAAGATATGGATGACATCGATAATTTTAGAGATATACCAGATTCTTTTATTGACATTACTGCTCACCAGTATCTTCTTGTCATTACATTTCAAAAGTTTCTGATGATGCTTGATGGGACACTGCCGGATTCATACTTTGAAAGATTTCACGAGATAAGTAATAGTTCTAGAGGGAATAATTGGAGTTCAAAATCAGTTGCTTTGCAGTCATTCATAAGGATGAAGGAGGTCAACTTTGAAAGGTTTAGTCTCTTCTATTGGCCTCATTTTAATGCATAGCTGACAAAGAATCTCGACTCTTCAAGAGTATTTACTGAAATAATTTCTGATATAAAAGGAGGACTACAAGTGGGTGAATTTGACATTAAATTGAGCCGGCAAGAATATATTTTGATGTCTGAGAGTAGAGCATCTACACTGAGCGCACAGAAGAGAGATGACATCTATGGTATTTTCTAGAATTATGAGAAGATGAAAATGGAACGTGGTGAATTTGATTTGGCTGATTTTGTAATAAACCTTCATCTGAGATTAAAGAATAAGAGTTTGGAGGGTGATTAGATGGATTTTGTATATATCGATGAAGTGCGGGATCTCACCTCGAGGCAAATTGCACTTTTCAAGTATATTTGCAAGAATGTTGATGAACGTTTCGTCTTTTCAGGTGACACAGCACATACTATTGCTAGAGGAATTGATTTCAGGTTTGAGGATATACGGTCTCTATTTTAAAATGAATTTGTCAAGGGATCAGAAAATGAGAGCTCATCTGCAAGAAAAGAGGAGGGGACTTATGACAGCAATGTTCATCTGCATCAGAATTTCCGCACTCATGCTGGTGTTCTTAGATTAGCACAGAGTTTTGTTGATCTATTGTACCATCTTTCCACCAATCTGTCGATTTTTTGAAGCCAGAAACAAGTCTCATTTATGGGGAAGCACCTGTCTTGCTTGAGCCTGGCAGTGATGAAAATGCTATTGTAGCAATCTTTGGCAAAAGTGGAAATGCGGTGGCAAAATTGTAGGCTTAGGTGCTGAACAGGTGATATTAGTATGTGACAGTTCGGCCAGGCAAGAAATCTCTAAATATGTTGGAAATCATGCTCTAGTGCGTACTATTGTCGAATGCAAGGGCCTTGAGTTTCATGTATTCTTTTCTTTGCATTGATGGCCAGCGTGTAAATATTTTTGCAGTAAAACTTGAATCTCTTTAAATTGTTGTTGACTTATTACTCCCTATGATGATTCAAGCCTTGTTTCCAGTGTCCTTGATTTCCGTTCCATGGCTTTTTCAGGATGTTCTACTTTACAACCTTTTTGGTTCGTCACCTCTAAGGAATCAATGGAGAGTCATATATGAATTCATGGAAGAAAAGAATTTGCTTGATTCTTGCTTGCATAACTGCTTTCCTAATTTCAATCATTCAAGACACAGCATCTTGTGTTCTGAACTGAAGCAGTTATATGTAGCTATTACATGAACAAGGCAGAGGTTATGGATTTGTGAGAACGTAGATGAGCTTTCCAAACCTATGTATGACTATTGGAAGAAGCTGTACCTTGTGCAAGTAAAGAAGGTAGATGAGTCGCTTGCTCAAGCAATGCAGATAGCGAGCAGTCCAGCAGAGTGGAAAGAAAGGGGAATTAAGGTTATGTTGCTTGTTGTATTCCTCCATTAAGTCTTTTTTTTTTTTGTTTAAAATTTCTATTCATTTTAACCTATTTTTTTTTCCTAACAATATCATTTTTACAGCATCTCTGCTTTCTTGACATTTATTTCCTTTTCGTTCAAGAAAATGACAAAGTTTGCTCATGCAGCTTTACTGGGAGAAAAATTATGAGATAGCAACCATGTGTTTTGAAAGAGCTGGAGACATAAATTGGGAGAAAAGAGCCAAAGCTGCTAGCCTCAGGGCAACTGCAGATCATTTGCGTAGTTCAATCCCAAAGAGGCGTGTATTATTCTTAGAGAGGCAGCAGAAATATTTGATTCCATTGGTAGGGCTGAGTCTGCAGCTGAATGCTTTTGTGACTTGGGAGAGTGTGAAAGAGCAGGTATAATGAAATTACATACACAATCATCAACTGTTTCTTTGAGGAATTTCTCGGTCATTTTTATAGTAACACATATCCAAGTCATTGTACTGTTGTGTTACTCTTCGTTTATTTGTGGAAGTTAGTACTTTGAATCTTCATTTTGCCTCCCATTGGCCTTGAGGCTTTGTGTTTCTTCTTGTGCATTACTTGTTATACACCTGCATGACTACCTATTAGACTTCAACGGAGAACAAAAAAGAACGTATGAGGAATAGGTCCTAGCACAGAGCTTTTCACAGTGATAACTTGGCCCTGTAAAAAAATTTGTTCCACATCCTGCGCGAAAATCAGTTGGTGGATCTTAATGGTTAGAATCTTACTGTAGGGAATATTTATTTGGAGAAATGTGGAGAAGCTGCACTTAAAAAGCAGGTGAATGTTTTACCCTGGCTAGATGTTATGAACAGGCAGCAAAGGTATATTCAAGAGGCAATTATTTCTCAGAGTGCTTGTCAGTTTGTACCGAAGGGAGACTCTTTGACTTGGGTCTGCATTACATTGAGTCCTGGAAACACCATGATCTGCATGGCAGTGATTCTCCAATGGGTAAAGAAATAAAAAAAATTGAACAGGACTTTTTGGAGAGTTGTGCTCTGAGTCCATGATGAAGTATGTCAGGGCTTTCATCTCCATGGATTCCAGACGTAACTTCCTGAAATCAATAGACCGCCTCGAGGAACTGTTGCTATTGGAGGAAGAATCAGGTAATTTCTGGGAGGCTGCTGAGATTGCGAATCTGAGAGGAGATCATCTACTTAAGGCTGATCTTCTGGCAAAGGCCGGAAATCATAAAGAGGCATCCCTAGACATTCTTTGGTATGTGCTTCCCCAGTCTCTCTGGGGGTCTGGAAACAGAGGTTGGCCCATCAAGCAATTTGCAGAAAAAGAGGAAATATTAAAGAAAGCTATATCGTTTGCTGCACTAGTTTCAGATAAATTCTATGAACTTGTTTGTATAGAGGCTAAGATTTTGTCGCATGGGAATCTCAACTTGTTTGAACTGTATCAATATCTTCAGTATTCAAGGAAGCATGAAGTTCTTAGAGTTGAACTATTATCTGTGAGAAGGCTTCTGGATGCTCACCTTCATTCTAGTGCCGTGGAATACGAGTGGGAAGATGAAATTCTGGAAACGCATTCTGAGAACAAGATTTTGCAGAATCAGGTCTCTGTTGGAACACTAATGCATTTCTGGAATCTGTGGAGAGAGAACATGTTGAATATCTTGCAATACTTAGAATGTTTGGAGACTCAAGATTTCATGGATGTTGGTGAACTTTGCCTGAACTATTATGGTCTGTGTAGACAGTCGAACAATGTCAAGGTAAGCTATGTCATGTTGAAACCGGATGCGGAATGGGTGAAGAAGATTGATTGCAGATCCATGCAGATCAAGAACCTTTTTTCTATTGATGACTGACAATTTTCATCTGTTGTTCGGAGTCATTGCCGTGCAGAAGTAATCTCTGTTGGTATGAAGGTTCTAGAAACACTTGAAGCCCTTTATAATCTGTCACTGAAGAGCTCATCCTCTTTGTTTCGTCATAGCATATGCCTCAATTTATATTTATCAGGTGACGAAGATTTTAATTGGGGTGTTTCAGAGCAGTGAGAGTGTTCGAAGGAAGTTTCAAAGGTTTTTGGGACTATCAACCAAGTACTTAGAGAATGTTTTTCCATTAGATTGCCACAAGGCACTGGAAGAAAATATTATTTCACCGAGGCAAACTGAGATTTCACGTGATCTTCTTGAAAAGTGCTTATCAACAGTGTTAGTGTCAAAGGTGAACTTACCTATGGACAAATAGGAAGGGTGATGATGATTTGGCTTGGATATGGAAATCCAACAGCTGCAATATACAAGAAGATTGCTGAAAGATTCGATAAAAACCTGTGTTGGAAAGCATTCATTCAGATTCTTATGAGAGAATGCAGTTAGGATCTTTGTCAGAATCCACATCTGTAAACCGATTAAGAGATTTCGAAGCATGCACACAATTCTCTCAATCAAGTGGATCTCAGGATGGTATGTTACTACCAGGAAGCTTGGACAAGTCAAAAGCAGCTATCTTGGCCAAAGCTTCAAAGAAGATATCACTGATTGAAGGGTTCCATAATGCTCTGAGAGAAACCTACGATGCAAACTGGATGGTGGAAAACTATACATCACCTCATTGTTTCTTGTATCTTGTGGAGCACCTTCTGATTTCGGTTTGTCATTCTAGACATTACTTTTTCACCACAAAATATTCTTTTGTGAATGGCTTGTCTACCTGCAATCTGATGCGTACCCAACTACGACTTTAGCCTCTGACTTACAGTTACGTCCTGAACTTGTCTTTGACTTCGTTGTTCTGATGGCGAAGCAGTTCCTTTATGGTTAGTTTGAGACAGCAGAATGGATTAGGAAATCATATATTAATGTTTATCATTATCATCCGCTTCTAGTGTGGAGACCGGTGGTCATCATGCTTGTTGTGCTTGAACTCAGGGAGGTACTTTGATGTTCTCTATCAACTGCTTGCTCAGGATCACATTAGATCAAAACTGCCGAGACAGTTTGTTCAAGCACTTCCACGCAGAGAAAAGCATAATGATGTGGCTACAAATTTGAACAGATTTGCTGAAGCTTTCAAGGGAATTGGCAATCCTGTAGTGATTGTGAAATTGAGAGAACACCGTGCAAAGATTTCGTGTCCTGATGCAGTTTCTGTTGATATGAGAATGACCCCATGCATAAAGGACATCGTGCCAATCTTGTTCCCAAAAACCACTAAACATTCCCAGGGAGATGAGCCTACTGTGGACAGAGGTCTTACTTCAACTAGTAATAATAGAAATGGGAATGTAACTGATGTTTCCAGCGATGCAGATCAGAAAACGAGTTCAAACCACCGGAGTCTTGGCAAATCGCAGATCATGTGGACACTTATTGAAGATACATTGAACTTGAAGTCAGCAGAGAACAAAACTGATGCAGATAACACTAGAATTTCTACCGACGTCTTGAAAATTAAGGTAATGCTAATTGAAAAAAAGTTCCATTCTGCAAATCTATACATTTTCTTCAACCATATGCATAAACAATTGCGGAAGAGACTTTTAATATCTAATTTCCTCTTTTGTAGGTGGAATTGGAAGAAATCATAAACTCCTTCGCTGCTGGACTGGCTGAATTGAATGTTAAGAAGTCTAATGTTGGTGAGAAAGAAAGTTTCTACCATGAAGCAAGCAGCAGTCTGAAGGAAATCCGGAAACTTTATGGCCTTTTCTATTGCAGGTAAGTATAGATTGGAATTTATTTATATCATTGTGGAAGACAAGTTACATAAAACTGTATGAAGTGGGGAACATTTATTTGAGCGTTGAAGTGAACTTCATAACATACTTATTTTGAGATATCTCAGTTAGAAATAGAATATCTTCCAAATGGTTGGTTTCTCAAATTGGATGAGAATACTAGTCAATCCTGATGGGTTAAAAAAGAAACTTTGTTCTATTAGTATGCCACAGTTCCATTATGTGTTCCTTTCGCTATGTTGAGTATTTGAAATCATTAGTCTATTTCCCAACTGAAAACGCATTGATCCTTTTCCCCAAATCAATTTTTCAGGAATATGTTTGTGGTAAAAACAATTTATTTCTCGATTACCCTTTCTATTATACTTCTCGTGTGTTCTTGAAGCTGTGAAAGCAATATTATATTTTGTCCCGTCTACCTTGGGACTTCAGTTAAAACCAGCAGCTGTGCTTATTTACTGAATTTAGATTGTCTCTTGATTTCTGTTTCTTTTTCTTCTCTGGTGATGCTTATCTAGCAGAAAACAAACAAATAACTTGGAGCTTGTGGAGAGAATTCAGTCAAGATGGCCTATGCTGGATACCTTCTTAAACGAGTTATACATGTCCAGAAGTGATAACAAGGCTAATGACACGGGACACGATTTGCCTCGGTTGCGTTTATAAAGAAATACAGAAGGAAATTGAAGGATACTGTGTGAATTAAAGTTTCAAATGGAGGTTCATGGAAAATTGAATTAGCCCATCACGGGAAAAATAGAAGAAAATTACGGCTTCAGTAGCTATTTGTGTGATGACAAAATTTGAAGCTGATTATGCCAGCGAAAGACTTGTGGAAGAAAATTTAATTGTTCCTATGTAGAGAATCCATGAAATGAAGATGATTGAGAGGAAGGTGATTGTTTGAAGATGGATCTCTTCTAGTTCTTGCTTTTGGGGATATTTCTTCTGCCGTGCTTTAGTTAATCATTATTAATTTATAGGGAATTTTTTATCTGTAAATTTTAATTTGTAGGGATTGATTCATCCTTTCTAATGTAAATAGACATCCAAAACGTAATATTTGATTCGTTGGAGTGTCAAATACTATTTGCTTTTTATCTTTCAAGTTTTTCTTTGTGTAATGAAATATACGGAGTATTTGTATCTTTACACCAAGTATCTAATAGTATTGTAAAACTCGAGTAATAAAAAAAATATATTACATGATTGTTACATAAGATAACATGTTACTTATTTTAGTGGATATTTTTATAACTATTTGTGCTTATTTATAACTTGGAATGCATATTTATTTTTTGCGGTAGTACATTTTCTAATACCTATGAATACTTATTTTTATAACTAAATGTACATATTTTTCATAATCAATAATGATTATAATATAAAACAAGCAAACAGGTGACTGTAAGTGAGTGTCTACTTTTATAACTTAGAATACTTACTCTTATAATTATATGCGTATCTATTTTGATAAACGTATGTGCTTACAATGTATATAACATGCATGATGATTACTTTTTTAAAGTACATTTTTTTTATAACTTCGTATTTCTCTTTTTCACTAAGGAAATTATAATATAAAACAAGCAAAATGGATAACTATAAATAACTGTACCTACTTTTATAAGTGTATGCTTTTATAACTGTGTGCCTATTTCTATAATCATGTGTGCTTACAATGTATAACATGCATGATAAGTAACTTTTTTTTTTTACATGTTATACATTGTAAGTATACACAATTACATCAACAAAAAATGTGAGGAATGGAGAGGAGAGTCTGTAGTTGGTGGAGAACTTTGACAATTCCATAAACATTTTCTCCATCTATTTTTGCTTTAAATTACAAGCCACATCTACATCTGTATATGAATCATATGCAATGTCTATCAGTTAGAACATAAAATTTCAGCACATTGAACATTGAAAGACTCGATAGAAGAATAGGAAATATTGAGAGGTACATAATTAGTTGTTTACTACCAATTTAATAATAACTTTGTGCCAGAAGCGTGAGACATGGTGGGAAGTGAACAAAATGGCATGTAAAATATTTTGACGAAAGGTCAAACTGCTGTGATTAGAGGGCATAATTAGGGCCCAAGAAAACGAAAGAAATTTAAAGAGAGTGAAAATATCAATAAATGAATAAAATTGAGAAATCATAAAGTGATAATGTGAATCATTCATAAAAAGATAGGTGCTCACTTCTTTCAAGCTCTGACCTGCAACGTTTCTCCTGCTCAGCAACAATACTTGACACAATTTTTAGTTTATGCTCTCTAAGATCCAACAGTTTCTGGTTCATGCTCTCTTAGATTTAACAATTTTTTACAGCTTGGTCTACAGTACTGTCGGGTTTACTAAAGCTAGAAAAGTTATGAAAGGCATCAACTAAAGATTGACTCAAAAGCATAAACCCAAACGCTAATCCTCTATTTGTTTGAAGCTGAATAATCAAGTACAAACAGTTTTTAAGTAAACTTTGACGAACCTATCGAGATCCATGTCAATGATCCTATTTAAAAGTATAGAACAATTAACATGTATAATCAGAAAATAGTCTATGTTGCTAAAGGAAACACTCGACTAACAATATCGTCAAATCTAGCACTATGAAAGGAACATCCGTTAATTATCCATTATAAAATTTGATAAATGAAGAGAAGATAACTATAAATCTAGCTACAATAATATTTTGTAAATTGCACATAAATAAGGTTTGAAAAATATAAATAACAGGATTTGAGAGAGCCAATCAGTGCATCTACACTATTTGAGTCAATTTAGTTTTAAAGATCTACTCTTTTGTATCTAGTATGACTTCTTTTGTTAGATAAATTTCAAAAGAATAATTGAGACAAAAGTATAGACCAGTGGAATGGCTGTCTGTTGCAGATTGCGGCATTGTAACTTCAAGAAGACAGAATTCCTCCACAACAATATATTGTTTCTCCACCACCACAGAAACAACAGAGGACTAATCTTTAGGTATTTGTTTCCGCACTTGTGATAGGTCATGCGGAAGCAAACACTAAGAAATTTTGAGAAACAATTTCGAGCTAAAACTTCACTGAGGCGCATCAAACTGTTAACTTGACTTGGTGTTGCTATTAATACTTGAAATAAACAAAAATTCAAGTGATGCCAAAAGTTCTCTTCAAGTGACAACTTCTGGATCTTGACAAAAGAAATTTGAAAACACGGGACTCAAATTACTATAACGATGAATAGGCTCCAAAAGTTGTTAGACATGCTAAAGCTAAGAGCCATAATTGTATTTACTTCAAATGATAAGAATCAAAACTGACGTGATCAAAGTTTACTAAAACAGTTTTAATCAGAGAAGCAAGTTAGAAATAATTAGTGATATAAACCAAATTAGTTGGTATTCATTATTAGACTTCATAAGAACATTAAAAAAAAGTACCTTTTTACTATTGCCTTGGAAATCTCCTCTCCATCTCATTTCAACAGACCCTTATCAATTCTTCAGCAGCTTTATCAGATAGCTTTGGGTTCTATTCGAATTTGAAACAACAGAAAAGAGGAAAAGGACAAATCTTAAAAATGATCTTCTGAAGCATAATGAAATTCAACATTCCAACTCAATCTTTCTCAAATGCAACCTCCAAGTAGAGCCACAAGACCCATGTACACATGTAAAACCACCAAAACAATCTCATATAACAGATAAAAACACAACTTATCTAAGCCACCCAACTCTTTAGATACTCATTTCATTTAATTATCTAGTAATCAATAGGTCTAAGTTCTACTATTAATTGTACACAACAAAATACACAACAAAAATGCAAATCTCATCACAGCTAAAAGAGCCAAAATAATGGTTAAACCTATTCAGCTGTAGGAAGGAGTGATCGATAAACTCTTTTAACTTGTCAAATGTCAAAAAACAAGACCAAATATAACCCATAGAAAATATTCACATAAAAGAGAAATATTTCCATAAAGGAACTCTTTAGCATAAAGGAGGAGAAATTAATCAGGCAACAAACTGGTAATTCCTAGCAAAATAGCCGGATGATAAGCCATGATAACATAAAATTCGGGAAAATAAGCTCCCATCCAAGCCAAGTTGATAGTTTCACTAACTTCATCGATCTTATGACCACATAAGTAATCAATTCAATAACACTTATTGCAAGATTTTCTATAAACTCCATAGATCACTAGGAACAGCCATATTGGGCAATATTTATCATCTGATTCTCATAAAAACTCACAAAAGATATAGCAAATTCATGCCGCTGAAATCATAAAAAGGAAGAAGACAAACACATAACAACACGATAATAAGCCTTGAAAATGAGTAAAAGATGGCGATCACAAAAAATGTCATCTTGGATGTTTTCCCTAATGCCCTTTACTATTTTTCAGGTATCCTTTTACACATTAAAGCAAACACATAGAGGGTATTAAAGACATCCACTAATTTTTTTTACCATAAAACTACCTGATTTGTGAAGAAAATGCAGTCTGATTTGTACTTTCAGCAGGATATACCCAAGAAAAATGTATCCTAACATCAAGTGTAAGAGTCTTGAGGTAAAATTCATTCTAGTGAAAATTTCTTATGATAAATGCTCCAGGAACTCCAATCTCTTCCTGGTAACCTCATTCCTGTTGGACTCTTTATTAGCACAATTAAGGAACTATCGCAAGTTAAGAGATCATCACCCTTAAAGTGATGCGAGTGAAATGCCGGATTGTTCTCTTGTCCTTCATACTCAGATGTTGTCCCCATCCAAAGTGGTGTTGTATGATTTGTTCTTCTTCAATACATTTGTATACTTTGATTGTATATGTCCATGATCACCAAATCTAAAGCACCTGATTCCTTTTAGATTATCATCGTTGAACCTTCTCTTCATTTGATCAAAGTATTGACTTGGAAAGCAACATGTTTATCTAGTTGTTTGCTAGGTAAGGTCATCTCATAGGCTTGTAATGATCCAATTAGCTTATCAAGCTTCATAGTTGACATATCCTTGGCTTTCTCTGTTGCTGTAACTTTTGTTCTAAATCTTTCAGGAAGAGATGTTAAAGTATTCCTGACAAGCTTTTCTTGATCAAAACTCTCACTAAGTTGATATTTTTAATTAGCTATGTCGCACTTGTTGAATATCAGCCGCTAAGGGGCTTTTCTTTCTCTCTTTTTTTTCTGATATATTAGGTGGAAGAGTTAAAGACTCAGTTCCTTTGATTTTTCTTTTAGCTTTTCCAAAAGGAGATGATCAAATTCATTCTTTTTGCAAAAGTCTTTAGACTCATCCTTCAGTATAACTCAATAGTTTCATCTTTTCCATTCGCAGCTCTTCAAACTTACCCGTCAACATTTGAAGTCCAGTAATCCTCACTTTGTCATTCCCTTCACGTATTGTTTGCAAGGTATCACATGCATCTTTTGTTGTGTTGCATTGGGATATTAACTTAAACTGTTCTTAGTCAACACCAGCGAAGATAGTATTTAATACCATTGCATTAGATGTTATCATTAAGAGTTTGGATAAAGATTCTCATACATACCTTCCAGTAGGGATAATTATTGCCTTCCAACAATGGGGGATGAACAACTGATCCTCCTTTGATTGAATTCATGTTCGTTCACTTGTCAACCTTTTCACAAGATCTCGCCTTGTTGACACCAGCAAACCTACTGAAGTGATTGGACTCTAATACCACTTGTAAGGTTGAAACAACTTAAAGTAACACTTAACTTCTGCCTTATGTTATGGTAATAAACAACATGTGTTAACAACACAACTAAAACAGTATAAAAAAATAACAGTAAACGAAGAATTATTAACGCAGTTCGGCTACGAAGCCTACATCTGTGACCCTATGGTCATTGACCCAATTTACTAAATCAGGAGAAATACAAAGTGACAGTTGTACAACCCTATGTATTGCACACCACCAATACCAGCAACTGACACAGGTTGCTTGGATAAAAATTATTGCGTATTAGAGTAGACACACTAGGTCTAATACCCTCAACAACAATAAAAAGTATCCAGAAGCAAAGCACACCCTAATCCTACTAACTACTACAATGATACAATGAAAATAATATGGTGTTGGGTGAAATACAGTGACACAACACTAGGCACTTGACTCCCTATGAATTTTTCCCTTGAAAATGCTTCAACTTCTTCACAGCACTCTTGTGTGTATATTCTCTTAATTTTCTTAAAGAAATGAGGCCAGAATACTTCATATAAATAGCAGCCAAGGAAACCTAAGTTGAGAAGGTCTTTTACTTGTGGTAAAACTCTTCAGCACCAGTCGCACCATTCCAAGACTTATCTTTCAACTTCCTTTGATGATCTTAAAGCCTTCTTGACAATCTTCAATACTTCTAAGCTATTTTGGAGAGATATGGGGATAAATATTTAGAGATAGAACTCTTACTCAGACACAACTTTGCTAAATAAATCAAACTATGCCAATATACTTATAACACAAGTAGGAAACAAATTTCCCAACATGTTCAATAAAGTATACCATACAATATTTGTAGCAATTAGGAAACTTAGCATGAACATTTATTCAGACACTATCAACTCAATAATAGCACATTGCAAAATTCACAATAAGTAAACAAATCCCTAATCATTGAACTTAATTGAAAATTTAGGTACCAAATTCTTCAACATACTTCCACGGATTCCCAAACCCAATAAAAACAACAAAAATTACATTGGACCGAAACAGGAGAGGAACGAAAACTTATTAAACTAATATCAACTAAATGACAGCACATTGCAGAATTCAGAATAAAGTAACTAAACCCTAATCAGTAAACTGAACTTGAAAATAGGGTACCAAATTTTTCAATAAAACTTCCACAGATTACCAAATTCAAAAAAAAACAACAAAAAACACATGCGACCGAAACAGAGGAGGAAGGAAAATGTTCTGCAACAACAATTTTAAATTTCAGGAGTGAATGTTACTGCTTACAGCAGAAGGATACTTCAAAAATGGGATTCAATTTCACGGGTTCAACGATTGAGGATTTCTTCAACAGCTGCAAAATTAAATCCCCGGTAACAGCCCTTGTAGAATTACGTCTCAACCAGCTACTAAGACTGATCGGAAGCTCTGTACTTTACTGCGGATTTCTGTAGCTACCGACGAACTTGCATTCCTCCAAAGAAATGTTATGTTATTAGGGCTCGGCGATGTAGATACTAGTAAATCAATGTCTTAGATTTAATATTGGTTCTCATCGGGAGAGTATCACGGGCAGTGTCAGTGTACAACTAGGGTGGACATCACCGACGTTCGGCAGTATCGTGTTGATGGCAGATGATGGGAGTAGGAGATGGAGTGAAGAGTAACTTTCAAGATTTATTTTTTATTTAAAAAATATATTTCAAATATATTAATTAATAAAATATTAATATCTCTTGCCTATCAAAAAGGTTGTCCAAAACGTCCATGATTTTCTTACTTAAGGATTGGACAATCCAGATTAATCCAATTTTGATCTAGCGGCTGGGACTCTTTCCTCCGCCACACAGAAAACCACCCAAAGACACTATAGTTGGATCCTTATTTTATTATTTATAACTAATTCGATCATTTTACCATAAATATAGATCCAATGTGTGTCCTCACCAATTCTTAGTCCAAAGTAGAGTTTTGGTGGTCCAAACATCCAAAATACCCCCAAATGGTCTTTGACAATGAAAGAATTGACCAAACATGTTCTATCCTGAACAAAAGTGGCACCAAAGTTGCATTTATGATACCCTTCTTTTGAGAAAATCTACTCTTTTGAAGTCTCATGCATTATCGTGTACCTTCTTAGGAGTGAAGCTCTCCAATATTATATTATTAATAATCTCATACTATTAATGCTTCATGAGAAGCACTAGCACAATCGAAGTATTTTTAGTCTTCATTTTAAGAAATTTGTTTATGGTAGAAAAACCAAAAATCATGGGGTGGATCGAACTAGGCTTACTCAAGATTGTCTAGTACATTTTTTAGTATATTCTCTAGTAACTTTTTTCAGAATGTACTAAAGAAATAAAGAGTGTACTAGAAGATTCTGGTCGAACTTGGTTAACAACCTATAATGGTTCTCAATAGGGACGGAACTACAGGGGGCTCGGGTGGGTTCGAGCCCCCCTGACAATTTTGTTTTTTTTTTAATAAAAAAAATTTAGGGTTATTTTACATTCAAGACCCCCAGTTTTTTCTTTTCAATTTAGCCCCCCCAAAACTTATGTGCTGATTTTAAAATTAAAAAAAATACACACACCTGAAAATCCTTCAGTTTCTGTCTTCTCTCTCTCTCTCTCTCTCTCTCTCTCTCTCTCTCTCTCTCTTCAATTCCCTCCTCCGCTCCACAGACAGTTCGCTCCTCCTTCCTCAGTCTGAGCTAGGCGGTGCGCGGCGCAAGACAGCGGGTGGTGCCGATGACGACGACGACCTTGGCGGCGGCGGACAGTAAGTTGCAGTAGCCAACAGACAGACGGCTTCCCTGTTCTTCAAACTTTGAAGAAGAAAAAAGTAAGTGAAAAATGTGAGTGACACTTCTGCACGGACGTTGAAAAATAGTATAGATGATTTCTTTGCAATAAATGGATTATCAATTTCATAACTCATAGGTCAAGGTTACGATGGGGTGTCTAATATGCGTGGCTAGTTGAATGGATTGAAAAAAAAATTTTAGATGAAAATAAGCACGCATATTATATTCATTGCTTTGTTCACCAACTTCAATTAGTGCTTGTGGCTACTTTAAAGAAAAATGCTCACGTGTGTAGTTTTTTTGAGTACTTTGCTAAGATTGTAAACATTGTTGGAGCTTCGTGTACAAGAAAGGATGCTCTTCTACGAAAGCACTATGATGATCTTGTAAAACGTCTAGAAAGTGGAGAAGTTGTTACAGGAAGGAGCAAGAATCAAGAAAGGAGTTTAGCTCGGCCAGGTAACATTTGTTGGGGCTCTCACTTCAAAACAATAACTCGGATTTCGCATATGTGGGATGCAGTGACACATGTGCCTGAAACTATATATGAAGATGCTGATGAGTTCAATAGTCGAGGCATTGCCTGAGGTTTGATTGATAAAATGTGGTAGTTTGAATTTGTATTCTTTGCTCAATTAATGGTAAATGTATTGGCAAAAACAAATACATTGTCAATGTGCCTACAACAAAGGACTCAAAACATAGTCACTGCTGTCCGGATGATTCAAACAATAAAGGAAGATTTGAAGAAGTACAGAAAGGATGATGATTATTAGGAGGAGTTATTGGGTGTCGTTATTGCATTTTGTATAAAAAATGATATTTTCGTGTTGAATATGCAAGATCCTTTACCAGGCCGAGCTAGATTATTGAGGAGTGTGGATGGGCAGCCAAAGACTTACTACCATTTTTTTCGTCAAGACATCTTTTTTGAGGTAATTAATTTCTTTTTTTTTTTAACTTAATACCTAATACTCAATTATTTGTAATATTACAAATTATTAAATGTTCTTTTCTCTATTTAATATTAGGTATTTGATTTTATAGCCAAAGAAATGGATGATCGTTTTACGGAGTCAACTTCAGAGCTACTTATTTGCATATCATGCGTTGATCCCAGAGATTCCTTTGTGAATTTTGATCGGAATCAGTTACTCCGTCTATCTCTATTCAGATGATTTTTCTATCTCTGATAAGTTTGAGCTTAAATCACAACTTGATACATATATCTCTTACATGAGATCAAGTGATGTGACAACTTTCTTTGGCCTTACTAATATTTGAGTTCTCGCAAAGAAGATGGTTGAGATGAATACTCAAAAGTTTTTTACTTTAGTTTATCGACTAATTGAGTTGGCTTTAGTCTTGCTTGTTACTTCAGCGATTGTTGAAAGATCGTTTTTTGCTATGAAAATGATTAAGAATGATTTGCATAATAGGATGGGAGATGAGTTTCTCAATGACAGTTTGGTTTGTTATGTAGAGCAAGAGATTTTTATGAGTATTGAAAATGAAGACATATTGCAGCAGTTTTAGAATACGCAAACTTGAAGAATAAAATTGCCATCTTAATCATTCCGTTCACATATAAAACTCTATTTGAGATCATTTTTCAGTAGTGATTTCTTTTTCATTCTTAAAGTATTTGTATGAATGTTAGTTGTTTTCATATTAATCTTCTAATTGTTCTAAATTAATTGCAGGTCATATTGGATTTCGTCTTCTAATCGTGCTCATATGTTATCTCAAGATTCTGATTAAGATTCTCAGCTTTGATAGAGGTATTTATCTAGTGAGTGATGGGCAATCATTCTTCGTGAGTGATGGGTGATAGCTCCTCATTGGTAATGGGCGATTACCTATTTTTTGCTATTTTATTTGTAAATTTAGAACTGTAATGCTTATCCCATGAGTGATAGGTAACCATTCCTCGTGAGTGATGGGTTGATGTGGAATGATCTTCAAGAGCATAAAATTTTGTCCAAGAAGTGAGGGAGAGAACAAACAAAACAAGTGTAATAAGTAGAAGAAAGTGCCTTTGAAAGGACTTGAAAATGTTAAACTTCAAGCAACCTTGGATATATCAAATCCAAGACCTCAAGAAGGTTTAAACAAAATCTTTTCTTCAAAGTTCAAGCAACCTAAGATATTTTGAACCTTAGACCTCAATGAAACAAGAAGAAGACCTCAAGACTAGTTTTCTACAAGAGTGTAGTAACTAGTATGAAGGAATTTTTTTTAATTTTTTATGATCAACCTTGAAGCTCTTGGAACTTTCAACAAGTCTTCAAAGTGATTTTTTCTTTCAAGGAAGTTCACCCTTGAAGAAGATAGAAAAACTAAGCTAAGAACTAAGAATACCAAGAGAAGAACCTTTGTCTTGAAAAATTTCTTGATTACTTCTTCAAAATGGAAGACTACATATTTATAGAGACTTGAGGGAGAAAATAGGAATTTTTCCCTCTCATATTTTCAGCCCAAAGGATAGATATAACCTATACATACAATTGATAAGATAATAGAGGTGTTTTAATTGCATTTGGACTATTCTAGAGCCCTAGTCAACACATTGCCAAAAGTAGGAGGCAATTTTTCAGCTTGGGCAAAAGGGATTCCAACTATCTACCAAGGTAAATTTTCAATTTCTAACTTATTCAAAAATTAGGATATTGCCCCATAAATTCTTGGACATCAAAATTTAATCCCCATAAAGTCTTGGACATCAAAATTGACATCAAAATTTAAGCCTTGAAACTTCTCTTGCTCAATTTGATCCTTGTGACTCTTTAGTTGTTTTGCCTTCGCTCTTGTCACAACTCCTTGGATGTTCTTGCATGTCTAACCGATTCACATCATCCTCCCCCTCTTGAAAAGGATTCGTCCGCGAATCTCCATGACCTATATCAAATAAAGAGAGATCGGAAACATTAAAAGTGGCACTAACATTATGATGTCCCGAAAGATCAACTTTATAGGCATTGTCATTAATTTTCTCAAGGATTTGAAATGGCCCATCTCCCCTATCATCAAGCTTAGACTTTCTTTGTTGGGGAAATCTTTCCTTTCTAAAATGCACCCAAACCCAATCACTGGGGTTTGAATACCACTTTTCTTCTTCCCACATTTCTTTTCTCTACAAGCTTTTTGTTGGAGTTGACAATGGCTTCATGGACCTTTGCATGAATTGCTTTCACAAAATCAGCCTTCTTGCTTGCATCCTTGCTTAATGCTTGACCTATAGGCAAAGGAACCAAATCAAAGGGAGTTAGAGGTTAAAACCATAAACAACTTGAAATGGAGAATGAGAAGTAGTAGAGTGAGGTGCCCTATTATAAGCAAATTCAATGTGTGGCAAATACTCATCCCATTGCCTCAATTTCTTCTTCAAAATAGCCCTTAGAAGTTGGCCAATTGTTCTATTTACCACCTCGGTTTGTCCATCCGTTTGTGGATGGCAAGCTGTAGAATAAAGCAAGTTAGTACCAAGCTTCTTCCAAAGAACTCTCCAAAAATGGCTCAAGAATTTGGTATCCCTATCCGACACAATAGACCTTGGAATTCCATGGAATCTAACTATCCAAGTAAAGAACAAGCTAGCTACATGACTAGCATCATCGGATTTCCTACAAGGAATAAAGTGTGCCATTTTAGAGAACCTATCCACAACAACAAAAATAGAATCCATACCTCTAGAGGTCCTAGGTAAACCAAGAATAAAATCCATAGAAATATCAACCCAAGGTTCTTTAGGAACTTCTAATGGTGTGTAAAGTCCATGTGGAAGAGTTCTAGATTTAGTTTTCTTGCATTCAATACAACTTCCTACGAATCTTTCTACATCTCTTTTTAAATGTGGCAAAAAAAAAAAATGTTCATGAAGAATTTCATAGGTTTTAGTGACACCAAAATGTCCTATTAAACCCCCACAATGTGCTTCTTTGACAAGTAGAATTCTAGTAGAACAAAATGGTATGCACAATCTACCTTCACAATAAAGAAATCCTTCATGCAAAAAATATTTTTCCAAAAGGTGCTAACAAGCATTTCTCAAAAATTTCCTTAAAGTAATGATCACTAGAATACATTTCTTTAAGCATTTCAAAACCCAAAATTTTTTTTTGAAGGGTGGATAAGAGAGTATACCTTTTAGATAGAGCATCGGCCACCACATTCTCCTTACCTTTCTTGTAATGGATGACATATGGAAATGTTTCAATGAACTCCATCCATCTTGCATATCTCTTATTGAGTTTATGTTGGCCCTTGAGAAACTTCAAAGCCTCATGATCGGTGTGCACAACAAACTCCTTTGGCCATAGGTAGTGTTGCCAATGCTTTAATGTTCTTATTAAAGCATAAAGCTCCTTGTCATAAGTTGAGTACCTCACGGCTGCCGCATTAAGTTTTTCACTAAAGTAGGCTAAGGGCTTTCTATCTTGCATAAGTACACCACCTATACCAATGCCGGATCCATCACACTCCACCTCAAAAGTTTTCTCAAAGTTTGGTAGTGACAAAAGGGGTGCACTACACAACTTTTCCTTCAACAATTGAAATGTTTGTTCTTGTTTTGTTTCCCACTTAAATCCTTCGGTTTTCTTGATCACATCGGTCAAAGGGCTAGCAAGTGTGCGGAAATTTTTGATGAACCGCCTATAGAAACTTGCTAGGTCATGGAAACTTCTCACTTCCGATGCGTTTCTTGGTGTTGGCCATTCCTTAATTGCTTGGACCTTACCTTCATCTACTTGAAGTCCTTGTGTGCTTACCACATAACCTAGAAATGTAACTTTCTCCAAACAAAACTCACATTTTTCAAGGTTAGCAAAAAGCTTTTTCAATTCTCAAGACATTTAGTACTTCCCTAAGATGTTCAACATGCATTTCATATGTCTTGCTATAGACCAAAATATCATCAAAGTATACAACAACAAATTTCCCAATAAAATTCCTCAACACATGATTCATTAATCTCATAAATGTACTAGGAGCATTAGTTAATCCAAAGGGCATAACCATCCATTCATACAAACCAAAGTTAGTCTTAAAAGCGGTTTTCCACTCATCCCCTTCTCTCATCCTAATTTGATGGTATCCGGATTTCAAGTCAATTTTAGAGAAAAGATTAGAACCATGCAACTCATCAAGTAAATCATCAAGTCTAGGTATGGGATGCCTATACTTAATAGTCATGTTGTTTATGGCTCTACAATCTATACACATTCTCCATGTACCATCTTTTTTTGGAACAAGCAAAACCGGAACCGCACAAGGACTCATGGACTCACGCACATACCCTTTTGAAATTAGATTCTCAACTTGCCTTTTTAGCTCCTTAGTCTCTTCCGTTGGACTCCTATAGGCCGGTCGGTTTGGCAAGGCCGCCCCGGGGACAAAATCGATTTGGTGTACGATTCCTCTAATTGGTGGAAGACCTCCGGGCATCTCATCGGGAAATACGTCTTTGTAATCTTCAATAACCTGCAAAATTTCACTTGAAAAAGAGGGTGAGTGTTCCTTAGATGAAGTAAAAGATTCCCTACAATACAAGAGCAATACCACTTCTTTTCTTTCAATTGCTTCAATCACCTCACTAGGTTTTGCAGAGAAACAATTTTTTTCCTTCATCGCACTCTTCTTTTTTTTGGTCACTCCTTTTCTTTTCACTCTTGTTTTTCATCACTCTTTCTTCACTCTTTTCTTTTTCCTCAACTCTCTTTCCTTCCCCTATTTTTTTTCTTTTGAGCTCACTTTCGGCCCTCTCTTTCTCCCTTATCTTTTTTTGTTCATCTCTCACTTGTTGAGATGTAAGAGGATTCATAGTGAATGTTCTTCCATCCTTCACAAAAGAATAAGTATTCTTCTCCCCATTGTGGAGGGACTTTCTATCGAATTGCCAAGGTCTTCCCAAGAGAAGATGGCATGCTTGCATGGGCACCACATCACATAGTGTCTCATCTTTGTAAGCTCCCATTTCTATTGGTACCACTACTTGTCTCAACACTTTAATTTCTCCACTATCATTTAGCCAATGGAGTTTGTAGGGTTTATCATGTTTTGTAGTAGGTAGTTTCAACTTCTCAACAAGATAAGCACTAGCCACATTTACACAACTACCACTATCAATGATAAGGTTGGCAATCCTTCCCTCAACTTTACATTTAGAATGGAAGATGTTTTCTCTTTGTTCAATCTTGTTATCATCAAAAGTTTGAGCGCTTAGTGCTCTTATGATAACTAAGCTCAAGACATCGTCATCACTTCCTAAAGGATTCAAATCAACATGTTCATCATCCTCACCATTTTCTTCACCCTCAACACATTCGTTACTTTCATCCTCCTCCTTCTCAATCCAACCATTCAAAAATCCACCCTAAAGATCAAAGCTCTCTTTGTCGGACAACTACTTGCATAGTGTCCTACACCATTACATTTAAAGCACTTTGGAGGGTTAGAAATGATTTTACCTCTTTCTTCCATCTTTGGTTTGGTTGGAGGTTGGAAAGTACCTCTAGGAGCCTCCTCCTTTTTTGGCCATGGTTTGAAGTTGAAAGTAGGTGGTTTTGTTGTTGCAACTTATCTTTGGTTGGGAAATGAGGATCGCATCATCCCATTCCTTTTCCTTTGTGATTCGATCTTGTTGGCAAGGTGGCACATGTCTTCATAAGTTGTATGTGGATACAACTCAAGTTGGTTGGCTATCTCCCTATTGAGACCACTAAGGAACCTAGCCATTGAAGCATCCTTGTCTTCTTCCAAGTTCAACCTCAAGATGTAGAGCTCAAGCTCTTGTCTATACTCTTCTACACTTTTTGCACCTTGTTTTAAAGTCATGAGCTTATAATGAAGCTCTCTATAGTAGTGCTCGTGCACAGATCTTTCTCTCATCAAAGCTTTTAACTCTCTCCAAGTATCAACCGGTGGTCTACCACTTCTAACTCTTTAGTTTACTACCCTTTCCCACCAATGTAAAGCATAGCTGGAAAATTCAGCTATTACAAGTCTAGCTTTTAAGAACTCATTACAATTTTTCAACATAAACATGTTTTCTACTTGCCTCTCCCAATCTAAGAAAATGTTAGGGTCATTCTCACCCTTAAAAACTAGGGAGCTTCCACTTCATTCAGTCCAAGGTTTGGTCACCTTGGTCTTTTTCACGGTTTGCAACAAATGGAACATGTTCATGATCATCATATAATGGCTCTCCATGCCTAGCTTGTGGCCTTGGAACTTCTTCAAAGTGTCTAGGCATGCCTCTTCCTCTAAAACCGCCTCTTCTACCACCGTAAGGAGGTGGACGAAGTTCTTCATCAAAATGTGGAGGTTGGTGGAACTCGGTTGTCCTAGAGCAATTGAGTGGTCCATTGCTCCTTGGGGTAGTAACATTGAGACTACCATGAGGACTAATCTCCCTTTGTTGATTAGAGAGATTAGTGACATCCCTTCCTTCTAATATCCCTCATCTCATCTCTTAGGGATTGTAACTCTTGCATTATGAGCCTCAAAGGGTCATCATGTTGGGAGTTGCTAGACTCTTCTCCAAAAGGAGTTGGTGCTTGAGCTTGGATTGACATCTTGGTAGTGTTTACCTCACAAAACTCTCTTGTTTAACTCTCTTTGGCCTTTCCTTTTTGAGGATATTCTCACAACTCTTGCCTTTTTCTAAAGGTTCAAGTCTCAAAGAGTTCTATGAGTTCTTAACAAAGATTTAACACCTCTACTCAAGTTTAAAACAACCAAAATAAAAAAAATCATAAACAAAAACTAGTTGAGAAATATGAGAAGCAAGGAAAATGATATTGAGTCATCCATTCATTTTAAGGAAGTTCAACAACATTTCCAAGAGCATTTGAGTCAATAATGGTAGATTGACCAAATGAAGGAATAAGTACTGAAAAAGGAAAGAAATTCGACTACAGATACAAACACAAAGCTAGGACACTTCAAGAACACAAAAGAATACACAACAAAAGTTTCCAGCAAGCAGAGTAGATGACATACTCGTCTTGTTTGGAAAACTGGTATTTAACCACAAGTCTAAATTGAATGAGGTTTGTCTAGAAAGAATCCTCACTCAACATTCTTGAGTTTAGGCTCAAGAATCAAAGAAAAAGCATTAGTAAAAAGGAAGATATGCTCAGATCATTTCAGTACTTTCTGTCTGCGGAAAAGCCAGGTACACCTTCAAGTTTTGACTATTTTGAGATATCAAATGAAGTCCAAATTAGATGAAACTTGTTTCATTTGTTTCCCAGGTCAATGTAGTATAACTCCATGTAAAAATATTGCAAAGTTCTAGTCATATTCCAGGTCGTTCAAGCATTCTATTTTTGTGATGCCATTTTCCAGCAATCTTGTCTCTTTTCTCTTTTTTTTTTTTTTGGTCTTGTATTTTTTTTTATGTAAGATATCTCAAAAACACTTACTTGAAGGTGGCTCTGATACCAAATGATGTGGAATGATCTTCAAGAGCATAAAATTTTGTCCAAGAAGTGAGGGAGAGAACAAACAAAACAAGTGTAATAAGTAGAAGAAAGTGCCTTTGAAAGGACTTGAAAATGTTAAACTTCAAGCAACCTTGGATATATCAAATCCAAGACCTCAAGAAGGTTTAAACAAAATCTTTTCTTCAAAGTTCAAGCAACCTAAGGTATTTTGAACCTTAGACCTCAATGAAACAAGAAGAAGACCTCAAGACTAGTTTTCTACAAGAGTGTAGTAACTAGTATGAAGAAATTTTTTTTTTTTTTTATGATCAACCTTGAAGCTCTTGGAACTTTCAACAAGTCTTCAAAGTGATTTTTTCTTTCAAGGAATTTCACCCTTGAAGAAGATAGAAAAACTAAGCTAAGAACTAAGAATACTAAGAGAAGAACCTTTGTCTTCAAAAATTTCTTGATTACTTCTTCAAAATGGAAGACTACATATTTATAGAGACTTGAGGGAGAAAATAGGAATTTTTCCCTCTCATATTTTCAGCCCAAAGGATAGATATAACCTATACATACACTTGATACAATAGAGGTGTTTTAATTGCATTTGGACTACTCTAGAGCACTAGTCAACGCATTGCCAAAAGTAGGAGGCAATTTTTCAGCTTGGGCAAAAGGGATTCCAACTATCTACCAAGGTAAATTTTCAATTTCTAACTTATTCAAAAATTAGGATATTGCCCCATAAATTCTTGGACATCAAAATTTAATCCCCTTAAAGTCTTGGACCTCAAAATTGACATAAAAATTTAAGCCTTGAAACTTCTCTTGCTCAAATTTGATCCTTGTGACTCTTTAGTTGTTTTGCCTTCGCTCTTGTCACAACTCCTTGATGTTCTTGCATGTCTAACCGATTCACATCATGGGTGATCACTCCTCATTGGTAATTGGCGATTACCTATTCTTTTGCTATATTATATGTAACTTTGGAATTGTTTGAATGTCTTTTGTACGCGAAATGCATCTATTTTATGGACAAAATTCTAGTAATATTTTTATTGTTCTCCAGCCCCCTCAACATTTTTGTTCTGGTTCTGTCCCTGGTTCTCAGGAGACTGATCTTCACTAGCTATCCTGCACAGAGAGAAAAGGATGACCAAAGAGGGCTTCACCCCCAAGAGAGAGAGAGAGAGAGAGAGAGAGAGAGAGAGAGAGAGAGAGAGAGAGAGAGAGTAGTGAGAGAATAAGAATTTGTTATCAATTATACCTTTAGTATATAAAGTGAATAGCTCAAGGAAGATTCCCATAATATCATCATGGAGATCTTGTGATGATGACCCAAGGGACAAATAAGGAATTATACCTAGATAGGTTGAGAGAAATGTGCCTAGGCATGTGGGCACGAGACATATTCTTAAAATAAAAGAGCATTTGGCAAAGCGGGTTGAGTCCAAATGGAATAGCCTGAGGGCTGTCCCCATCATAAGCCCCCCGAAAAGAAGCTACAAATTGGTTATGGTTCTTTGATTTTAAATCATCATCTTCATTTAGGAGAAATGCATGCTAACGCTTCCCGAGAAGAAATTTCGATAGTACCGGTTCAGGTACCATCATTTCAATCAATATATAACGCTTCCAGTTTTCAAATTTGACTCACAATGTCACTTCTATTTGCAGATCTTTTTTTTTTTCCATAGCTTTACACTTTTTCATTGCGATGTTGACCTCTAGGACAAACACCTCTAAAGCAGCTTTGAAGAAATGTTTGAAGGCTAACACTTCCAAACAAGATAGTTCTTCTTGTTTTGAAGTTAGAATTATCCCTCCCAAAGTTAATCTTGGTTTGGGTGGTTGGATGTATTCCGTTCGGGATTGTTCTATTTTGTTGACATCGAATGCTGATTTACCAACAGCTAATGAAGTGATTGTTGTGATCCAAATCTCTAAGTATGTAGGATTTCTTAGTTTCCCAACCTGTCCTTGTAAATAGAAATGGATAACAAAACAAAATCAAGTATGGACATTATTCAAATTTCTTTGATTAGATGGAAAAACAGAGTTAATAATGCAAGTTAAAGAAACTTTGAAATTCCATTAAAAAATAAAAATAGTAAAGGACCTCCTATCTCTCCATTTTCTTGTTCCGGATTCTTGCCTGCTACATCTTTCTTCCCCAGCTTTTTTTTTTTTGGTTCTTGGAAATATCAAAGAACAAAAGTCAAACCTATTAAATAAGATGATAAATAACCCAACAAAAAAATGATAAATAAATATAAAGATAAGGTGAAAAGAAGGAGTTAGTAGAAAGTTGAGAAGGAAGGTAGAGAAATGAATGGTATATGAAAGTTTCCAATGGGGAAAACAATCCCAATGTTTTCTGTCTCATTAATGTAAAATAATATACTTTATATAGATTGTCCATGTGACGAATCCTGAACACATTATGACTAGAAAACCTAACAAATTACAACTAGGCAGCTAAAATATAATTATACATAGTCTAGGATTTATAAGAATAATAATCATATTTTAATTCTACATACCAATCCTTAACACTCCCCCTCAAGTTGGAGCATGTGCATCAGAAATGCCCAACTTGAAAGCTAAATGATGAAACTGTGTGGGATGAAGAGCTCTAGTGAGAATATCAACTGGCTGAAATTCGCTACGAATGTAGGCAGGGAAAATAAAGCCATCCTGGAAAGCATCGCAGACAAAATGACAATCAATTTCAATATGTTTAGTACATTCATAGAAAAAAGAATTTCAGCAATGTGAAGAATAGCTTGATTATCACAATGTAATGGAATGGGACAATTGATAGGGACATGAAGATCACATAGTAGGTTGGATAACTATTTTAATTCACATAAAGTCATGGCCATAGAGTGATATTCAGCTTCGGCAGATGAACAAGAAACAATATGTTGTTTCTTTGTCTTCCAAGAAATAGGAGACCCACCAAAGGAAATAAAGTAGCCAATAACAGAGCGTTGAGTGATTGGGCAGGTAGCCTAATCTGTGTCACAATATGCAGTTAGTAAAAGTGGAGAATTAGATTAAAGAAGAATGCCACGGCCAGGACTCCTTTTGAGATATCGAACAATGCAGATAGCAACGTCCCAATGAGCACGGTGAGGGGTGTGCATAAATTGAGTATGTGTATGGACTGCGTACGAGGTTGGAGCGAGTAAGAGTAAGGTAAATCAGCTTGTCAATGGGTCTGCGATAGCGATCTGATGATTTGGTTCAGTAGGAGTAGAGGCTGGTTTGGCCCCTAACAACCCAATTCAGAGAGAATTTCTAGAATATATTTTCGTTGGCATAAAAATAATCCTGAAGGATTCTTTGCAACTTCAAGACCCAAAAAATATTTAAGAGTTCCCAAGTCCTTCATATGAAGGCACTTATTCAAGGAATTTTTTAAATTATTTAAAGTGGGTAGTGAATTTTTAGTAAGTAATAAATCATCCACATAAATGAGAATGCATAAAAAAAATATTTTCCCAAGAGTATGTGAAGAGAGAATAATCTGCATAAGACTGTGAAAATATACACTTACGAAGGGCAGTAGTAAGTTTGGAGAACCAACATCGTAGAGCCTGGCGAAGACCGTAAAAAAGATTTCTTCAAAAGACAAACCTGTCCTTGGAAAGATGGGAGAAAACCAGGTAGGGGCCGCATATAAACTTTTTCCTGCAAATCTCCATGAAGGAAAGCATTGTAGACATCTATCTGATGTATAGGCCAACTTTGAGCAGTAGCGACAGAAAGTAAGGTGCGAACTGTAATCACTTTAGCAATAGGAGCGAAGGCGTCTGTATAATCAATACCTGCTGTTTGTGCGTTGCCTAAAACCACTAATCGGGCTTTATATCCTCAATGGTGCCGTCTGCTTTATACTTGGTCTGGAAAACCCATTTACTCCCAAGAGCACATTTTCCAGGGGGTAAGGATGTCAAGGATCATGTGCCATTTTTTTCGAGTGTATGAATTTCTTGTTGCATGGCGTCTCTCCATTTAGGATCAGAAATAGCTTCATAGTAGGTGGTAGGTTATTGAGTTGGTGGCAACTGATGCTAAAAAATGCCTGTGTGAAGGAGAATATTTTCTATAGTCCACAAATTGTGTTACAGGATAAATGGACATACTTGAGAGGTCTAAAGAAGGTGAGGAAGCAGAGCTGGAATAGGATATAAAAGACTTTCATATGGCATTGCAGTCAAAATCTCGGAGTCAAGCAGGTACCTTTTTAGTACGAGTACTTTTCCTAGTAGGTTGTATTGTGTCTGGGAGCTGTTGGTGCTGCTAGATTTTCATATGGGCCAAGGAATAATTCTGCCTTTGCGAGACCAGAGATTGTTGGACAAGATTCTGGGCCAGGATGGACTGTTTTTGCTGGGCCAGTGCCGGAAGAAGGTTCTGGGCCAGTTGCTGTCTCGGTTAGGCCGCATATGAGGAAGTCTCTGGGCTGAGCAACTGGGCTGTGCCTGGGCCGTACGGACTAGGCCGCATCTCGGATGGAAGAGAAGGAAGCTGCTGGATAGACTAGGCTGCTGGCGCTGGGCCAAGCGCTGCCTTTTTTGGATCAGGTGCTGTTTGACTGGAGGTTTGTGGAGGTTGGGCCGTTGGCTTGGATTTTCGTTGGGCTTCGTGGGTCACGGTTGGGCCATTTGTTTCTGATCCAAAATGAGTTGTGGCTGGTGCTCTTGGGCTACTAGTTCTGGGGTGAACAGATGGTTGTCCTCTTGTGTTACAAAATAATTCACTCCCCCTTTCTGCTAAGCCCAAAATTATAAAATCGTGAAAAATCAGGAGTATATTGTAGGGTGTCCGACTCTTTGTAGGGAAATTTGGTTTCATCAAAAATTACATCTCTGGACAAAATAAACTTTTTCCTTTTTATGTCATAAAATCACCAACCTTTCTTGTTAAAAGGATATCCGAGAAAGACACACATTCTGTTTCGGGCTTTGAACTTATCGTTAGGAAGGCTATGATCATGTACATAAGCTAAACACCAAAAACTTTTAATATGAGAGTATGATGGCTTTTCCCATATAGCATCTCATAAGGAGTTTTTCCATGCAACAATGAAGAAGGTGTGTGATTGATAAGATATCCGGAGGTTAGTACATATTCTTCCCAAAATTTTATGGGAAAATAATTTGCTTGAAAACGCAAAGCCCGAGCTACGTTTAGTATGTGCCTATGCTTCTGTTCAACCCTACTGTTTTGTTGTGGGGTGCCAGCAATAGTAGTTTGATGCAGTATGCCATGTGTTGAAAAATATGACTTTAAACATGTAAATTCTGTGCCATTGTCACTCCGTACTACTTTGACGGTTTCATGAAATTGAGTTTTTATCATAGCAAAGTAATCTTTTAGGATTGATGCAACTTCACTTATTTCAGAAATTAGATATATCCAAACAGCCTTAGAGTAATCATCAAGTATGGTAAGAAAATATGAGGCACCTATAGTAGATGCAGTTTTGTATGGTCCCCACAGATCACAATGGATTAACTCAAAAACTTCAGATGCTTTATTATCACTTAAAGAAAAACAATCACGAGTCTGTTTAGCTTGCAGACAGATATTGCAAGGAACAGTTTTAGTTCTAGAGTTTTTGGAAATTCCCAAAAATTTATTCATCACAAAATCCGAAGGATGTCCCAATCTTATATGCCATATTGTGTCAGAATTGAGAATAGTACTAGCATACAATGCTGATGATTTCATCAACTTGTAGAAGAAGATTCCATTCCTCTGCTCACCCACTCCAATCAGCCTCATCGAGATACGGTCTTGTATAACACAAAAATTATCAGAAAGGGTGATAAAACACCTTGAGTCTCGGGCGAATTGAGACAAGAAAATTAGGTTGCATTTAAGTTCGGGAATTAAAAGCACATTTAGGAGTTTAAGTCTAGGAGTTAAGGAAATCGTTCCTTCTTGTAGAGCAATTGTCTTAGCACTATTAGATAGACCAATAGTATGTGGGTAGACATTATTTAAATTGCTTAAAAAATCTTTCCTACTAGTCATATGATGAGAACATCCTGAATCCAAAATCTATAAATTTTTCATACCAAATAATTTTTCGGATTGAGTGGCATTTGTGTTATTTATGATGGTCAACAATTTTGACCATTGGTCACTTGATAATTTGGAAAGTTGTTGCTAGAATCTTCTAGTCTGCTGAAACTTTCTGTTGCTGGGTTTGTTGAAACAGCCGCTACCGCTGCCGAGCCTAGGTTAAAGTCCTCGCCTGCCGCCGCCGTCGCTATTCCTCTGCGCCGAGCTGTCGCGATGCCTGCCCAGGCTTCGATTGTCCGTCTCACAGCTTCTTGCTGAAGCTGTCTTGCTGCTCCTGGAGCTCGGGCAGAAGGAGCGCGAGATCTACTACCGCTGCGCCATGCCATCATCTTGCTATTTCGTCCCGTTGGAGCTCTACGGCCAGTTGGGTTTTGCGTTGAGCTCTACGGCCACCATTTCGGGAACCTGATCAGCTGGAAGCAACTAGCCATGTCGTGGCCAGATCTCTTGCAGTGTGTACAATAAGATTTGGAGGAGGAAGATGGTGCTCGTACTGTTTCGGCGACGGCAAAAGTGGCGCCGTTGCCGGCGGTGTGTTCCCCAGCTTGGATTAAATTATTATGTTGTTCTTCTTCATATATTTGAGCAAGGACTGTTCGCAAATTCGGCATGGGTTCTTGTTGAATCAGATGGGAATGGACAGTGCCATAAATTGCACTATCTAATCACATTAAAAATTGAAAAACCTTTTCTTCCTCTCTTTCATTTATGATAGTAGTTAGAAATTCCGCATCTATGGTGGATGAGAGTTGCGAATAGTTGTCTAATTCATCCCATAATTTTTTCAATTGTGAGTAATATATGTTTATCGAATCTCCTCCTTATTTGCAATTTGCTAAAGCTACCTTCAAGTCATATTTTTTGGCTCATTTCCATCTAAGAATCTTTCTTTTAGATCTGTCCATAATTCATCTACTCTTTCAGAATAATTTATAGAAGATTGAAGAGAGGGTTCAATAGTATTGAGAATCTAAGAATTGATGAGAGTATTAATCTCCCACCATTCTTCTTCTTTGTCTGGGTCGTTTTCTGGTATGGGAATTGTTCCATTGACAAAACCCAATTTTTTCTTTGATCATAAGGCGAGGCACATTACTTTGCCCATTCTGCATAATTATTGTCTTTTTCATTCTCCTTCAACTGGACTACCATTATGATCAGTCTGGGGTTATCTGAGGATGCTACATAGTAAGTATCTTTCTTCATTCTACAGACATGGTTTTCTTCTTCCATGTCATTGTCAACATGACTAGTTTCTTCTCTGTTGTTACTCATTATAAGAGCTTAGACAAAGTAGCTTTGATACCATGGAAGTTTCCAGTGGGGAAAACAATCCAGTGTTTTCTATCTCATTAATGTAAAATAGTGTACATTATATAGATTGTCCATGTGACAAATCCTAAACACATTATGACTAGGAAACCTAACAAATTACAACTAGGCAGCTTAAATATAATTATACATAGTCTAGGATTTATAAGAATAATAATCCTATTTTAATTCTACATACCAATCCTTAACAGTATAGCTCCTGCTTTCTTTACTCACACACACTAGAAGAAAGAGGAGGAAGAACAGAGGAGAAAAGGAGCAACAACTTCTTGGTTCTTCTTGAAATAGAAAGGCAAAAAGGGAGCAGAAGATGGGAGAGAGCTCCAAAAGCTTCCCTAATCTCAATCTTTCATCCTAACATCAACAAATCCTAACCACTTCATATCCTCTTCCATTTTTTGATTTAGCTTCTTGGACTGCTCTTCGCCATTCTCTTCTGGTTTCTCTTATTTCTAGAAAAATCAAGAACAAAATCAATGAAGTTGATGAAAAGCTTAAGAGGAGAGACCAATTGGAGAAAGAAGAAAGCTTTTTTCTAATAGATTTCACACACCTTTGGTGGGTTCCTTGCTCTTATGTTATCCGGAATTGTTCCTCCTTTGCTTCTAAAAAAAATCAAGAATAAAGGTCATCATCTCAGTAAAAGTTTAAGGGAAAAAAAGAATCATGGAAACCTGAGGACAGGCTGATCGAAATAGCACAAAGTAAAAGAAAAGGTTCTCTAGAAGATCCCAAAAGTAAAGTACATGGCAAATTTGAACTATATACCTTAGCAGCAAATTGAATTTCTCCTTCTCCAGCTTTTCTCTGCTGCGGAGAAGTTCTTGATGGAGAAAGAAGTAGAAAATTACATAGGAAACAAAAGGGATTTGCAGAGAGGGTGAGAAAGAGAGAGATGATGCGAGGAAGGTGATAGAGAGACAAAAGTAGGCTTTCTCTAGAAAATGCCAAAGTTCTCTAGAAGTAGTTTGACAACCGTTGGATAAAACAGATAAACGGTCCAAATGATTTTAAGAAAAAAAGGAAACATGAACCGCAATCGGTATGCATTAGATTTGAAAATAAGTATTAACCCTTTCTGATAATGTATTCTTATTCCAACTTATCCAAAAAAAACTGAAAAAATTTGGAGCAACGTGGACAACATAGCCATCCAAACCACCCCACTAAAAGCCAAGATTGCAGGCCAAACTTGGATTTTAGTGTATATATATATATATATAGATAATCCTTTTAGACCAAAAAAAAAAAAAAAAGAAAAAGGAATTCAACAGGGGCAAGGATTCTCTCATCTAGGCTGGAGAGGTCTATTTAAGTTGGTACCAGATGTTAGGTTCCTTTCGTTTTGGCCCTCTTACTTTCTTTCTTTTCATTTCAGTCCATTCCATCTAACCTTCATTGGGTCAAACATTAGATCAAGGCATAAGGGCAAGCATCATTATCCAAGGACTACTTAGAGACTTTTGGAAGTTTAATAACAAACATGAAACATATGTCATTTTTCTAGAGTGAATTTCAAATTAGCCCTATACGTAAATGATATGAGCTGAGATACTCGAGAGATGGTGACACGGGAAATTGCAAGAAGGGTAGTTGAGAAGGACAAAGAAAATGTGGCTTTATTCAAGAAAAGGTACAAGTTTGATGATGAAGAAGATGTCCAAAGAGAGCTCCAAGACACTTCTAGTCTTCATAGTGCAAGAGGAGAACCAAGAGTTCAAGCAAAATAGAAGAGAGGAGGCAAAATAGGGGCACATGGCTCCTGCCGTTTGGCCCTAGCCGGACCTGACATCTCTCAGGTTGGCAAACTTATAGAAGATGAATAACAGCTGGATTCGAGTAGGAGGGATAGTGGGATCCGGCAGTTCACAGATTTCAGCTGCCTAACTCTTCTAGTTTTGTCCCTTTTGACTCAAGACTGGTTTATTATGTTTTGACTTGTAATTAAGAAGCATTTGAATCTGAAAACACTCTTTCGTTGCTATTAGTTGCTAGGATAACAAGATGATGACTTGAGAACCTATAGATACTCTTAGTCCTAATTATATTGATGAATTATGATGAATACATAGAATTTTGCAGCTTCTTGAGAGACTTTTCCTAGGTTTTATTCTTGGTTCTTCTTCTTCTATCATATTTATGTGAATCTTCAATTTGATGTGAATTTGGATTCCATCATCACCCTAGGATCACCCCCCTGATAGAAGATTTTCTTATTGTTGATTGAAAACTCAACACTACACCATAAAACCTATCGAGATCAGAGATCCATAAACCACATAATGAAAGGTGAATTCCTTTATAAATTTGATAACAAGAGCCTTAGAGAAACAAAGTCTCTAAACCCCAAGCTACACAAACTAGAAAACCTAATTTAGTTAACTCTAGGAAATGAACTCCTAGAATCAAAGAGGAATTTAGATGATCAATTGAATTCCCTAGACCTTCAATCTAAGAACAATAATTGATCAACTTACTAAGGAAAATAACCCTTCGAGACTAGCTAAGGAGGTTGAAGAAACTTAAGAACTTGGAGGAATCTCCCAGTATCTCATTTCATCAAAGTTCTTTTTCAAAATGGGAGAATAAGAGTATTTAAAGCAACTATCAGTATTAGGATTAATCCCTTGCTTTGACCTAAGTCTAAAGGGTCATAAAAGACCATCAAACCCCTTAATTGAAGTCACAAATCAAAGAAACCCAAAATTAAAATAAGTAAAATTGCATTAGGAAAATAGTTGACAAAATGCATTGTTCGGGCAGGTCCAGTTCATGAGGTTGCCGATCCGATGAGCTTATTTGCTTGACACCAAATTTTCTGAAAAGCATATAGGGGCCGACTGCCCCGTTTTGACCTTAAATTCTTCCAAATTAACTCTTTTTATCTTCAACAAAGATGTATATCTTTCTGTTATATTTATAATGGAACTTGAATCTCCAGTTATGACCATTGTACCAAAATGTGTTATCTTGGAAATCGAAGGTAGAAAGTCTAACTTAGCATTGGTCATAGAATATCTAAATGAGCTCATATAGAAATGAGATATACCATTCATGAAGATTTCATTTGAAGTCTTTAAAACCACAAAAATGGAATTTTTCCAAAACTGGTCCAGAAATTTTACCTTGCCTCCATTTCGACCATTGTTCAAACTCTAACTCTTGGACTAGAATATAATAGTGATATGAACCAGGATGATCAAGAAGCTAAAGACTCATTTCAAGGACCTATCACTAGAGCAAGAGCAAGAAAGATCAAACATTATGATGATGGCATGGTTGCATTTGTTGAAGAATGGTTGCATTTGTTGAAGAAGTAATGAAGAATGGATTAAAGAGCGAGAATGAAGGCTTTGAAGATGGTGATAAACCTTCCAAAGTGCATGATTCATGCCACAAGTAAGGACCAACAAAGGGAGCATTTTGGAAATGCAAAAGACAAAGGGAAGATGAAAGCAAGACCTATCGTCAAGGGTAGGCACTGTACCTACCAATCACAGTAGGTTTCAAGATGGAATTCTCAAAGGAGCACACAAACAACCATCAATGGTAGGGCACCTACTGTTACCATTGACAGTAGGGTACTTATTTAAGCCAATTTTAGGATGAGATTTTGTGTTTTAATTCTATTTATAGCTTTTAGATAAGGTCTTAAATGTCTTTTAGTGACATAAGACCATGGTCAAAATAGGGTTAAGTCCTAAACTCTATAAATATTTCATATTAGCTCATTTGTGTCAAGTTAGATTACATATGAAATTGAGAGTGTTTGAATTAGGGTTCTAGAGTTCTTCAAGCATTTTCCTAACTTCTATCTAGGGTTTGATCTTCCTTATCTAGATTTCATTTGAATCACTTAGATTGGGATTATCTAGGAGTTCTATAATTGATCATAATTCCTTTTCTATGATATATCTACAGTCCTGTGTTTGTCTTAAACTAGGTCTTCTCTATAGAACCCAATTGGGTAGTGGGCAATCAGCCCCATTGTTCGATTGGTATATAAGGGAAAGATTACTCATCATAAATTCATAGTTCATAGTTGGGGATGAGCTAAGGGTGCTTGATTTGGGGTGATAATCAAGTGGCAAAGGTTCTTGGGATGAAGAATTGAAGATTTGATCTAGCACATCAAATTCCATATCATTTGGTATCAGAGATACCTTCAAGCAAGCTCCATCTTGTGTTCAATCACTGTAAATTTAAAAAAACAAAAAAAAAGAAGGAGAAGAGAGTAGTACGTGATGATCTAAAAGAATATTCATGAAGATCATGTAAAAACTCTTTATAGAAAATTCATGGCAGAAAAATTGGTTGAAAAAGAATTCTAAACGTGATTTTATGTGATAAATTTATTATATATCTAAACTTCTATAAGCTGGGGATTATTTGAAATAAATTTTAATCAAGTTGGAGTTCATTTGATAGATCAATTCGATTGAAAACCAAAAAGTGTTTGAGATTTGTGTTGCAGAAAAAGTGTGAATTAATTCGAGCATAGCTTATGTTATACTGATCCAGTTCAATCAAAATTTGTGCTTAAACTCACCGCTTTTAGTGAAGAATCTATATAAAATTATTTGACTCGATTTGGATTAATACGTCCAGAGCTATTATTGTTTTAGTCACAGGGTGTCATTATCCCCTATTTTATGTGAAAACTTTCTTTAGTACTCTTTCTTCTTTGTTTAGCTTGCTTGTTTTGTTTCATTGTTTTTGAACTCTAATTGATTCCTTTCTTTGTTTCAAAGTCTATGTGGTGATAAATTGACTTCTATTGGCTCTAATTTCTCTTGGATTATTTTTGAAACTCTTACACTACAAGTGTTTGTTGAAAATTCTCTTTGAATTCCTTTGAATACCTCTACTAAGTATTTTGATTGGAATCTACTCTTTGGTTGATTAACTTGGTAGTTTTGGTGAAAGGAGTTTGAAGGCTTAAAGGATCCTTGTGAGGCGAGAGTTTGGAAAAAGACAAAGGGGTGAGCCTATCTTTATAAAAGCTATATAAAGAGTATACACGAGTGAATGAGTTTTTATCACAAGAGTTCACACACTTAGGGAGTGATTGTGCGGTACTTTTTGTTGGTTTTATTGTTAATTTATAGGTTTAAATATGTCTATAGAAGCTCAATTACCTACCCCTCAAAATGAAGGAACTAGTGAAAGTTATCATTCCAATTTAGATCTAATGAAGGTTATCATTCAAGGGCGTGAACAAATGAGAAAGGATATGGGAGAAATAGGGGTCAAGATACTTTGGTGGTCATGATGATGGTCAACAAGAAGACAAAGCTCAAAAAATCAAATGGAAGGTGCCTAGCTTCCATGGTGATAGTGACCCAAATGTGTTTCTTGATTGGCAGTGAAAAGTGGAGAGCCTATTCAATGTGAGAAATTATAGTGAGCATGTCAAGGCTACATTCGCCATTGCCGAATTTTCAGGTTATGCACTTCATTAGTAGGATAAGACTACAATTCATAAATCTAGAATTGGAGCTCCAATGGTTGAGATGTAGACCGATTGAAGATACTCATGGGATAAAGTTTTATTCTGGAACATTTTGATAGGGAACTTCATTACAAGATAATGACTCTCAAGCAAGGAACCAAAAGTGTTGAAGAGTATAGACAAGAGTTGGAGTTATACCTTTTGAGATTCAGTATGAAAACAGATAAAGATGCATCCATGGCTACATTTCTAAGTATACCTAATAGGGATATACCTATTCAACTTGAATTGTACCCTTTTTCCAACTATAGGGTGATGTACCATTTAGCGGTTAAGATTAAAAGTTAAAGGAAAATGAGTGGATTCATGAACACCACTCTCCCTTATTCAAGAGGCATTGCTACTGAACCTCAAGTATGTACTTACAAGGGGTAGCCAAAGAAGGAGGACACACCTAAGGTGCCTTTTAAGGAAAATTCTAAACCTAAAGTGGAGGAGAAAGGTAGATTGAGTACTAATCTAACTTGTTGTTTCAAGTGGAATAGTGTGGGGCATATAGTTATAAAATGTCATATCAAAAGGACTTTGATCAGTTTTTGAAGACTTGAATGGTTGGATTGAAAAAGGTGAAGAGGATTGTCTTGAAGATCATGTTGATGAAAAGGATAACCATGATGATGAAGTCATTAGAAACACTTCTCTAGAAGCTGAAGAAGATGCCTTGAGTTTGGTTATTATAAGGGCTTTGATGACACAAGCCTTTGATGAAGATTCAAGCATCTAAAGGGAGAATATCTTTCATGCCAAATGCAAGGTGGAAGGTAGGATTGCTAGAGTTATCATAGATAGTGGTAGTTGCACTAATATAGCTAGAAATTATCTTGCGGATAAATTGAAGTTGTCCACTCGCAAACATCCTAGTCCATATAAATTGTATTTATTGAATGATAGTGGCGATTCAAGTGTTGAGGCAAGTAAAAGTGCCTATTTATATGGGGTCATACAATGATGAAGTGGTGGGTAATTTTGTGCCTATGCAAGCGGGCCACTTTTGTTTGGGCGTCCCTTGCCAATTTGATAGAAAAGCCATTCACCATAGGGAGAATAACACTTATAACTTCGTAAATGATGGAAAATCCTATACCATGAATCCTTTATCCCCTTAATAAGTTTATGAAGAGCAAAGAAAAATGAGAGAAAAATAGAGAGTTGAGAAGGAGCTTAGGAAAAATTATATAAGTAAGGGAAAAAGAATAGAGGGACAAGATAGAGTGAAGAAAAATAAGGAGAGGAAAAAGTGAGTGGCAAGAAAACTAGTGATCAAAAGAAAGAGAGTGCTACGAAAGAAAAAAGACGTTTTTATCCAAAAGAAAGTGAGATCATAGAGGCCATTGAAAAAAAGAGGAATTGGTCTTCTATATTGCAAGGATACATTAATTTCTATTAATGATAATTTGTCTTTTTTGTCAAGTACTATAATGAAGGTCATTCAAGAGTTCAAGGATGTCTTGCTCGATGAAATGTCCGGTAGACTTCCTCCTTTGAGAGGAATTGAACATCAAATTGATTTGGTGCCTTTTGGTTTAACTAATGCACCTAGCACATTTTTGAGGAATTTTTTTTGGCAAATTCGTTGTAGTCTATTTTGATAACATTTTGATTTATAGCAAAACTTATGAAGATTATTTGCATTACCTTAAACAAATTTTGTTGGTTTTAAGAAGTGAGAAATCATATGCTAACCTTGGAAAATATGATTATGTTTGGAAAAGGTGACTTTCCTGGGTTATGTGGTGAATTCTCAAGGTCTTCAAGTAGATGAAGAGAAGGCCTACTCCGAAGAGAATATCCAAAAATTTAGGAGTTTTTGTGGTTTAGCAAGGTACCATAGGAGGTTCATCAAGGATTTTAGCACCATTGCTAGTCCTTTGACAGATGTAATCAAGAAGTTGAATGGCTTCAAGTGAGAGGAGAAACAAGAGAAAGCATCAAGTTATTGAAGGAAAAGTTGAGTAGTACTCCTCTACTAGCGCTACCTAACTTTGAAAAGACATTTGAGATAGAATGCGACATCTCGGTGGTTGGAATTGGAGGAATCTTGATGCAAGACATGCGGCCTTTGGCATACTTTGGTGAAAAGTTGACCGGTGCGGCATTGAATTATACTACTTATGACAAGGAGCTCTATGCACTAGTGAGGACATTGAAATATTGGCAACATTATTTGTGGTCTAGAGAGTTTGTAATGCACACAGACCATGAGGCTTTGAAGTTTCTCAAAGGACAATAAAAGCTTAAAAGAATGCATGCTAGATGGATGAAGTTAATTGAAACACTTCCGTACGTCATCCGCTGTAAGAAAGGTAAAGAAAACATTATAGTCGATACTTTGTCTAGAAGGTACACTCTCATCTCTACTTTCCAAGCTCAATTACTTGGCTTTGAGATGCTTAAATAATTGTATGCTAGCGACCATGATTTCAAGAACATATTTGATAATTGTTTGGTTGTGCCTAGTGATGCGTATCTCATACATGATGGTTTTCTTATCATGAGGGTAGATTGTAAATCCCTTCATGTTGTACTAGGTTATTGTTAGTGAAAGATGCTCATTGTGGTGGTTTAATGGGAAATTTTTGCGTTGCCAAACCATATGACATATTGCATGAGCACTTATTTTGGCCTCATATGAGAAAGGATGCTGAAAAGTTCATTGCAAATTGCTTAGAATGTAAAAGAGCTAAATCGACTTCTTACATAGTCTTAATTAGGGTTATTGAGTTCTTTAAGCGTTTTCCTAACTTTTGTCTAGGGTTTGATCTTCTTTACCTAGATTTCATTTGAATAACTTAGATTCGAATGATCAAGGAGTTCTAAAATTGATCATAATTCCTTTTCTATGATATTTACAATCTTGTATTTGTCTTAGACTAGGTCTTCTCTATAGAGCCCACTTGGGTAGTAGGTAATCAACCTATTGTTTGACTAGTAAATAGGGGAAAGATTACTCATTACAATCATAAATTCATAGTTTTGGATGAGCTAAGAGTGCTTGATTTGGGGTGATAGTCAAGTCCTTCTTGGAGGCAAAGGTCCTTGGGTGAAGAATTGAAGATTTCATCCTAGCACATCGAATTCCATATCAAATAGTGCATTGTTATTCCATTTAGATATTCATCCTATCCACATGATACTTGTCCTGGTTATTTCACTCCTTAGGGGAAAAATATAGCCTTAAGGAGAGTAATTCTATTTCACGATTTCAAGACTTCTTTCTTTTCAGCATCTGTACTATTTATTATCAATGAAATGTAGCCATTCTTGTCTTCTTACTTATTATTTCTACAAATGATACCAATAATCTTAAGGCTATATTTTGGTTGCAATAGCTACTTCATAATATTGAAGTTGTTGTGGAAAAGAGACAAGTAAGAGGCAGTCGTGAAAGGATAGATAAGAGAAAGAGTTAAAATTTTTTTGGCTATACAGTCATCATCTAGCGGATGATCGGTTTGTCATTTCTTCTTGGAATTACGCTAAAATTTGGACTAGTAGTAGAGGAGAGGCAGTGCTTTAGTATGAACAATGGAGACCAGACTTTGACAGTCGGATTGAAAATTATCGGCTTCGAATAGAACCCTCTGGTTTGGTGCTTTCTACTCATTTTCTCTTATATTACTATATTGTATATAACGGAAGCATACACGTAAAGAGATTTCTTAGACTCTCTTGATTTATAAATAGTTTGATGTTTTGTTGGATAACTTTGTTTAAAGTATGTTCATTTGGAGAGATGTATGCTTAATTATATAATAATATTATGCACGTTTATCGTTATATATATATATATATATGCAAACATATCTTGAATTGACATATAGCAATATATATGTTGTTTTCATTTTATCTAATCTTTAGGAACATGATATTTAATATATTTATAAAAAATTATTCCATATCATGTTGTGATTATCTTCCTATTTTAGAAGATTATGTCTTAAGATTAAAAACTCTAAAAGTTGGAGTTATATTTTGTTGCAAGTTATGTATTGAATTTTCAAAACATGATAGAAGTGGAAATATTATGATCCACTATTTTTGAATCTAGTAGAATTTGAGCTTTAGCTCTTTAGATGTCACAATATAATTGTGTGCTTGAGAAGAAAACTGAATGTCATACAAAAGATAATGTCATATTATTAAACTCTATTTGTTCTCTATATTATGCATAATGAAGCTGTATTAACAACTAGTTGATATTTGAAAAATTCAAACTACAAAGAGTAAAACTATGCAATCTAAGACATGCATTAAATGAAAAGCCCTAGTGCAAAGTTGTTAGGCCGAAAAGGTTCTGAACTCCAATGAAAACTTGGGAAAGGAAATGAATATGCATGATGGTAATGTATATTGGTTTATAACCAGTAGAACCAAAGGCTTCTATAGTGGGTTAATATATTCATTGAATCAAGAAAGTATTCAATGAATTATGATTTAATTATTGTAAAATGTACAATTAAAAGGTTTTATAATATAGTTAATTAAATTTTGGATTATAGTGATCACTATTTATTTTATAAGGTCAAGGTAAATGCTAGCAAATATATTGGAAAAGCCTTACAAGAGCTCTTATATTTAAAAGTTACAAAAAGATTGACAAAAGAGATGTTATCAAAGACATCATTAGAGAAGGGACTAAAGTCCAAAACATAATTACTTGCATTGGAACCTCAATCCAATGCTGGACCATTTTCTAGTATTGTATTCAAAGAGCGACAGTACAACATAATGTAATTGGAACACTACAAATAATAATCCTAAGGTCGTAATGTATTTTCCCGTAAGAAGAAGTAGGGTGAACATTGGTTCTTAACAAACTCTTGTTAAATGCTATAAATACTGATGGCATTAAGAGTTTGCCTATATGAATGTAGGATCTGGGCATCCACATATTACTTTGGCCTTTACATTTGGAAATATTCATTGGTATGATCCTCCCAAGCTTTCCTTGAAGATCAAATACTTCCAAGAATCAACTCCCTTCTAGAGGATGCCCTTGATGGTTTGTTTTGAAGAAAAGAACATAGACACAAAAATTGCAGAAAGGATAATAAAGAAGAAAGTAACTAAACCTCCTTATATGAATAGGAGAATCAGCAAGGCTTGAATCAAGCCTTACCTATCCTCCATAATCTAAGAAGCACCTAAGACCCAAGCAACACCAACTAGAAAGTTGGCACCTTAAGGGATTAATAGGATTTGAAATTAGACTTTAACTCTTGGATTTGAAGAATAAAGAAGTTTCTTGTCAAGAAATTATACAATAGAAATTCTTAATTTACATGGAAGAAGAAGAAATCTCCATAACCCTATTTTTCTTTCTTAGAAAATTTCATTGTATATGTCTTCCCCCAATGGCTACAAAAGAAGAGTATATATAGTGGTCTTTACAATTAATTACCAACCCTAGGTATTAGACTAACTTAAAAGAGTTTAAAAGATACTTAGACCACTAAGGTACAAGTCTCAAAACAAGTTTAAAACCAAAATAAATAGTTACAGAAGCTTAATATCGAGATTCCTTCAAGTCCTAGAGCTTCTTAACAATAATGCTTATAGAATTGATCTTCCGGGTGAATACAATATTAGCGCCACCTTTAATATTTCTGATTTGTCTCCTTTTGATATAGCTGAAAGTTTGGGGATAAATCTTTTCAAAGAAGGGGTGGATGATATAGATCGGAAGAGTCAAGCATCCATGGAGTTAAAGCTTGGACCGATGTGTGATACCCCTAATCCCTCTACTAGTTTAACTGCGGTTGAGTAAAGTATCAGCATGCCTCTCGACATTAAACTACAAGTCCCAAAACCCAAAGCAAACCCTGGATAACACTGAGAAACATATACATAGAATACACAGTGGAAAAATAAATAAGTAAACTGAATACTAATAGAACGCTCAAAACATAAGGTTCAAGAAAACTTCCTATGATCATTCTAATACAGGGTTGAAAATACTTTACACAAACAAATCCACACGAAGACGTAAAAAGAAGAACTTTACAAACAGCTCGAGCATAAGAAAAATAAAACAAAAACACACGTCCTTTCCGAGAATAACCCGATCTATAGAAAACTCCATGCATACTACTTCAGCGGCTTACTACGCCTCTGTTCATCCTGAGTCAACTAAAAACAAAACAAGATATGGAAAGACGTGAGCGAGAACTCTCAGTGAGTCACGTGTATGTGTACTTTGGTGATATTCTTAGGAATATAAAGAAGTAGTTTATGAAAAAAGTTCATGCAAGATTCTAAGAAAAAATTTTCCTTTTATATTTTAATGCACCGATACTTGAACCTATGTGATGGGTTCGAATGAAACTGGGAAGTCTGAGCGAATCAAGACACATCAGTGCAACTCGACACCCGAATTCAAAAGGTCTTGTAATGCAAAAGTGGGGCTCCATGGACAGAGTCCAAAACCTATAATGAGGTCATCGGAAATAAGTTTCGGCATCTCGTAATTAATACCAGTCAAACATATTATAAGAGCTCGATTCTATAACCACCACACTCTCCATTCACATAAAACCAGACCACAAATCCTGGAGCACCTACCAGTTCTGTCCTGAGACCAACCTTAGTTTCAAGTCCCCCCGACTCTTCACAAGGTGGCCGTCCCACCACAGAGCATGATACGATATCTAACGTAATACCGATGGGGCCAAACTATCCACGGTACTATGCCCCCTCTCTCAAGTGGATCCACCTTCAAGAGTCTGAAACCATCCACATCATCGGAAAGACCCTTGTACGGGGGACTAGCCACATACAGTGCACTCCTCTAACTTTTGGACACACAATCATGTCCAGAACTTTATCCCTGGTCAGAATAGGGTTTTCATATGTACTTACAAACCAAAAGGCCACTTGCTCGGCTGTCGAAACAAATTCAAGTTATAAATATTTTAGAATAGCAAAATCCCTATCCGCCAGTTAACTCATGCTTATACTGATTTTACAAATATACTAGGTCTACATTCATGTATATCAAACCATGTAACTCTTTTCCAAACAATAATAAGTTTTTTTAAAAAGAAAATGCTTATACGGAGCACCGCTCCTATGCAATTCTAAGGAACATGGTAACACGTTGTGGAGAACGTCTCCAATTAAAAAAGGACATGCTAAGTTATATCGTTCCAAAAGCAGTAAATATCCTATGATAGGTTTAGAAGTCATATATATATATATCGCCAACAACATTTGAAATAAAATAATAGAACGGGGTTTGTGGACTCACCTGAATACAGATTTGGTGATATGATCCTACAAATAGAATAACAAAAATACTTAAAAAAAATCACATACCTATTCTCTAACGGACATAATTATCTCTTTATAATCCTATGATATACATATATATATATATATACTTTGTCCCTTGAAAGAGATAAAAAATCTTATAATCTCAAAAATCTTTGATTTGAACACTTGCATGAACCGCCTAAATTGCTTAAAATATTAAAACTAAAAATTAATCTCACAATTAACTATATACTAAAACCTATTTAAAACATTTAAATCTTAAGAAAAACAACAAACTTGAACTATATATATAATCTAACTAGAAATGAAAAGAAAGAAAAGAAAAGGAAAAAAAACACTAACCTGATGGCTACTGATTATGGTTGCCAAATGAAATTAAAAAAAAGAAACATGATTTTATGGTATAAATAGAGAGGCGATAGCGGTGTAGCAAAAGAAGAAGAAACAAAATGGTGACAGGTGGGAAATTGAGGTGGCAAAGAACCTTAATTAGTAGGTTTCTTTTTATTTTTAGATTCAACATGTTATTACTAAATTCACCACTGTAAACCTTATATGAGAATGTCAAGTATTTAAATTTCTAAAATGCACATGCTAGGTATACTAAAAAAAAAAATCTCACTTAAAGGCACTTATAAATTCCACTGTTAAAAGCTTAATGTAATAAAGTTTTACACTATTCTTAAGTATCTACGAAAATACCACTAAGTGCCAAAAACTTTACTCCACTACATCAGACCCCAAACTCTACATTCGTAATGACTGCAATTTTTAGAATCATGTCGGTGCTTACTGGGTGGGGCATTACATTCTACTCTCCTTTAAAAAAAATTCGTCCTCGAAATTTAATAGTCACATGCCTATAAGTTCTAGATACTTCTTCTTCATGTACTCCTCAGTCTCCCAGGTTGGCTCTTCAATTCCATGAGGCCTCCATATAACTTTGCACGTTGGAATCTGTGTCCACGTAACTATTTTATGCTTCGCTCCCTAATCTCAGTTGGTTTTTCTTAATATGACATATCGTCTCGTAACTCCAATTTGTCATCGTTGTGAATATGATCAGGTGCAGGATGGTACTTCTTCAATTGTGATACATGAAACACGTGATGAATACTCATCAGCTCACTTGGCAAGGCTAGCCGATATGCCACTTTACCAACCCTATCAATAACCTCAAACAGTTCGATATAACAGGGGCTTAACTTTCCTCCCCTCGAATATCTAAGCTTTCTGCAATGAGGGGTAAGTTTTAAGAAAACTTGATCTCCCACACTAAACTCCAAATCCCTCATTCGATTATTGGCATAGCTATTCTGTCTACTTTTAGCTGTCTGAAGCTGATTTTGAATTATCTTAGCTTGTTTCTTCATCTCCTCAAACTCTGGCAACAAGTTTCTTTGTCTCCAATGAGATCGAACTCCAGCTTCATCCAAATACAGGGGTGTTCTGCATTTCCTACCATACAATGCTTCAAATGGTGCCATTCTTATCGAGGAGTGGTAGCTGTTATATAAGCAAATTCAGCACAAGATAGATTGTCAACCCACTTGTTCCCAAAGTCTAAAGCGCAATCTCTCAGCATGTCTTCTAGGGTTTGAATTGTTCTCTCGGACTATCCATCGATCTGAGGGTGTGTCGTGGTGCTATAACCTAGGTTAAATTCAGCGCAAGCTAGATTGTCAACCCACTTATTCCCAAAGTCTAAGGCGCAAGCTCTCATCATGTCTTCTAGGGTTTGAATTGTTCTCTGGACTGTCGATCGGTCTGAGGGTGTGTCGTGGTGCTATAAACTAGGTTGGTCCCCATAGTTGACTAGAACTTAAGCCAAAACCTTGAAGTAAACCTTGGGTCTCAATCTGATACAATATCCACGGGTACCCCATGAAGTCGTACAATTTCTTTTACATATATCTACACTAACCTATCCAAGGGGTATGTCATATTAATGGCAATAAAATGCACCACTTTCGTTAGTCGGTTAATGCTGTTGAAATCCGTAGGCAAAAACTACGGAAATCCACCAATAGGATTTGCAAATACTAGAAAAACCAATTGGATAGAAATTACCTCAATGTTTTGATTGTTCGTTGTGGAGGCGCTGCTTTGTACGCTTTGCCCTCTACTGGTATCCACTCGACGAACTCCTCTGCAAGCGATCGGGATGCTAGCCCCTTCTGTGTTTTGAAAACTGTTCAGAACTGATCCTGACTATCTGGTAATCGGTCGTATTTCGGAGAGAGGAGGCTAGATACTATATCGCCATTCTAGGGTTTAGAGTTTTGTTTTTCTTTAATCAGATAAAGGACGGCCACCAAGAAAAGGTCAACATAACCTTTTATAGTTGTTAATATCAAAACCCTAACTGTCATCTAATGACAGTTTAATCTCGTCCGTCTATTCCTATAATCATCCAATGGTTGGATGAGTAATATTAAGTAATTAATTTCATTTATTCGATTAAATAAAATTAATTACTTATTAACTTACCAGAAAATACAATATGGAATCTGATTCCCCTTTTGTATACGTTCAACGAATCTGGACACAATCTAGATTCATTGAACGTGGACATTATGCTCACAAGATCGTCTATGCATGTGACCCTGTAGGTTCACTTAACGTTGGCAGTGAATAAAAAATGTCCTAGACATTTATTCACAAAATATAAGCGGCCTCTAGCAAGACATTATGCTTACCCAAGTTAAGTAAATGTAATAATAACCTAGCATCAGATTTAATATTTAGTCCTTTTGTCACACGATATCCTAATTAAGTATAAGGCATGGATCAAGTCATCCTTATAAAACTTAATTAACCATTACTTGATCACCAAGCAGACTGTTCCAACAAATAATATTAATAACACCTTATTAATACTTATTTGAGCATGGCCATTCATATTTTCCAGTCTTCCTTATCAAGGGGCCCATGGATATCTCTCTCTAAAAAGAGAGGGACAAATCCCTTTCACTATCTCCAATATTCAAGCCATGACGAGAAAATAAGCCAACCAATAGTCATAATGATACCTAATTAAAAGTGATGTTTGACTATGTCAAAACATATTTTCTCCCCATGCAAGAAACATTAGAAACATTAGGTCAAAGGACACCAAATATAAAACTAAGAAGAAATACTTAAAACTTAAACCCATGCAATATTTCTTCTTCACTTTGGGTCATGTCCAATACAATATTCTCAATATGTATTTATGAATTGATTTTATATCTCATATTCATGATCAGTAAAACTTGGCCATCAATCAACTTCACACTAGTTTACAAGATGTAATAAACTAGGGACAAATAAGAATAGTATTTTATTAGCTATAAGGGTTTTACTATCAAGTCACATACTTGATGACCAAGAGCATAAAATACAATTCAAAAAATACATGCTTCATAAATCATAAATGTGAGTCAATTGGTCTTAGGGCATATACTAACAAACGCTAACCCAGATAGCATCCTTATATCCCTTGGTTCGAGGCAATCCTATAACAAAGTCCTTTATTCACATGATCTCATTTCCATTTAGGAACAGGTAGCGCTTGTAGGAGTCCTATTGACTTTTGGTGTTCCGCTTAAATTCTTTGACGTGTAAGACAAGCTGCCACATACTCTGCAATCTCTCTTCATTCCATTCCACCAAAAGTTTTACTTTAAGTCTTTATACATATTATTCTCTCGAGGATGCATGGAATACTTACTTCTCTGTGCTTCTTTTAGTATTTTACGCTTAAGTTCAGTTTCATCATGTACACACAACCGATTCCGAAAGTACAAGCTCTCATCGATTTCTAATGTTTCGAAATCCTCCAATTTCTTAGCTTCCATACAATTTTTAAACTCCTGGAATCACATATTACTCTTTTTTGCGCTTTTAATATCTTGTTGTAGGGTGGACGTTAAGCTAAGACTTGATATCTTTGCTTTTCTACTCAGTGCATCTGTCACCACATTCGCCTTTCCCGGATGGTAGTTTATTGGGCATCGATATTCCTCCAACAGCTCCATCCATCAACGTTGTCTCACGTTCAAGTCCTTCTGAGAAAACTGGTACTTTAAACTTTTATTATCAGTAAAGATCTCATACTTGGCTCTATATAAGTAGTGTCACCACTTCTTAAGCATAAAATACGATAGCTGCTAATTCCAAACTGTGTGTTGGATAATTTCGTTCATGATCCTTCAACTTCCTCAAAATATAAGCTACAACCTTCCTGTCTTCCATAAACACAGCTCCTAGGCCTTCCCCGGAAGCATCTGTGTACAAAGATAATTCCTTGTTTGGATTGGGTAATGTTAACATTGGTACTGAAGTGAGTCGATTCTTTAATTCTTGAAAACTTCTCTCACACTTCTCCGTCCATTCAAACTTGGTTGCTTTTCTGGTTAATTGTGTTAGAGGTCCAACAATCCTAGAAAAGTCTTTTATGAATCTCCGATAGTATCCCATCATACCCAAGAAACTACATATTTCAGTTGGTGTTTTGGGTTGCGCCCAATGGGTCACTACTTTTACCTTCAGCGAATCTACTGAAATCCCTTCCTAAGTAATGACATGTCCCAAAAAAGTTACTTGACTCATCCAAAACTCACACTTACTGAACTTGACGTACAGCTTATGCTCCGGTAGAGCTTGCAACACTTTTTGAAGATGTTGTTCCTAAGCTTCAGGGTTGGGCGAATAAACAAGGATATCTTCAATAAAAATCACCACAAAGTTATCCATGTAAGGACAAAAGAATCTATGCATCAAGTCCATGAATTTCGTAGGTGCATTAGTCAATACAAATGGCATAACAACAAACTCATAGTGCCCATATCGTGTGTTGAAAGCCATCATCAGAGTATCTTTTTTCTTATCCTGACTTGATAATACCCCTGTCTCAGGTCCAATTTAGAAAAGCATCCTGCTCCTCGAAGTTGATTAAATAACTTATCAATAAGTGGAAGTGGGTATTTATTCTTGACTGTCACGCTATTCAGTCCTCTTTAATCTATAAATATCCTGAGGGTTCCATCCTTCTTCTTTACAAACAAAACTGGTGCACCCCAAGGAGATGTACTCAGAAGGATGTATCATTGCTGCAGCAATTCTTGTAGTTGCTTTTTCAACTCTCTCAACTCTTCCTGTGCCATTCGATATGGGGTTCAAGATATTAGTTTAGCATCGGGTACCAATTCTATGCTGAACTCCACTTCCCTATCTGAGGACAATGTCGTTAACTCCTCAAGGAAAATGTCTACAAACTCCTTCACCACGGATACTGTTTCTAATTTTACCTATTCCTTAGGCTTGTTGAGTAAATATGCTAGGTACCCTTGACATCCTTTCCATAACAACTTTCTGGCTTTTATGCCAGAAAAAAATGGATTCTCCCGTTTTGTTCGCTTCCTTTGGAATACAAGGATTAGCATACTTGGTTGGCTAATCTTAACTAACTTCCGTCGACAATCTACCTGAGCGTAATGTTTAGACAACCAGTCCATCCCAAGTATCACGTCATAATCCTCAAATGGTAAGGCAATCAAGTCACTGGATAAAATCACACTCTCAACATAGATGTCACAGTCTGGGTACTTTATCTCAGTTATCTTACTCACGCCCATAGAAGTACTAACTATCAACTAATAATGCATGACAACAGAAGGTATAAGAATATGTTTTACAAAATGCATGCTCACAAAGGAATGTGTAGCTCCAGGATCAATAAGTACTCTTACTGGTTGAGAAATAATTTGAAGCGTACTTCAACTACTTCCGCTTCGGTGTCTACGGGCAGTCCATCCAATGTATAAACTTTTGCTTTCACTTGCGGTTTATTGTTCATTTCTTCTGTTGCTCCTCTCATAATCGGGGGTCGGCCAGCTCTTTTGGACATCTCCAGAGGTGCTCGTTGTGTCTTAGGGCACTGTTCCCTAACGTGCCCTATTTTCCACACCGAAAGCATAATCTTAACTTTTGATGACACATTTCTGCCACATGTCTACTTTGTCCGCAGTATGCGCATACTCCGCGGACCTCTCCAGGTGTTAGGGTTTGTCTACCTTCACTTTCTGTCCTATGCTTTCCGTGGGGCCTCTTAGAATCTCTAAGTTTCCGTGCTCCTTGGCCAGGATATTTATATAGGGGTATAGCTGAGCCAGTGGCTGCTTTCCTTTGTATAACTGTCTGATTAGCCATCTTCGTCTGTGTGGTAGCTTCTACTGCTGCCACAAATCCCATTGCTGGTAAAGGTACCAAAGCCCGTTGCAGCTCAACCCTTAATCCTTTCACAAATTGTCATATCTTGTTTTCGCCAGTGTCTATCAACCTTAGGCAATACTTAGCCAACCTATTGAATTTTTCCATATACTGTGCAATTGTCAAGTTATCCTGCCTTAGTTGTTGAAACTCATGCTCTCGTTACTCGTGAACCCAACGAGGTATGTACTCCTTTTTTGAACTCTTCTTGAAAATTATTCCAAGTCCATGGTCGGTCCTTAAGTGCAGAGCTTCGGAAGCTCCAAGCCACCAGTCTTTGTGATTCTTCGGAGTCTTAAAACTGCGAACGTCACTCTAATGGCTTTATTGTACTTAAGGGTGTCATAAATATCGTTCAACTGCTCAAGAATAATTGAGCTTTGATCTCCTGTTCAACTTCTCCATAAAACTCTGGGAGTCGAAACTTTAGAAATCGCTCCAATGCTTCATCCACTCCAGTGGCAGATGCTCGTTCGTTCCTCCTAGTCACCATTGAAGCTTTTTATAACTCTGTCATCTTGGCTATAAAATCCTCGATTATCTTGTGCGTAGCTTGTTCTGGACGAGGTGTGGCCTCCCTTATGGGTTCAGACTGTTTATTTTGAGAACTTTCAGATACGGCCTCGTCCACATGATTAGGAGATCGTGAACCCGACATAACTTCTAAACAACAAAAAGTTCCAGTACTAATAAGTCTCTAAGTTTGCAGATATATCATAACCAGAAGATATAAACTCATCATAGGCAAAACATCAATACGTACATATAAATATATATAACTCAAAATGAGGATTTTCAATACAAGTTGTGTCAAAATATAACTAGATCATCCTTGTCCTACTACCCAAAAACATATGGCCGGGTCTCTAAACATACCCAAAACTCGGAGATCTCGTATTCATGACCCTAAAGCTACCGTGTCAAGTACCAACCAAAACACTACTCATACCTATCTAAGTAACTAAAAATATATAAATACCTATGTACCCTAACTAAAATCTAACTTCGCCTAATGGCGCTGACTACTGGAACATCCTGGTAGGGACTCCATCTCAGCACAGGCCCTATCTACAGATTCTCTAGCAGTGCTAAGGAATTGGGTGAAGAATCGCCTAAGCCACTCCCATTCCTTGATCAGCTCAAGGATCTCTCTCTCTCTCTCTCTCTCTCTCTCTCTCTCGCCGATACGCCTCACACATCTGGGCTAACTCCATCTAAAACCTATCGACCCTCGCCGTCTCCTGTCGACGAGCCTAACAAGCCATGTAAAACAAGCCATCTATCTGACTAATCGCATCCCTCAGCTCCGCAATCCACTGCTCGTGCCACAAGCAGTAACCACAAACATCATGTTCCCTAACCCCTGCCCCCCCTCCAAATTGGAATGATTGGAATGAGGATACAGACTCCGCAGGTAGAACAGGAATAGGCGGTATTGCTATTGGGGAACCACCCACTACAAAGGTGCCCATGCCCTCAGCGTCAGCCGGTGCTACTTCCTCCGGCTCCGCTACCCTCTCTGTATCTGACTCGAGCTCGCTGGGATCCTCTTCCATCAACACCCCAAGCTCTATCCCTTGCGCCATTGGTCTCTCCACTGACTTACCGTCTGAAATGTCAATCACCAGAATCGGGTCCCTCTCTGGGACAATCTCCCTAAGGGAATACGACGATGACGATGCAGTCCCACTAGGCCCTCCCATGAGTGTGCCCCCTTGGTATACCCACCTATGAGAGTGGTGTGTCATCTACTACCTACAAAACTGAATTCTAAGGGTCAGTAATAGCTAATAAATCGCATGGTTAACACCAAATTTTAAACGATTGACTCTTATAACTTGTCTAGAATCTAACGATTTAAACCTAGTGTCGAACCTAGACGCTCTGATACCACATGTGATACCCCCAACCCCTCCACTAGGTTAACTGTGATTTAGTAGGGTATCAGCGTGCCTCTCGATAGTAAACTACAGGTCCCGAAACCTAAAGTAAACCTCTGGGTAACACTTAGAAGCATATACATAGAATACACAACGGAAAAATAAATAAGTAAACTGAATACTAATAGAATGCTCAAAACATAAGGTTCTAGAAAACTTCCTATGATCATTCTAATACAGGGTGGAAAATACTTTACACAAACAAATCCACACGAAGAAGCAAAAAGAAGAACTTTACAAACAGCTCGAGCATAAAAAATAAAACAAAAACACATGTCCTTTCCAGGAATGACCCGATCTAAAAAAAACTCCATGCATATTACTTCAGCAGCTTACTGCACCTCTATTCGTCCTGAGTCAACTGAAAACAAAACATGATATAGAAATACTTAAGCGTGAACGCTAAGTGAGTCCACGTTTGTATGCTTTTGTGATATTCTTAGGAAAATAAAGAAGTAGTTTATGAAAACAGTTCATGCACGATTGTAAGAAAATATTTTCCTTTTATACTTTAAGGTACCGACACTTGAACCTATGTAATGGGTTCGAATGCAACTGGAAAGTCTGAGCGAATCAAGACACATCAGTGTAGCTTCTACACCCATATTCAAAAGATCATGTAATGCAAAAATCGGCCTTCATGGACAGAGTTCAGAACCCATAACAGGGTCATGAGAAACAAGTTCTGGCATCTCGTAGTCAATACCAGCCAAACATCTTACGAGTGCTCAATTCCATAACCACCGCACTCACCATTCATATAAAACCAGGCGACAGATCCTGGGGCACCTACCATTTCTGCCTTGAGACCAACCGTAGTTTCAAGTCCCTCCTGACTCTTCACAAGGTGGTCGTCCCACCGCAGAGCATGATGCGATGTCTGACGTAATACCGATTGGGCCAAACGTTCCACGGTACTACGCCCCCTCTCTCAAGTAAATCCACCTTAAAGAGTCTGAAACCGTCCATGTCATCAGAAGAGACCATTGTACGGGGGACTAGCCATATACAGTAAACTCCTCTGACATTTTTGTACGCACGATCATGTCTAAAACTTTATCCCTGGTCGGAATGGAGTTTTTATATGTACTTACAAACCAAAAGGTCAATTGCTTGGCCGTCGAAACAAATTCAAGTTATAAACATTTTAGAATAGCAAAATCCACATCCGCGAGTTAATTCATGCTTGTGCAAATTTTACAAATATGCCAGGTCTATGTTCCATGTATATCAAACATGCAACTCTTTTCCAAATAATAGTAAGTTGTTTTAAAAAGAAAACACCTATACGGAGCACCGCTCCTATGCAATTCTAAGGAACATGGTAATACGTTGTGGAGAACGTCTCCAATTAGAAAGGACATGCTAAGTTATTTCGTTCCAAAAGTAGTAAATATCTTATGATAGGTTTAGAAGTCATATTTCTATATATATATATATATATATATCGCCAGCAACATTTGAAATAAAATAATAGAACGGGGTTTGTAGACTCACTTGAATGCAGATTTGGTGATATGATTCTACAAATGGGATAGCAAAAATACTTAAAAAAATCACATACCTATTCGCTAACGGATATAATTATCTCTTTATAATCCATGGATATACATATATATACATATATATACTTTGTCCCCTGAAGGAGATCTAAAATCTTATAATCTCAAGAATCTTTGATTTGAACACTTACCTGAGGCGCCTAAATTGCTTAAAATATAAAAACTAGAATTTAATCTCACAGTTAACTAGATACTAAAACCCATTTAAAACATTTATATCTTAAAAAAAACAACAAACTTAAACTATATATATAATCTAACTAGAAATGAAAAGAAAGAAAAGAAAAGAAAAAAACAAACACTAACCTGATGTCTACTGATTATGGTTTCCAAAACAAAATAAAAAGAAAGAAACACGATTTTATGGTATAAATAGAGAGGTGATGGCGGTGTAGCAAAAGAAAAAGAAACAAAATGGTGACAGGTGGGAAATTGAGGTGGCAAAGAACCTTAATTAGTAAGTTTCTTTTTGTTTTTAGAGTCAATATCTTATTACTAAATTCACTACTGTAAATCTTATATGGGAATGTCAAGTATTTAAATTTCTAAAATGCGAATGATAAGTACACTAAAAAAAATCCCACTTACAGGCACTTATAATTTCCACTAATAAAAGATTAATGTAATAAAGTTTTACTCTCAATCCTAAGTATAAACAAAAATACCACTAAGTGCCAAAAACACTTTACTCCACTACATCAGACCCCAAACTCTACATTCATAATGCCCGCAATTTTTAGAGTCATGCAAGTTGCTTACCGGGTGGAGCGTTACACAATGACTAGAGCTCGAATGAAGAAATTCAAGGCTTCCAATGGAAATGAGGATAATGGCATGGTAGCTTACACGAAAGAGGCTTTGAAGAACAAGTTTAAAGAGTTTTGAGGTCAAAGAAAGGCATCAAACTTGTTCTCATTGTGTTCAATTAGCAAGGATCATTCAAGGGAACAACTTGATGGTGAAAATGGCTTTATATAGGAGAAAAGAGACCCTACCGCCGACTGTAACCTTGCTCTTATTGTCGCCAGTAGGATTCTGTTGGGTGAAGCTGAGAACAGTTCATACTTACCACCGCAGTAGGGTTTTGCTGAAGGAATACTCAATGGAATCTAATTAAGGAGCTTTTGTTATTTGGCTTATCTTTTCAGTTTTTAATCAAGGTTTTAATGGGTATTTTAAGCCATTAAGTTATAGGTTAGCTAGGGTTAGACCTTAGTCTATGAACATCCCATTATAACTCAATATAAAACAACTACGATGAATTTTGCTAAAACTATGAGAGAGTTTCTCCAAGTTGCCTCTTGATTTCTTCACCTTCTTAGACTAGCTTGCTTAGAGTTGTCCTTAGTATTATGAACAATTGAGCCTTGGGTTGAAGTATCTATGGAATCAATTGATCATTTCAATTCCTTTCATTAGTTGATTCATAAAGTTTTCTTTCTTTGAATTAATTGATCTTGGGTCTTCTAAATTGTGTAGTTATGGTTTTGAGGTTTTTGTTCCCTCTTCTAATTATCAATCTAGGAAGGAATTTAGCCTCTTAATATTAAGTTTATGAGACTTAGTTTTCATAGGTTTATTATTGGAGTTTTGAGTTTTAAAATCCTCAATAGAGGTTCTTCAAGAAAAGTAGGTGATCCTTAGGAAGGAGTAGAATTCCAACTACAATCAAAGTGGATCTACATCAATTGGTAGTAAGGGTAGCCTACCATTGATAGAACGCTTCCGTGAATTCTTCTTTTTGTACCAATGAACTACTTCTTGTGCTAGGTGTAGCCTACTATCACTAGTAGGATGCTGTCCGTGGTGCTGTCAGCTTTTTGTCTTCTCCTGTTTCACTCTGTTTTGTTCCTGTTTTAGCTTGTGTTCATCAAACTCCTCTTCGGGAAGCACCTAAGTCAAAAAGAGAGGAAAACAAAGTAAGTTATATGTTTTATATACTAAAAACTTTGCAAAACGATATAATTAACATATAATAAAATATATTGACACTTAAGCACATATCACACTTCAACTGGACTCCTATAACTTTTATGTTATGGCCATTTTACCAAAAAGATTCATCATGAAAATTGAAGGTAGAAATTCTAACTTAAAACTGGTCATAGGATATCCAAATGAACTCATATTGAAATAAGCTTACCATTCTGGAAACCTCAAGAGGTCTTATACAATCTTCATGAAGATCACTTTTTTATTTGAAGTCTTTAAAACTATAAAAATGGAGTGTCTCCAAAACTAGTTAGGAAATTCCATATTGACTCAATTTCGGCCATACTATTAGACTAGAATCTTCCAAGAATTCATGCATATCAAAGGTCATATCAATATTGTACTAGAGTGATCAACTAGTAGTTTTGATTTGGTTTTCTTGAATCAAAACTCAAGGGCTCTTTTAGATGATCTTCAATTCCTAGTTCAGGAGGTGATGGCTTTTGTAGCATTCTTGCTTAACAAGGTCCTCTTTGAGGTGAAGGATAAGTGGAGGTTCTTTAGCCTTTGTTGATTCCTCCACGGGAGAATAGTACATATATTTCTTTAGGAGGTCTTAGTACCTCTACTAGGGTTGCTTAGAGGAGCTATCTTCCACAAAATTCCTCATGAACAAGAGAGAGGTGATTCTAGAGAAGATTTAAGCTCAAAATCCTTTAACAAGCGAGTTCATATCAAGTGGTATCAGAGCCACTCTCTTTGAGGTGATTGTTATTGTTTGTGTTTGACGAAAAATCGATGAGAAAAGAAAAAATTGCAATGAAAATGAAGTTTTATTAAATCTGGAAAATTGTATCTCAAACAGAAAATTTGTCCTTGAGAGATTTTTATGAAAAGCATATCAAATTATTTCCAAATTGAATGAAACTAGTTGGTTGAAAGCTTATTAAGTTGTGGAAGTTTGGAACAAATTGGAATTAATTTGAATGAGTACATAGTGAGATATAACAAAAATGGTACAAGGTGTCATTGATGCTCTATTTTCTGGAAAATTGCTTGTACTCTTGAAATCTCTTTGAATTGTATTTTACATTGCTCTTTTTGTTTTAAAAGTTTATTTGTCAATGTGCTATTTTGCCTTATTGATTTTTGGGTTGAGATTATCACTCTTTTGGCCCTTGCCCTTGAAAATGTCTTTGAACTTCTATGCATTCTAAGTGTTTGTTAATGCCTCTTAATCTTTGTCTTTCTAGTTTTGGGGATTCTTATTATACTTTCTCCTTGTTATTGCTTTGATGATTTGGTAGATTTAGAAATTCCTTAGAACTCTCTAGAAGGTGAGAAAAAGTGAAAGGCAAGAGGGTAAGGCTATCGTAACAAGAGCCTAAGGAGAGTGAGCGATACATGAGAAGTGAGTGATTTCATATTAGTGTAAACGCTAAGAGAGCAGCGAGGTCCTTATTTTTCTTTTATGTGTTTCTTGTTGTTTAGGTACTCTTATCTTTGTTATTTCATAATATCTTGAGATGAGGATCAATCTAGAAACAACAATGATGGTCCTAGTGACCTTGAGGCAAGAATTGGTGAGTACCTTGAAGTTTTTCCAACACGAAATTGGAAACATGGAGAGAAATGTGGGAGCCCTTTCTGCAAGGATGGATAGAAAAGAGTCTACCTTAGCTAGAAAATGTGGATTTCAAAACCTTAAAAGCTTCACTTTAAGGAGAACAGTGAGGGATGATGACCTCATGTTACTTTTGGGGCTACAGATGACATGTCCCAAAACTTTCAAGAGGGTTATCAATATCATAGCATTCAAGGTGGATGAAGGTTTCGAGCTAGGGGTGGTAGAAATGGAAGAAGAAACACGAGGGCTTTGATAGGGAATTTGGGAGGACTCTCAGAGAGCAAGAGAGGTATTATGAGCGAGTAGAGAGTGAGTGGAAAAGAACTCCTAGAGGTAATGAAAGATTTGAGAGGGAGTTAGAGAGAGATGATGATGAGGGGTACTATAAAGACAGGGAGTTTGGCAAGATCAAAATGAAGATTCCAACATTCCAAGGGAAGAGTGACAATGAAACTTATCTTGAGTGGGAGAAAAAGATGGAGTTGGTTTTTGATTATCATCACTACTCAAAATTTACCAAGATGAGTGATGTGAATCCTCTTTAATGTTGAATTGGATCCAAATCCTTCGCAACATCACCTCCCTCTTGAAGAACCTCTATTGAGGATTTGTAGCTTCTATGAGGAAAAAGCCAAACACGAGGGCTCCAATAGAAAACCTATGAGGAAAAAACCTCACAAACCTAACATTGAGAGGCTAAGATCTTTCCCAAATTGATGGCAAAAACCTTAAGGGAACTAAGACCTCAATACCCCTACCACACAATCTGGAAGACCTATAATCAATTGATTCAAAGAAAGGAAACTCTATGAATCAACCAACGAAAGCAATTTTGTATGATCAATTGATTCCAGAGATACTTCAATCTAGGCTCAATTGTTCACAATACCAAGGACATTAACAGTAGGCAAGCTACACTAAGAAGGAGAAGAAACCAAGAACCAACTTGGAGAACTCTCATATATTTTTAATAATTAATCATTCAAGATTAAAGATTAGTTACAAATTTTTTATAATATGGTATTTATATGTCAAGGCTTAACCCTTGCGTTCTTTAGAACTTTTGGGACTCGTAATTATTTGTTAATACGAATTGGAGCAAACTTATGTGGCAAATTTCCCTGGTGTAATATACACTACAAAAAAAACTGCCTGCAAGGAGAGATAGTTGTGAGCATCACCAAGTTTTAACACTCGTGTCTCTCTCTCTCTCTCTCTCTCTCTCTCTCTCTTTCTCTCTCTCTCTCTCTCTCTCTCTCTCTCTCTCTCTCTCTCTCTCTCTCTAGAGTTTCTCCGGCCTGGGTGAAAGTGCATCATTTTGGTGCCACTGTTATTTAACAAACAAAATAGTTATCGATGTGAATACTTTCATAAATAGTGTTTTTGGATTTAAAAGAAAGATCCCACGGGCACGTGTCATTGGATAAGCCGATGCGGCTCTAAACAAGTGTTTAATGACTTGACTTACCCATAAACCCCTTGATTAAAAGATAGAAAAACACTTGAATTACAAATTCCCGCCCAAAAGAGAGGTTAAGCCAAAACTAACTTGAGACCTACCAGCGATGGTAGGATAGAACCTATCGGTTGGTTGCCAATGTCCAAGGAAATTAAAAAAGAATCCGACCTGCGATGGTAGGGGTGGCCCTTTCATTAGGGGTAGGGTGTATTCTTGCCAATACTTAGCCAAATTCCATCTCAAGTTGTGCCCTTGATTACTCCTTGACAGTTGAACATGTAAACAACTTGGGATGCTTTCTTTGATCTTCAAACTCTCCAACTGTGCTCTTCAAGGCATCCTCCTTGTAAAGAATTATGTCGTCGTCTTCTTGAAGCTCGAGTTTCTTCCTTTCAGCTCTTGTGATCAGTCCAAGCTTCAAATCCAAAGATGATTGACTCGTCTGGTTCATATCAATGAGGTTCATGGTAGTTCAATTGAATACCTATGTGGTGATTTGGTATGATCGATTGGTCACTAACCGAAGAAGGAACATGGAGAGGCAGGTTGAAACTTTGGTAGAGTTGAAACCTTTGGTGATTGAATGGTTCATTCCTCCACACAATTACAAGGATTTGTACAACAAACTTCAAAACCTCAAACAAGGTAGTAGGAGTGTGGAAGATTACTACAAGGAGATGGAGGTGGCAATAATTAGAGAAAATGTGATAGAGGATACAATGTTCAATGCTAAGGTTCTTAAGTAGGATGAATAGAGACATAGCTGACATTTTCGAACTTCAAGATTTTGTTTAATTGGATGAGATGGTTCATAAGGAAATAAAAATCGAAAGAAGCTTGAAGAATAAGGTGGCTTATAAGGGTCCTTTTTCATCTTCCAAACTGGTGACTTCAACTTTCAACTCTTCTACCTTCAAGAATGATGATGTCCCGAAAGTGGCATTCAAGGAAGGGTCCAAGGGTATGGAAGTCACCAAAGAAAAGGGTAAAGTAGAGGTTACTTCAAGTAGGGCAAGAGACATCCAATGTTACAAATATAAGGGACATGGCTATTATTCCAACAATCGCCCTACCAAGAAGACTATGGCGATTAGAGCTAACGCCGAAATAATTTCCTAAGATGAGGAAGAAAGGGATCAAGAGGTTGAGGAAGGTTGCGATGAGTCTGCTTATGATGGTGAAGCTTTGGTCATCTTGAGAGTTCTTAACTCTCAAGCCTTTGAAGGTGAACCTATCCAACATAGGGAAAATATATATCTTTCATACGAGATGCAACATAAAAAATAAAGCTTGTAATGTGATCATATATAGTGGGAATCACACAAATATGACTAATAATTGGTAGAAAAGTTGGATTTACCCATGCTTAAGCATCGAAAACCATATTGGTTACAATGGTTGAATGCTAGTGGTGAAGTGAGGGTCGATAAACAAATCTTGGTTTCATTTTTCGTTGCGAAGTATAAGGATGAGGTGCTTTGTGATGTAGTGTAGTACAAGCTGGGCATCTCTTGTTTAGAAGGCCATGGCAATTTGATAGAAAAGCCGTGGATGATGGTTTCAAAAACACCTACTCTTTTGTTAACGATGGAACATAGTTATCTCATAAACCTCTTACACCTCTACAAGTGTATCAAGATCAAGTGAAGAAGACAGAAAGAGGTTAGAGGAGAAAAAGAGGAGTATTAAGGAGGGAAAAAGAGTAGAGAAAAAAGAAAAGAGTGGCGAAATTCATGCGAGTCTAGAAAAGAAAGAGCTGGTAAAAAATGAGAGAAAGGGAGAGACAAGAATGAATTTCTTTGCATAAGAAAGTGAGATTTGTGAGGCTATAGAGGTTAAGGAACCCAAAATCCTCCTTATGCTAAAAGGAACTTATGTTCCTAATAACGATATTTGTTCTTCTTTGCCAAAGGTGATTGTAGAGTTATTCAAGAGTTTAAAGATGTATTTCTGAAGGAGATTCCCAGAGGCTTACCAATATTGAGAGGCGTTGAGCATCAAATTGATTTTGTGCCCCTAGCCGTTCTTTCAAATTGCCTCGCCTATAGAATTTCACCCGAAGAGACCAAAGGAGCTTAAAAGTGGAGGAGCTTCTAGCAAATAGTCATGTGCGTGGTCGGGATTTTTCTAACTAAACCCAATACTTGCAAGCGCACAGATCATTGTAATATGGCAGTATCAGGGTATCGAACCACAGAGAAAGGCTTAAACTACTTAAATTATTATCTTCCTATATTAATTTTATAAGAAGAAGAATCAAATTTTATTATCTAAAAATTATTCGTAAATTAAGTAAAACTAATAAATAAAATAACTAAATTATTCAAAGAGATGATTTAGAACCTTGAATCTACCACTAACCTATATACCAATCATTTAATTTTATTTAGGAGAAAAGATTAGACCATTATGTGGTGATCTAAGCTACAAGCTTTGATTCACTAAAAAAATATATTACATTTAAATGCATGACATAACCACTCTAACTAATAGCATGACTTGTTCAATTCTATGACATAAATCATCTAAAATTAGCATGAACTATTCAATAACCCACAATATACTTGCAAAAATTATATATCCCTCATATTTAAGACTACAAGAATTAAGAATGGATAAAAGTATCAATTAACCCAAATAATTATTCTACAAGATCAATCACAAAGAACTAATTGCATTAAACCAAGAAACATCCCAAGATATATAATTACATAAATATTATAATAAATCTTACAAAATAAAATAAACCAAAATTACATGGTTAGAGTTTCATCAAGATTCTAAAAAGAAAATTAATTCATAATTAAAGGGAAAGAAAGAACCAAATTCTTGGAGTCGATCATGGCTTTTTTTTTCCCAATTAAAAGTCGCCCAGCTCCTCTTATTTTTATTTTTCTGCTGCCCCTGCTTTTATTTTCTTGCATCTTGTGGCGATACCTTCTCTGCTTTCTCCATTTTTTTTCTTTGATGACCATGGTGTATATATATATATATATATTTATATGCTTGTTTCAACCTATGAGTTATAGAATTTGAAAAGAAATCTTGGCATGCATTGGATTGAAGTAGAATATCTTTTCCCAATTCCAGATTGAATAGGATTCCCTCCTCTTCTCTTTTTTTTTTTTTTTTCTTTTGATCGTAGGCTCATATAATGGGAGAAATCCCATTCTTTCCTTGATGACTTTACTAATGGGCTTCACCACAAATGGGCTTCTCATCTATTTTTTTCATAAAAAAACATATATTTCAAAGCCCAGTTGATTTCCTTGCATGTATCCAAAAAGCTTGCTTTATGTTTATTTTATATCTTGCAAAGGAACAAATTAAATAAATAAGATATAATAATTGTAACAAGTATAGAAATAATATTCTTATATGACTACCAAATAAAACTTAAGGTGTTTATTTGTACAAAAAATTGACTTTATCAACTCCCCCACACCTAGTTTTGCTAGTCCTCAAGAAAAAAATAAAGAATAAAAAGAAAAACTAACTAGCCACTTTTGTAGAACTCACAATTGTACTTAGCATGTGCACCAAGCCCTTTAAACCCCTAGTTACCCCTAGTGGACGAGTATGGTCTCGTGAGGGTTTGCAGATGACATACCCATAAAGTCAATTACGCAAAAAGTTTTAGAAAAGATGTAGAACAATTCAAATTAATTATCCTTCATGAAGATCTTAAACTTATCAAGACAAGCACTATTCCTCTTATTTTCAAACTCAAGTTAACAAACAAATATTCAATTATCTTCCATAACTAAAGAAAGACTTGTGTAAGGTATGATTGTGTTCATAAGAGAGTGTAAAATAAATACTAAATAAAATTTTCAAATTGCCCATAATAGACAAATTTCAACTAATGTTCATATTATAAGCTCACTCTTTGTACCTTCTCTCCAGTAATCAAGGATTCTCAAACTCAAATCAGATCAGGTACGACTTTAAAGCTTGTAATGTAAGGTTAGGGTGTTGGTTATCAAACAAAAGTAAGGAATTTAAATTCAAAGAAAAAAGAGCTTGGAAAGAAGATGGATACTTTAAAATTTCGACAAACTTCCTAACTTTGTTTTTGCTCTTTTTCCTTTTTCAATTAACACATTCACCAACCCCCTTCTTCTTTCTAAAATTTTCCTCCTTTAAGGCCATTCTTTTTCTTACATTTACAAATTCGGGCCTCTTGAAAAATTTTTTTCTTTGCACCTTATGACTTGTAACAATCATGTATCAACTTTTATTTCTTTTTCTTTTTTTTCAACTCCATACATTTGTTTTTTTTAGCACCACAAGTCATATATATATATTTTTTTCTCTCTTTGCGAAAATAACTTTTTCTCTTTCCATAACATAAAAACGACAACCTATCATGGAAGCACAAGTTAGAAGTTTGCATTAAGCTCTCTACAAGATTAAGGGTTAATATTTAAGTAGTTTAAAGAAATAAATAACATTCAAGGCTCAAAAGAGTACTAAGGTAAAAATCATGAAATTTGGTAAGCTTGAAAGGCATGAACGATTCAAAGAAGGCCTGTGACCGTCGTCTCTAAGTCAAATAAGGAAAACCTTTCCATTTCGTCTCAAGAGGTACTCAAGTAAGTTCTAGAATGTAGGGAAGAGATTCATCAATTTTGTGCAACTCAAAAATAATGTAAATGATTTATTAAACACTAACAATAACCCATGTGCTCAAGGGTAAGTCATGCAAAAGTTATAACAGATATAGAACAGAGGTTTATCACCCTAATTAAAAACAAGAAAATAAGTACTTTTCTCAACTTATTCAAAACATTTTTAAAGGAACTCAAATATAATCATTCTTTAAGTGAAATCATATTTTTGGGTTTTTTTCTCAAAATAATTTAGAAAAATAAATAAAATAAAATTCAGGAAAAATTGAACAAGAAGACGAGCAAAAAGAAAAAAAATAAAATAAAAAATAATTGACACCATAACAAAAGCATCTTCTCCCCCACACTTAGACCATACATTGTCCACAATGTGATAAAAGCGTACCAAGAGTAGGCAAGAGACAAAGAAAAGAACAACACAACCTGGTAGAAGAAGCAATATTAATACATGTGCAGAACAGTAGTAGACCATCTCTGTAGTCTCCATGATATGTTGTCTGATTCTCCTACAAAACAAACACTTTATACCTTTTTACCAATCAAGTGAGATAAAAACAAATAATAAAATAAACAAATAAATAAATAAAAATAAAATTTGGTTGCCTCCCAAAAGTGCTAAATTTAAAGTTTTCAGCCAGACTCTATCACCAACTAGTCTTTATATGTAGGATCTATTAACATATTAGATTCAATTTTACCTTCTTCAATGTCATTGGTAATAGCAGGCTTCAACTGTTGTCCGTTAACAATAACGGTTCGGTTGTTTTTAAGATCTTCAATTTGAATAGTACCTGAGGGAAAAACTTGTTTGACAATAAAAGGTCCATCCCAACGAGATCTCAACTTAATAGGAAAGAGGCGTAATTTATAATTAAAAAGTTAAACTTTTTGGTTGGGTTCAAATGATTTTCGAGAAATCATCTTATCATGAAAAGCTTTAGTTTTAGCTTTATAAATCTTAGCATTATCATATGCCTCATTTCGTAATTCATCAAGTTCAATTAACTGCAACTTCCTATAGAACCAGCTTGCTTCAAATTAAAATTAAGAGCTTTAATAGCCTAATAAGCTCTATGTTCTATGTTCTAATTTTACTGGCAAGTGACAAGCTTTCCCAAAAAGGAGTCTAAAAGGGGACATTCCTATAAGGGTCTTATAAGCTGTGCGATAAGCCCAAAGTACATCATTCCATCTTTGAGACCAATCCTTCCTATCAGGTCTAACAGTTTTCTCAAGAATGGATTTAATCTCTCGATTAGACACTTCTGCTTGACCACTTGTTTGGGGATGATAAGGAGTAGCCACTTTATAAGTTATAGAATACTTCCTAAGAAGTGCTTCAAAAGAACGGTTACAAAAATAACTTCCTCCGTCACTAATAATAGCTCTAGGGGTACAAAATCTACAGAGAACATGATCTTTAACAAATTGAACAACTACTTTTTGATCATTTGTTCTTGTAGCTATAGCTCCTACCTATTTAGACACATAACCCACTGCTACCAAAATGTAATGATAACAAAAAAAAGATGGAAAAAGGCCCATAAAATCAATTCCCCAAACATAAGAAATAGCAACAATTAAAATAGGGTGTAAAGGCATCATATTACGTTTAGAAATAGAACCAGTACGTTGAAACCTTTCACATGCCAAGTAAAAATTATAAGCATCTTTGAATAAACTAAGTTAATAAAAACACTTTGAAGAACTTTAGCAGCAGTTTTACTACCTCCAAAATGTCCACCACATGCATATGAATGACAAAAAGTTAAAATACTATGAAACTCACATTCAGGTATGTATCTACAAATTGCTTGAGCAGGATAATGTTTAACAAATAGCAGCCATCCCAATAATAATACTTAACCCTTGAAAAGAATTTATCCCTACCTTGTTTAATCTAATGTGTTGGATTTCACCTACAGAGAGATAGTTAAAAATAGGTACAAACCAAGGGACAGGAGAATGAGATAAAGAGAATATCTGGTCATCAGGAAAGTATCTCTCAAAGCAACTGATTCATCATGATTATTACTCCAAAGTCTAGATAAATGATTAGCTACTAAATTTTTTGAACCTTTCTTATCTCTTATTTCAATATCAAATTCTTGCAAGAGTAATATCCATCTAATCAATCTTGGCTTAGTCTCTTTCTTAGACAACAAGTATCTTAAAGTAGGATGATAGGAATAAATGATCACTTTGGAACATACGAGATAAGAAAGAAATTTCTCAAGTGCAAAAGTTACAGCGAATAACTCTTTTTCAATTGTGGTACTATTTCTTTGAGCATCAGTAAGAGTTCTACTAGCATAGTAAATGACATGGGGTAAAGAAAATACTTGCAAGCTCACAAGATCAATGTAATATGGCAGTATAAGGGTATCGAACCACAGAGAAAGACTTAACTACTTAAATTATTATCTTCCTAAATTAATTTTATAAAGAGAAGAATCAATTTTATTATCTAAAAATTATTCCTAAATTAAGTAAAACTAATAAATAAAATAATTAAATTAAAAAAATAACAAGAGCTTAACCAAAGAGATGATTTGGAATCTTGAATCCACCATTAACCTATATAACAATGATTTAATTTTATTTAGGAGAAAAGATTAGTCATTTATGTGGTGATCTAAGCTACAAGCTCCGATTCACTAAAGAAATATGTTGCGTTTAAATACATTACATAACCCATTTAACCATTAGCATGACTTATTCAATTCTATGACATAAAATCATCTAAAATTAGCATGAACTATTTAATTCTAAAACCCACAATATACTTGCAAAAATTACATATCTCTCATACTTAAGAGTGCAAGAATTAATCATGGAGTATTAATTAACCCAAATAATTATTCTACAAGAAAAATCACAAAGAACTAATTGCATTAAACCAAGAAACATCCCAAGATATATAATCACATAAATATTATAATAAATCTTCCAAAATAAAATAAATCAAAATTACATTGCTAAGATTTCATCAAGATTTTAAAAAGAAAATTAGTTCATAATTAAAGGAAAAGAAAGAACCAAATTCTTGGAGTAGATCATGGCTTTTTTCCCAATTAAAAGTCGTCGCAGCTTTTTTTTTTCCTACTGCCGCTGCTTTTATTTTCTTGCTTCTTGCAGCGATGCCTTCTCTGCTTTCTCCCTTATTTTTCTTTGATGACCATGGTATATATATATATATATATATATTTATATGGTTGTTGCAGCCTATGAGTTACAGAATTTGAAGTGAAATCTTGGCATGCATTGGATTAAAGTAGAATATCTTTTCCCAATTCTAGATTGAATAGGATTCTCTCATCTTCACTTTTTTTTTTCTTCTTTTGACCGTAGGCGCATATAATGGGAGAAATCCCATTCTTTCCTTGATGACCTTACTAATGGGCTTCTCTCTCTCTCTCTCTCTCTCTCTCTCTCTCTTTTTTTTTTCCTGAAAATCATATACTTCAAAACCCATTTAATTTCCTTGCATGTATCCAAGAAGCTTGTTTCATGTTTCTTTTATATCTTGCAAAGGAACAAATTAAATAATTAAGATATAATAATTATAACAAGCAAAGAAATAATATTCTTATATAACTACCAAATAAAACTTAAGATGTTTATTTGTACCAAAAATCGACTTTATTAATGCGGAAGAGCATTAGGCCACGTGCATCAGCGGTAGTTCTAGTTCATGAGAAAGATAGTCGTTTGCACATGTGTGTTGATTGTAGGGCTATTAAAAACATTTCTATTAAATACCGTCATCCTATCCCTACACTAGATGATTTGTTTGATAAATTGCATAGTTCTAAGTTTTTCTCTAAAATTAATTTGAAATCGGGTTATCATTAAATTAGAATGAAAGAGGGTGATGAATGGAAAACAACTTTTAAAACTAAATTTGGTCTTTATGTGGTTGGTGATTCCTTTTGGAATGCACCCAGCACTTTTATAAGGTTAATGCATCGTGTTTTGCATGATTTTATTGGCATGTTGGTGGTGGTGAATTTTTTAATGACAATTTGATTTATAGTAAGACATACGCGGATCACTTGCATCATCTTAGGCAAGTATGTTTTGTGCTAAGGAAACAATTATATGCTAATTTGGGAAAATATGAATTTTGCTTAGAAAAGATAACCTTTTTTTGCTACATTCTCAAGATTTGCAAGTTGATCGTGACAAGGTGAAGGCTATAGAAGAATGACCGCCTTAAAAGAATGCTACTAAAGTGTATAGTTTCCATGGATTGGCAAGCTTCTGCAGGAGGTTTATCAAGGACTTTAGCATCATTGTTAGTCCTCTCATAGATGTCATTAAGAAGACACAAGGATTTTCATGGGGGTAAAGAGCAGGAGATGGCATTCAAGGTTTTAAAGGAAAACTTTTGCAATACACCTCTACTCGCATTGCCTAACTTGGAAAAGATGTTTGAGATCGAAAATGGTGCCTTGGGGGTTGGAATTAGATGTGTGTTAATGTAAGACAAGAGACCATTGGTGTATTTTAGTGAGAATTTTGTCGGTGTAATATTAAACTATACCACTAAGTACAACGAATTGGACCCCTTGGCGAAAATTTTGAAGCATTGGCAACACTATCTTTGCCTGAAGGAATTAGTTATCCACACTGAAGGAATTAGTCATCCATGAATTTTCGAAGTACTTGCTAAGTAAAAAAAAATGCTCAAGAAGAGGCGTGCTTATTGGATGGAGTTCATTGAGATATTCCCTTATGTCATTCACTCGTAAAGAATGTAGTGGCAGAGGCACTTTCTCGGAGGTACACTCTTTTCACTTCTTTACATGCTCATTTACTTGATTTTGAAATGTTGAAAGATATCTATGCTAGTAATGATGACTTGATGTAGATCCTCTTTTGATTGTAGATTGGATTCCACACCTCTCAAGATCATCTCCTTTAATGAAGAGCCTCTATTGAGGATTTTATAGTTTCAACGCTCTAATAGAAAACTTATGAGCATCTAAGCCTCGTAAACCTAATATTGAGAGGCAAAACTCATTTCCAATTTGATAGAAAGAACCTTGAGTAAACTAATGCCTCAAAACCCCAACTACATAAACTAGAAGACCTAGGATTAATTGAATCTAAGAACAAGAACTCTAAAATTCAATTAAATAAAGGAATTAGATGATCAATTAATTCCATGGATTCCGCAATGTAAGGCAAACAATTGTTCACAAAACTAAAGACATTAACCCTTAGCAAGCTAACTAAGAAGAGTGAAGAACCCTAGACACAACTAGAAAATCCTCTCTCAAATTTTAGCAAAATATCAATATTAATTACAAATGAGCTTATAATTGGGTATTTATAGGCTAAGGTCTGAACCTAACCTATCTAGTGATTAATGGCTTCAAAGTACCCATTAAGCCCTTAATTAAAAGCTGGAAAATAAGTTCAAATAAAAAAAATTCCACATAGAGATTACAAAGTATATTTTCAGCCGAGTCCTACCGACGACAATAGGGTGCAACCTACCGAACGCGGTAGGGTGTTGGCTTCCAAACTGTTTCCATCTAGAAGTGTACTGGCGATGGTAGGGGTAGGGTTACTGTTGGTGGTAGGTGTGCTCTTCTCCAATACTTAGCCATTTTCACATCCAATTTGCTCCCATGAATGAACTTTGCTTATTGTACAAATTGAGAGCAACTTGGAAGCATTCCCTTGATCTTCAAACCCTTCAGGCTTATTCTTCAAAGCATTTTCCATGTAAACAACCATGCCATTATCCATATTTCTATCATTATCTTTGATCTTCTTCGACCTTGCACTAGTGAATGGTCCATGCAATACTTTAGTTTCTAGGCTTTCCCGATCTATATCATCCGCACCTCCTTTGATGGTTCTTGAATCCTTACCTACATCAAACGAAGACGTATCAAAACATTGAAGGTAGCTCTAAATGAAATTCAACCGGAAAAGTAACTATAGAAGCACTAAAGCATCTAAGAATATGGAAAGTCACTTTGGGATGGGCATCAAGCTTAGATTTGTGTTGGGAAGAACATCATTCAAATCATAGGCCAAAAGTTTCATTCCAAACTTATTGCTGTTGGCATTGACAACGTCTTGATTCTTGAAATGGATATACTTAATTAACTTCATATTCGTCTTTTCATCCAAGCATAAAACATGACCTTTAGAGCAAGGAATCAAATCAAAAGACATTAGAAGTTTGAAACCGTAATCAACTTCGAGATAAGAATAAAGAGTAGTAGAATAATAAGCTTGATTGGAAGCAAACACAAAAAGGAATAAACAAATTTTCCAAGTGAATCCGATCATCTTCTTGAGTACACCCATCAAAAGACTAGCAATGGTGCGATGTTCCTTGATGAATTTCTTATAAAAGCTTGTAAAACCATGGAAGCTTCCCTCCTCAAAGGCACGCTTGGAAATAAGCCAATCTTAGATTGCGTGCACCATATTTGCACCCACTTGGAAACCTTGAAAACTCACTACATAATCTAGGGAAGTACCATTTTCTACACGAAACTCATAATTCCCAAGGTTAGCATATAGTTTCGCATTCCTCAACATAGACAAAACTCGATTAAAATGATGCAAATGATATGCATAAGTTTTGCTATCAATCAAAGATCTCATAAACATAAGCCACACAAAATAGAGAATCCATGCCTTTAAACAACCGAAGTAATCCAAGTATAAACTACATAGATAAGGCTACACAAGGTTCTCTATGCACATTCAAAGAAATATAATGTCCAAGTGGCAAAAATGTAGAGTTAGCTCTTTTAAACTTTAAGTAATTAACAATAAACTTTCCACATCTTCTTTCATGCAAAACCAAAAGAAATGCTCATATAAAATGATATAAGTTTTGGAAATATCAAAATAATCCATCAAACCACCACTATGAGCTTCTTTAGCTAACAACAATCTAGAGAAACAAGAAGGAAAGCAAAATTTACCCTCATGGTAAAGAACACCATCATGTACAAGGTACTTAGCATTATACACAACCAAACAAGCTTCAAATATGTTCTTGAATTCATTTTCTCTAACATGTAACTCCTTAAGCATCTTGGAACTAAGTAATTGACCTTGTCATGTAAAGAATAGAATGTACCTTTTGACAAAGCATTGGCTACTAGATTTTCTTTACCTTCCTTGTACCAAATGACATTTGAAATTGCCTTTCCATCCATCTTGCGTACCACTTGTTGAGTTTGTATTGTCCCTTGAAACACAATGCATAGAGCTTCTTATCATAAGTAGCACATTTCAAAACTACACCTATCACCAATTCACTTTGGTGTTCAATTTCTCTTAGTTGATGAAGTCCACTGGGTTTCTCTTTAGGAAAAACAACCTTGCATTCTTCAATGATCTTTTCTATAGCATTAGACATAAAAGAATAACCTTGATGAGTCTCAACATTCATCATTTCACAAAGGAGATGAGGTAATGTAGACTTAAAATTTCTAAAATTCCCAAACAGTTTACACTCGTCTTTGAAAAACATTTTATCAACGAACTCTTTTAAAACTACATGATAAAACAATGTAGCTTCAAATTCTTGTTTCAAAGTTAATGTTAGTATATGCCCTAAGACCAATTGACTCACATTTATGATTTACGAAGCATGTATTTTTGAATTGTATTTTATGCTCTTGGTCATCAAGTATGTGACTTGATAGTAAAACCCTTATAGCTAATCAAATACTATTCTTATTTGTCCCTAGTTTATTACATCTTGTAAACTAGTGTGAAGTTGATTGATGGTCAAGTTTTACTGATCATGAATATGAGATATAAAATCAATTCATAAATACATATTGAGAATATTGTATTGGACATGACCCAAAGTGAAGAAGAAATATTGCATGGGTTTAAGTTATAAGTATTTCTTCTCAGTTTTATATTTGGTGTCCTTGGACCTAATGTTTCTTGCATGGGGAGAAAAATATGTTTTGACATAGTCAAACATCACTTTTAATTAGGTGATCATTATGATTATTGGTTGGCTTATTTTCTCGTCATGGCTTGAATATTGGAGATAGTGAAAGGGATTTGTCCCTCTCTTTTTAGAGAGAGATATCCATGGGCTCCTTGATAAGGAAGACTGGAAAATATGCATGGCCATGCTCAAATAAGTATTAGTAAGGTGTTATTAATATTATTTGTTAGAACAGTCTGCCTGGTGATCAAGTAAATGGTTAATTAAGTTTTATAAGGATGACTTGATCCATGCCTTATACTTAATTAGGATATCGTGTGACAAAAGGGCTAAATATTAAATATGATGCTAGGTCATTATTACATTTACTTAACTTGGGTAAGCGTAATGTCTTGCTAGAGGCCGCTTATGTTTTGTGAATAAATATCTAGGACATTTTTTCACTGCCAACGTTAAGTAAACCTACAGGGTCACACACATAGACGATCTTGTGAGCATAATGTCCACGTTCAATGAATCTAGGTTGTGTCCAGATTCGTTGAACGTATACAAAAGGGGAATCAGATTCCATATTGTATTTTCTGGTAGGTTAATAAGTAATTAATTTTATTTAATCGAATAAATAAAATTAATTACTTAATATTACACATCCAACCGTTGGATGATTATAGGAATAGACGGACGAGATTAAACTGTCATTAGATGACAGTTAGGGTTTTGATATTGACAGCTATAAAAGGTTATGTTAACCTTTTCTTGGTGGCCGTCCCTTTATCTGATTAAAGAAAAATAAAACCCTAAACCCTAGAACGGCGATATAGCATCTAGCCTCCTCTCTCCGAAATACGACCGATTACCAGATAGTCAGGATCAGTTCTGAACAGTTTTCATAACACAGAAGGGGCTAGCATCCCGATCACTTGCAGAGGAGTTCGTCGCATGGATACCAGCAGTGCCTCCACAACGAACAATCAAAACATTGAGGTAATTTTATCCAATCGGTTTTTCTAGTATGTGCAGATCCTGTTGGTGGATTTCCGTAGTTTTATTTTACTTTGTTTTTGCCTACGGATTCCAACAGTTAATACACAAGAGTTCTTTTGGAAAACTATCAAATGACATGATTAACTTTAAAAACTACCCTTTGAAAGGCCTATGGTAGTAATGATGTCAAAAAACAAAATCTTTGCAAACTTGTTTAAAGGCCTTTTTTCTCAAATTTGATTTTTCAAATGCCAAATGATTAACTTTGAACAACTCAAGATTAGCTCCCATTCGGTTTTCAAAATATTTTAATACGAGTTCCTTGATATGGAAATGAGAAATTTGGAACCCAAATGTGTTTTCAAGTAAAGTGTTTAAGGAGTTATTGACATTTGAAAGCTTTTGTTCATTGCAAGAAAAGCCATCTTGACCACTCGCAAAAGACATAAGTTGGTTTAAGGAAACAAAATCATTATGATTCTCCATAAAAGTATCAAGGAAAGAGGAAACATAGCCAATATTCTCAACAAACTTTCCTAAACACTTATCATGTAGAATATCAAATAAAGCACCATCTAATCCAAAACCAACAACTGTAGACTCAATGGAAGCATTATTCATAACTCCGAAATCATGGCAAGCAGAGTACTACTATGCAACAATGAATCCTCAAGAAAATCATAAGAATAAAGAACTTTTGAAACATAAGGTACATCAAGAAAGAGACCACCACAGAAAAAAAATATATATATATATATATATAGCACAAAGATCTCCATAAATGCTCACATGGGAAAGATAAGACTCTAAAAACAATTCTAATTTCACAAGAGAAACTTCATAACACATGAGAGAAGGGTTCCAAGATAATCTTATTGGTAATTCTTCAAGAATGGCTCCAAGCTCTTTCTCTATGTTCCGTCCTGATGTAGATCAGAAGAGAAAAGAACTTATGTATATGAAGCTTGGACTGATAGTTACATGCCCTAGACCAATTGACTTAAATTTATATTGGTTATTTATGAGACATTTATTTTGAATCGTATTTTATGCTCTTGGTTATCAAGTATGTGACTTTATATAAAAGTCTTCTTGCTAATAAAATACTATTCTTGTTTGTCCCTAGTTTTATCACATCTTGTATTGTTAAACTAGTATGAAGTTGATTGATGATCAAGTTTTACTAATCATGAATGTCAGATATAAATTCAATTCATAAATACATATTAAGAATAATGTATTGGACATGACCCAAAATGAAGAAGAAATATTGTATGGGTTTAAGTCACAAGTATTTCTTCTCAATTTTATGTTTGGTGTCCTTTGACCTAATGTTTCTAATGCTTCTTGCTTGGGGACAAATATGTTTTGACATAGTCAAACATCACTTTTTAATTAGGTGACTATTATGGCTCTGTGTTGGGCTGTTTTCTTGTCATGGCTTGAGTATTAGAGATAATGAAAGGGATTTGTCCCTCTCTTGTTAGAGAGATATCTATGGGCCCCTTGATAAGGAAGACTGTAGAATACACATGGCCATGCTCAAATATGTATTAATAAGGTGTTATTAATATTATTTATCAGAACAGTCTGCCTGGTGATCAGGTAAATGGTTAATTAAGCTACATAAGGATGACTCGGTCCATGCCTTATACTTAGTTAGGATATTGTGTGACAAAAGGACTAAATATTAAAATTTATTTTAGGTTTTCATATCTTTTACTTAACTTAGGTAAGCATAATATCTTGCTAGAGGCCAATTATATTTTGTGAATAAATGTCTAGGACATTTTTCATCCAATGCCAATGTTAAGTGAACCTACAGGGTCACACGCATAGATGATCTTGTGATTACTATGTTCACGTCCAATGAATCTGGATAGTATCTAGGTTCGTTGAACGTATACAAAAGAGAACTGAGGAGGTGTCCAGATTCTGTATTGTAGAGAAAAATAAAATTAATTACTTAATATTATTCATCTAACCGTTGGATGATTATAGGAATACACGGATGAGATTAAAATTGTCATTAGATAACAATTATAGTTATGATGTTGACAGCTATAAAATGTTATGTTAACTTTTTTCGCATCTGACTTTTTCTTATTATAAAAAAACCCTAAGAACGGCCATAATTGTCTCTTGCCTCTCTCTCCAAAATTTCAAAGGATTGCCGGATAGTTAGGGCTAGTTTTGAATAGTTTTCAGAATACCGAGGGGCTAGCATCCCGATCACTTGCAGAGGAGGGCATCGCATGAATATCGGTAGAGGGCAAAGCGTAAACAGCAACGAATCTACACCTTGAGACATCGGAAATCGTTGAGGTAGTCTTTCTTCCCAATCAATTTTATTGGTATATGCAGATCCTGTTTGCCGTTTCTCGTAGGTTCTATTACTATGTTTTTTTTTTCCGGCGGATTCCAACAGAGACAAACCACTAGGGATCAAAAAAGGAAACTCAAGATTTTTGAAGTAAATGAGGCTAATGGCATAGTTTCTTACATGGAAGAAGCTTTAAAGGACAAGCTTAAAGAGTTTGAAGGTCAAGGAAAGGCTTCCAAATTTTTCTCAATTTGTTCAAATAGCAAAGATCAATCAAGGGAACAAATTGGAGGTGAAAATTGACTAAGTGTTGGAGAAGAGTGACCTACCGCCAACAATAGCCTTGACCTTATCGTCGCTGGTAGGCTTCTGCCGGTGAAGCTCTTGGAAGATGGCACCCTACCGTATCCGGTAGGTCTCCTCTACCGTTGCTAGTAGGGTTCGGCTGAGGGAAGGCTAATACGACCTTTGAGGTGGGAATTTATCATTCAACCTATTTTTCCATCTTTTAATCAAGGGTTTAATGGGTATTTTAAGGCGTTAATCAATTGTTTAGAAAGAGTTAAGACTTATTGATGTAGATTCACTTTTAGTTGTAGTTTGGATTCTACTCCTTCCCAAGGATCACCTCATTTCTTGAAGAACCTCTATTGAGAATTTTTAAACTCAACAGTCCAATAAGAAACCTATGAGGATCTAAGCCTCATAAACCTAATATTGAGAGGCTAAAGTTCTTTCCTAGATTGATAATTAGAACCTTGAGAAAACAAAGGCCTAAAAACCCCAATTACACAATTAGAAGACCCAATATCAATTGATTCGAAGAAAAGAAACTCTACGAATCAACTAACGAAAGGAATTTGCATGATGAATTGGTTCCATAGATTCTACAATCTAAGGAAACAATTGTTCACAATACTAAGGACATTAACCCTTAGAAAGCTAGGCTAAGAAGGTAAAGAAACCTACAGTAATTGGAGAATCCCTCTCAAATTTTAGCAAATTCATCAATGCTGTTTACAATGAGTTATAATGGGATATATATAGACTATGTCTAACCCTAGCTAACCTATAGCTTAATGACTTAAAATATCCATTAAACCCTCGATAAAACTAAAAAGAACAAGCCAATAGTAAAAACCCCTCAATTAGATCGCGTAAACTATCCCTTCAGTCGAACCCTACTGGTGATGTTAGGGGGAACCTACCATCGGCGGTAGGTGTGTGTGAATTCCAAAGGCTCTGCTGGCATAAGCCTATCGAAAATGGTAGGGGCAGGGCTGCTGTCGGCAATAGGGTGCCCTTCTCCAAAACTTAGCCAATTTTCTCCCTCAAGTTGCTATCTTGAATGATCCTTGCTTATTGAATATATTGAAAACAACTTGGAAGCATTTCCTTAATCTCCAAACTTGTTCTTCAAAGCTTCCCCTGTGTAAGCTAGCATGCCATTATCCTTATTTCCATTGGAAGCCTTGAGTTTCTCATCCGAGCTCTAGTCATTGGTCCAAGCTTCAACTCAATGGATGCTTGACTCTTCCGATCTACATCACTTAGCCTATAAATACCTCATTATAACTCATTGTAAACAACTTTGACGAATTTGCTGAAACTTTAGAGTGGTTTCTCCAATTGTCTCTAGGGTTCTTCACCCTTCTTAGTTAGCTTGCTAAGGGTTAATATCCTTAGTTGTGAACATTTGATTGCCTTAAGTTGATGAATCCATGGAATTCAATTGATCATTCCAATTCCTTTAGTTGATTGAGTCTTAGAGTTCTTGTTCTTTGATTAAATTGATCTTAGGTTTCTAGTTCTGAGGCCTTGGTTTCCTCAACGTTCTTTCTATCAAATTGGGAAAGAGTTTTTTCTCTCAATATTGGGTTTCTGGGGCTTAGATCCTCATAGATTTTTTATTGGAGTGTTGAAGCTACAAAATCCTGAATAGAGGTTCTTCATCAAAGGAGGTGATCTTGGGAAGGTGTATAATTCAATCTTCAATTAAAATAAATATACGCCACTTCCTTTTCTTCAATTCTTGGCACACAAGAAGCATAATTAGCAATATTGAAATGATATTCATCAACTCTAGGAATTACACAAGCATTAGAATTAAACTCTATGAATTCTTTATTTTCTATTAAAGTTCCAAAAAGGTTGAGAAAATAAAATTTATATTAATTTTTCATAAAAAAAAGTGAAAACAAATTAATTTCCTTAAAATAAATCTCAAAGTACAAAGTAGGAGTTAGAAGGAAAGAAAGTTATGGTCTAGATGGGCTTGTAACTAAGCTTTCCATCTTTATCCTTGCTTGAATCTCCAAGATTCTGCACACATAAGAACTCACTAGCAAAGAAAGAGTTAGTTTCATTAGCATAGAAATTCACTTCCTCACTCTTTTAAAGTACAACTATCTCCTTTTCTCTTTGCTCTTCTTTTTCACTCTCTTGTTTTTCAATGAAACACCCATTTCCTTTTACTCTTGACTTTTCTCAAGCTCACTTTCTTTCTCTTTTGAGCATTCTAAATGTTTACTCCCTTTTGAAATGATAGAGATGGAATCAAAGTTGCATGATCTTTCTACTAATCTCTCTTTTTCTTCCACTCTTTCTTTTTCATTAATTTTAATGGTCTTCTCATTCATGTTATCACAAGAATCCTCATTATATGTATCTTCCACAACATGAATTGCAATACTTTTTTCAACTACCTTGTGAGCTTGTGGAAGCTTATTTACTTTTGAAAATTCTTCAATCATTGATGGTTTTATGATTTCAACCTTTGCAACTCTTTGACATGGCATGGAAAGCTTCTTTTCCCCACACCTTTTAGCCTTTATAATGCTCTTTTGCTTTTTCTCTTGATAAAATATTCTTACCCTTTCTTTGAACTTTTCTTTTGCTCTTCATAAATTTCATGAGGTGCCAAAGAATTTATAATGAATCTCTTGCCATCTTTAGTGAAGCAGTAAGAATTCTTGTCCCCTGTTATATATAGCTTTCCTATCATTTATCCAAGGACTTCCAAACAATAAATGACCCGCTTGCATGGTTGCTAGATTACATAACACAACATCTTTATATGTTCCTTCAGAGATAGACACCCATGCTTCCTTAGTGACTTTGATCTCATCACTATCATTTGATTAATGATGTACGTAAGGCTTAGGATGTTCAAGAAGAAGCAAATTCAACTTTTCCACAAGGTAAGTACTAGCCACATTAGCAAAACTACTACCATCAACAACAAGATTAGCAACTTTTCCTTCCACAAGACATTTGAAATGGACTACATGCTCACTTCTATTTTTTCCTCCCATAGACATTTTCATCATATAAACTCTCGAAGTAAACTTTTCTACCATAACTATGATGATACCGTTCATAACTATCATAAGGACTATGCTTAAAATAATCATTTTTAGCATTATCTCTGTCATAACCCCTATAATCATCATAAGAAGTATGCCCATAAGATTTAGCATAAGAAAGAAAGCTACCAACTACATTATGTCTTGTAGGAGTGATTCCATAACCATCATGTCCTCTAAAAATGAAGTTTACATGTCAATGGTTGTTTCCACCATAAACATTGACTGCATTGCCACAACCATGATGGAAATTATGCATATCCTTTGCAAACTTGGATTGATAATCCTCTTGTTTGCTCTTTGCTTCCATCCTATTCCAAGATGGATTAGACAAATTTTACTCCATTTTATTTATTGTTTAAACCTATACAAAAAGGTCATAAAAACAAGAAAAGGACCTCCTAATCACTCCCTAAGTGTTTACACTATTTGATGATCACTCAAATCACTCGTGTTTACTCTTTATTGGCTTTTATCATAATAGGCTCACCCTCTTGCTTTTTCCAAACACTCTTCACTCAAGTCTCTATAAGATTCTTAAAATATCTTAACCAACTCAACCAACAGCGACAATCTCAAGCAAGTAAAACAATGAATGTACTTAGTTGGATACAAGTGTTTAAAGAGGCAAAGTTTCAAACACTTGAGGTTTAAGAAATTCCCTATGGAAAAGAACCAACAAACATAATTGATCATCAATAAAATATCAAGAAACACAGAAGGAAACAATTTGTATTCAAAACAAAGCAATTCAAAATAATTAGGCTAAACAAAGAATACAAGAGTACTAAGAAAATGTTTTCCAAGAAACATGGATAATAACACCTTTTCACTGAAACGACGATGACTAGAAAAATACGAATCCAAATCAGATAAAACAAAATCAGGAAAATTCCTCACTTGACGAGGATGAATTAAGTGCAAATGTCATTTGAATTGAGTTAGTATAACATAAGCTATGATCGGGTTAATGCACACTTTTTCTGCAATCGAGGTTTCGAAACACATTTCAAGTTTCAGTCAAATTGAGCAATCAATTGAACTCCAAATTGAGTAAATCTTATTTCAATTGAACCCCAACCCAAAGAAGAACATCTCCATCACAAAAAAATAATCAAATTCACGATTATTCAGTAAATTTTGGAATTGATTTTCGGATCTATTTTTTTGTACTACTATTGCATGATCTTCATAGAATTTTTCATAGATCATCAAGCACTTCTTCTGTTTTTTTATTACTTTTAACGAATTTAAACAACTTATAACACAAATTGAACTTTATTTGGAGGTTTCACTGATATCACTTTGATGTAGATCCTCTTTTGATTGTAGATTGGATTCCACACCCTCTCAAGATCACCTCCTTTGATGAAGAACCTCTATTGAGGGTTTTGTAGTTTCAACAATCCAATAGAAAAGCTATTAATATATAGGCCTCATAAACCCAATATTGAAGGCAAAACTCATTCCCAATTTAATAGAAAGATCCTTGGGGAAACTAAGGCCTCAAAACCCCAACTACACAAACTAGAAGACCTAGGATTAATTGAATCTAAGAACAAGAACACTAAGACTCAATTAAAAAAAAGAATTGGATAACCAATTGATTCCGTAGATTCCAAAATCTAAGACAAACAATTGTTCACAAAATGAAGGACACTAACCCTTAGCAAGATAACTAAGAAGGGTGAAAACCCTAGAGATAATTGGAAATTCCTCTCTCAAATTTCAGCAAAATATCAATGTTAGTTACAAATGAGCTTATATTTGGGTATTTATAGACCAAGGTCTAAACCTAACCTATCTAGTGATTAAAGGCTTCAAAGTACCCATTAAGCCCTTGATTAAAAGTTGAAAAATAAGTTCAAACAATAAAATTCCGCCTAAAGATTACAAAGTATATTTTTCCCAAGTCCTACCGATGACGGTAAGGTGCAACCTACCAGACGAAGTAGGAAGTAGGCTTCCAAACCGTTTCCGTCCAGAAGCGTACCGATGACATTAGGGGCAGGGCTACCGTAGGCGGTAGGTGTGCTCTTCTCCAACACTTTGCCATTTCCACATCCAATTTGCTCCCTGAAATGAACCTTGCTTTAATGTACAAATTGAAAGTAACTTGGAAGCCTTCCCTTGATCTTCAAACCCTTCAAGCTTCTTCTTCAAAGCATTGTCCATGTAAACAACCAGCCATTATCTAAATTTCCATCATTATCTTTGATCTTCTTCGACCTTACACTAGTGAATAAACCATGGAATAAATCTTTAGTTTCTTGACTTTCCTGATCTACATCATGACTTTAAGGATGTGCTTGAATCTTGCTTGATTGTTCATTGTGATAAATTCTTTGTGAAAGATGGTTTTCTCTTTAAAGAGGGCCAACTTTGCATTAATTGTGATTCTATTACATCTTTATTGGTTTAAGAAGCTCATGAGGGAGGTCTTATAGGTCATTTTGGTATAAATAAACCTTTGGACATTTTGCATGAGCATTTCTTTTGCCATAAAATGAAAAGGGATGTTGAAAAGTCTGTGGCTAATTGCTTAGATTGTAAATGTGCTAAAACTACTTCATTGCCTCATGGCTTGTATACCCCTTTTTCGGTGCCACATTGGGAAGATATTTCAATAGATTTCATTCTAGGATTTGTTAGGACTTCTTCCGGGTAGGATTCTACCTTTGTTGTGATAGATCGTTCCAAAATGGCACATTTTGTTGCTTGTCATAAGACAATGCTTAATATGTGTCTAACTTGTTCTTTAAATAAATTGTGAGATTGCATGGCATGGCTAAAACTATAGTCTCCGATTGTGATTCTAAGTTTGTTAGTCATTTTTTGCTTGTGTTGTGAAAAAGCTTGGAACTAATTTTCTTCATTTTTCACCCTCAAATCGATTGTCAAACCGAAGTTGTTAATAGGAGTATAGGACAACTTCTAAGAGCTATTCGAAAGAAGCATTTGAGTAAATGGGAAGAATGCTTAACTTTCATTAAATTTTCTTATAATTGTTGGAATCCGTAGGCAAAAACAAAGTAAAATAAAACTACGGAAATCCACCAACAGGATCTGCACATACTAGAAAAACCGATTGGATAGAAATTACCTCAATGTTTTGATTGTTCGTTGTGGAGGCACTGCTTTGTACGCTTCGCCCTCTACTGGTATCCACGCGACGAACTCCTCTGCAAGCGATCGGGATGCTAGCCCCTTCTGTGTTCTGAAAACTGTTCAGAACTGATCCTGACTATCTGGTAATCGGTCGTATTTCGGAGAGAGGAGGCTAGATGCTATATCGCCGTTCTAGGGTTTAGGGTTTTATTTTTCTTTAATCAGATAAAGGGACGGCCACCAAGAAAAGGTTAACATAACCTTTTATAGCTGTCAATATCAAAACCCTAACTGTCATCTAATGACAGTTTAATCTCGTCCGTCTATTCCTATAATCATCCAACGGTTGGATGTGTAATATTAAGTAATTAATTTTATTTATTCGATTAAATAAAATTAATTACTTATTAACCTACCAAAAAATACAATATGGAATCTGATTCCCCTTTTGTATACGTTCAACGAATCTGGACACAACCTAGATTCATTGAACGTGGACATTATGCTCACAAGATCGTCTATGTGTGTGACCCTGTAGGTTTACTTAACGTTGGCAGTGAAAAAATGTCCTAGATATTTATTCACAAAACATAAGCGGCCTCTAGCAAGACATTACGCTTACCCAAGTTAAGTAAATGTAATAATGACCTAGCATCAGATTTAATATTTAGCCCTTTTGTCACACGATATCCTAATTAAGTATAAGGCATGGATCAAGTCATCCTTATAAAACTTAATTAACCATTTACTTGATCACCAGGCAGACTGTTCTAACAAATAATATTAATAACACCTTACTAATACTTATTTGAGCATGGCCATGCATATTTTCCAGTCTTCCTTATCAAGGAGCCCATGGATATCTCTCTCTAAAAAGAGAGGGACAAATCCCTTTCACTATCTCCAATATTCAAGCCATGACGAGAAAATAAGCCAACCAATAATCATAATGATCACCTAATTAAAAGTGATGTTTGACTATGTCAAAACATATTTTTCTCCCCATGCAAGAAACATTAGGTCGAAGGACACCATATATAAAACTGAGAAGAAATACTTATAACTTAAACCCATGCAATATTTCTTCTTCACTTTGGGTCATGTCCAATACAATATTCTCAATATGTATTTATGAATTGATTTTATATCTCATATTCATGATCAGTAAAACTTGACCATCAATCAACTTCACACTAGTTTACAAGATGTAATATACTAGGGACAAATAAGAATAGTATTTTATTAGCCATAAGGGTTTTACTATCAAGTCACATACTTGATGACCAAGAGCATAAAATACAATTCAAAAATACATGCTTCATAAATCATAAATGTGAGTCAATTGGTGTTAGGGCATATACTAACAATAATTGTGCTTGTCATTCTACTACATCTTTCTATCCTTTTGAAGTTGTCTATGGCTTTAATGCCTTAACTCCTTTGGATTTGATTCTTTTGTCCATTGATCATCAACCAAGCTTAGATGGTAAAAGAAAGGCCGAATTTGTCAAGTCTATTCATGCCAAAGTTAGGGAACAAGGGACATAAGAAGGTGGTTTTCGAACACAGTGATTAGGTATGGGTACACTTGAGGAAGGAAAATTTTCCTAACCTTAGAAAGAAAAAGCTTGATGCAAGAGGCGAGGCACCGTTTCAAGTCCTTCAGAGAATTGGCAACAATGCGTAAAAGATTGATTTTCTTGTAAGTTTAATGTTAGTCACTTTTAATGTTTCTGACCTTTAATTGTTTTATGTAGATGTCAAGGATGAAGCATTTCAAAGAAGGGGCAGATTGATATAAGTCGAGATGCTTGAGTGACAGTGGACTTAATGATATGGAATTGGATCTTCAATAGATCGATTCTTCAAACTAACCCCAAGGACCTTTGCCTCCAAGAAGAACTTAACCAATTTCATCCTCACGCAACCATAACTATATCAAAGTTAAGACCTCTTGAACTCCTGAAATTCATCTTTTCCCTATAAACCAATTCAACATTTGGTATATTAAACCTAACACTTATTTAGAAATTATAGAGAAGACCTAAATCTAGTGACAATGTACAAGAATGTGACCTAAATCTGGAAACACCAATTGAGCACTCACTAAGGAAAAGAACCCTTAGAGAAATTAGTTAAAGAGGGTTGAAGAACCCTAGAACACTAAAGAGAAACTCCCTCAATTTCAATTCATCATAATTCATTCAAATCTACATAGAAAAGAGGCATAATGGGATATTTATAGGGCAACTTTACGGTTTAAACCTTACTTTAACTGTAGTCTTAAGGCCTTAAAAAACAATTAATACCCTTAACCATAAGTTGAAAATTTAATTAAACACTTAAAAGTTGGGTCAAACATCGCATTTGACCAAACATATTGAAGACCGGATTCAGTTTGCTCGGTTACTTATTAAAGTGTCCATTTGGCCAAAACCCTGTCGGAGCTAGTATGCTAATGATGTCTTAGCTGGGCCCGAATTTGCCAAGCATTCATGCATATCGGTGGTAATATCATACCCCCTCTCTTAAAAAGAATTCATCCTTAAATTCGACCTTCATTACAGTAGAAAAGGCGAGCAACACTAGAAATGAAATATTTCAAATGACCAATGCTATGAACGTTATTGCTAAAGAACTCAAGTACTAGTCAAGTAAGTCCAATTGTCATGTAAATGTCAAGGAAATCAAGATCTCTAGAAATTTTTGAAAGGTCTATGATAAGAAAAATGTGTGAGCAAAGAGGTTTAACTGTAAAGAACATCTAAGCACAAACCACCAAGGACTTATAAGATCTTTCTCAATGATAACATAAGCAAAAAAAAAAAAAAAAAATATGATACCAATCGGAAGGATTTTCAACAATTTGCGTAGGAGCAACTAGAGAATTAAAGAAAGCATGGTTGAAGCTTTAATTGAGGAATTCGGGATTTTAATTCGAAGGCTTGGAAGAGTTTACATGACTTTCAAGACATATTAAAATCATAATAAGCTCAACGGAAACAAACTAGAAGCTCATAATCATTATAGACAATAAAAGAAGCAATGAAGGGATAAAGAACAGAGCCTACCAGCGGCTGTAGGCTCCCACCCTACCGTCCTCGGTATTTCTAGGGATAAATGGAGAATTTTGAGGATCATCTGCCGGTGATGGTAGGCTTCTACCCTACCATCCCCGTCTGGTCTCGGGCTAGCATCACCAAATGGTTAACTTAACTATTATTTTTGGCTAATTCCGTGTTTTTCTCTATTTCAAGTAGTAATTAACTTTGTTAAAAAGGATAATTAGGTCTTTTTAATACTCATTATGTTTTAAGAAGAGGAGTTTGTATTTCTCTATAAATAGCCTGCTATGCTTCCTTTCGCAAGTTGAATAATATATGAAATTGTGAGTTTGTTTTTAGGGTTCTTAATTAGGTTTTCAATCTTTTTCCTAACTTCTATCTAGGGTTTGATCTCTCTTAGGTTGATTTCAATTAAATCACTTGGATTAGGATGATTTAAGGGTTTCTACAATTGATCATAATTCCTACTCTTTGATATTTACTTCCTTGTAAGTGTCAAAGAACTAGGCGTTCTTCATAAGAGTCTAATTAGGTGATGGGTAATAAATCCCAATGGTGAATTGGCTTATGGAGGAAAGATTATTCATCATGGACTCAAGAGATATTTAGATTGGCTAGATGTTTCTTGAGGATTGTGAATTTTTAAGTTCTATTGGAGGGGAAGATCCTTGGAAAGCTTAATTGAAGATTTTGATCCTTGGACAACAAAGATTATATCAAAATACATTCTTGTAAATCAAACTCCAATACATTAACTTTCAAAACTTCTATGAAAGGGTGATGAAAAGTAAAGCTCAAATCCTTAAAAGATTTCAATAACAAAAACAAGAAGTTTTGAAAACATTTAAGATTCCAAATAAGAAGTGTTCCTTCAAAAGTTTTAGAAAGGAAATTTGTATTTAGGAATAACTTCCTTGACATTTCTCTTAAGAAAGAACAATTACCAATATCCCTAAAAGATAAATGAAAGTAGAAGCCTTCATCATTTCGAAACTCTAAAAGTGCATCAAAAAGATCGACAATTTGAATATTTCTTCTTTAAAAGGATGATGATAGGCAAAGTGAACTTTCCAAATATAATCAAAAGAGTTTGAAAACAAAGAAAAGACTTTAGATTCTACAAACTCCTTGATTTCAAAGAGTTAGGAAAGCATAAAAACAAAGTTTCTAGAATCCCGAGATTTGAAAATTTTCTTTCCAAAAATCCACTTCTTCAAACACTCTTTAAAGGGAAGATGATAGACTAAGAAACTTCCAAAACCTTGAAGTTGATGAAAAATTGTTTCTAGAAACTGAGAACACTCTTCTTTGAAAGGAAAATGCAATTTACAAAGGTAATCAAAAGCATTTAGAATTGACGAATACTTTTGATGCTTTTCAAATTCCAACACTTCAAAATTAGGGTGAGGAATGGTAGACACAAAGTTCTTAAAATTCCAAGATTTTCTACCTTCCTCTTTTAAAACAATTTTAATCAAGAATTCTTTTAAAGATAGATGATAGAACAAAGTCCCATCAAATCCATATTTAAAAAATGCAGCCCCAAGAATTCTTCCAAAAACTAACGATTGAAATGAAAAACTTCCTATACCACTCCTTAAAAGGTAGATGGTAGGAAGATGCTTGTCAATAAAAGCTTTCAAGATTATTCAAAAGAATCATTTCTCACATTAGCTTTCAAGAACTCGCTAAGAATTGCTTTAAACATTTCAAACTCAATTTCTATCTTGATTTCAAAATCTTTTAATAATAAAAGTTCCTATAAATGCACATGATATAATTTAAAACCATGGTCATTTCCAAAATTTTTTTTTCAAAGAATCAATCACATTTAATAGCTCATGTTGTTGCAAACAAAATTGATTTTACCACTCAAAAGGAAAAAACTTTGGTTAAAAGGATCAACTCCATCAAAGTTCTTCATGAAAGTCTGATAGAAAGATATATAATAACTGCAATACTTACTAAACTTTCCATTAAATTTAGCATGAAGAACACCAAGTTAAAGGTAGTCTAATCCAACACCAAAAACTTTAGAAACATTTAAAGAAGTATCATCTATCATACCAAGGTTATAACAGGAAGGATCAAGTTTAACACCGCTGTACATCAACAATGGATCCTTAAAACTAGCATTAGAAGAAATGCACTTAGAAGTACAAGGTACAATAAGAAAAAGATGACCACCAAAAGAAATAGCACAAACATCTCCAATTGTGCTCACATGAGATAGATAGGGTTCTAAAAACAACTTTAATTCCACGAAAGAAGTTTCATGCCATAAAAGAGAAGGGTTAAGGAAAGGGCTTATTAATGAATCTTCATGGCATAGTAATAGAGATTTTCATCGATCTTTCCTTGGTCTTCACATTACATGATATGCCCTTTCATAGCATTGATGTCAAACTGCAAGGATATTTAAGAGGACTATATCAAAATTAAGTGCAAAAGAATATAATTTAGTTTCCATGAGAAAGTGATTAAAACATAAGTAGGAAGTAAGATCAAAGAAGCTTATTGTCTTGTAGATGTTATCGTCTAAGCCCCTTCATTCTCCATATTTTGTATCCAAAAATTCTGCACAGATGGACAATCAATAAAAAGAAGAGTGTTGGTTTCACAAGCAAAAACACTCACGACCTCACTATTTTCAAGTGCAACTATCTGTTTTTCCTTTTACTCTTCTTCTATACTCTCTTGTTTTGCAAGGAAGCACTCACTTTCTTTTGCTCTCTTTTGCTTTTCTCAAGATCAATTTATTTTTCTTTCTCACACTCATCTTTTTCACACTCTTCAAATAAAGTAGACATGGAATCAAAGAAATGTAATTCTTCAATTAAATCTCTCATTTTCTTCCACTCTATATTTTTCTTTAAATTGATTGCACTCTTCTTTTTCAATACTCTTTTCATTCATGATATCACCAGAATCCTTATTAGATGTCTTCTTCCCAACAATGTGTTTCAACACCCTTTTCAACTTCATGTTTAGCATATGGAAGTTCTTTAACCTCTGGAGGTACTTTAACCTTTGATGATTTCAGGGGTTTAATCATCGTAACTTCTTGAGATGGATTGGAAAATTGTTTTTCCTTCATACCCTTAACTTTTTCATCCATCTTCTTTTGAACCTCAAGATAATTAGCTCCAAAATATTCTTTCATGGCCACTTCAATTCCTTCCAAGTTCTGATGACTTTCAACCCTCTTTTCCATCTAAATTCATGTGTACACACTCACCAAACCTTGACAACATAAGAGAAAGATTTTAGGACTAGTTGAAACTTCTCTCCTTCTCTTACGCCATAGGAATAGAATAAGAACTCCACTTCACGTTCCCATGCTACATAATCATAAAAACCAAGATTTCCATAAAAAAGAGGTAACTCCAATTTGATGTTACTAAGATGTTTTGATGAACATTGAGAACTTTCTTCATTTATATCCTCTATATTTATAAATATCATAGTATCCCTCATAGCCACTTCTTCTTCATGGAACCTCTCACCATATTCACATAATTCCCTTCATTCCATGGAATTCTCTCATAAGATCTCTCATTGTTGTCACAAACCAAATCCAGATACGTGACACGGCAACATCCTTGAGGAGAACCCCTGAGACAACTAACCTAAAAAATTGTACACGCAACAATTCATGAGCTCTCCAAGATAATAACAAACTAAATATCCCAAAGTTTTCATCTAAACAAAATGATTTAGTTAAAATTCCAACACACAATCTTCATTATCTGAAGATTGTTCCTCGACTCATACCTCAATCTCATCTGCAAAATGTGGATAACAGTGAGCTACACTAGCCCAGTAAGAAATATAAACCATCTGGGAATGAGTACCATTAATAAAAAATACTTTTATATAAAAAAGATTTGTATCTACTTAAATAGTATTGAAATGCCTAGGGGAATGATTTAAATAATTAAAAAGCTCACATGAATTTTAGTGAAATAAAGCACTGAATTCTGAGAAGCAAGAATCTCTCTAGGAAAATATTCATATAATTTAGGATAATTCATATAAAGCATCAAAATCTATACGATTTGTTTTAGTGTATAGGTTACATCACCAAGCCTCACTTAAAAGAGAAAAAACAGAAAGAGAAAGAAAGAAGAGAAAAAGAATTCTTATTAAACAAACAAAGTAATCGCATTAAATAACTTGACATTTTCTATTTGATGAGCTAACTCATGGGAAGCTCGGTAGCAAGAAAAATACTTTTAACGATTTGAATAAGTTGCAAAATAATATGAGCTTTAAGTATCCAAATCCCTTTATCTTATAGTTTCAAAAACTCTTCGGAATATTGTAAGAAAGTCTGTAAAAATATCTTTCAGCTTCTTCTTTTCAAATAATCAGAACTTCATATAATACTATTTCGATAAAAATCATATCTAAGCACCCCAAAAGCTTTTAAGACATAAAAAAGACATACTTGAATAAACTAAACACTTTTCCTCAGAAAAACTAAATATTCATAAAAGTAACACTTTCACCACTTTTATGAAAACAAATAGATGTTCAAATGCACAAGACTCAATGGTACCCGGTATCAATTCCTAACCATTGTACCCGTTAGGAACAGGCCATATAGATTCTAGTTGTTACATTGCCCTAGCCAGGCCACATACACACATGTACAAGATATAACATCCCCCAAGCCAGGCCACAAGTTGGGACATGTCCCTCCACAAGCCTTACACACATGAGCACCGTATTTAACTTAGGCACTTTTAGAAATACTTTGAACACTTAACGACATAGCTGTCAAATATCTAAAACTTCACAATTTTTAAGAAACACTTTGAACTCAGCTTTACATGCACAACTTTACAGACACAAACTCCACATATCAAAGAAATTCACAATTTAAAAATGAACTGAACATGCTCATTCTACTATATATTAAATTCATTTGCCAAAACTCGCACAGTGGTTTATATCCTTTACCTCAAAACACCCACAAAACTACATCATGGGGATGGATCGAACTACAGACCTAAACATTAAAAGAAAAATCCTTAAGCATAAAATCCCCGAATCAAATTGAACCCTAGGTTCAATCTCTACAACGGAATGAAAATTCTACAGTATCAAAAGGTAGAACGAAAGTCCAAAATCATCAAAATATGTTAATCTTACTTGAAATTATCATCTCAGACTCATGCCTAAGTTGCTAGAATTTCCTGTCGCCCCTTCATTGTCTCCTCTCTGTATCCTCTCTGAACAATCGTTCAAAAAAATAAACATATATACTTATTAAATAACTAACACATTCAAATTTGTGTATTAATCCTTAGACTTTTTGTAACCCAATCTAAGCCTCATATTAAAAGTCTTTGATAAATACACCAATGACCCTTTTTCTCAATTTCTAAAATTACAAATAAGGGCATATAATTAATTACCTTAATTACCAGGTCCACTTGGGCTGGTGTCTTACAATTATAACCATTTTTAGCTCCAAGTCTATTGTTGCTATAGAAATAATAAGAATTATGCTCATAAAATTTATCATAAGGAGAGAAGTTACCATAACCCCATTAATTATTAGGTATGGAATGTTCACCAAGGTTGCTTCCAAATGGAATCCTCTTCTCCTTTAATTCTTCAATATTTCTAGAAATTCCTTGGAATTATATCATCACGCCGTCTATTGATTGTTTCATCAAGCCTTCAAGAGATTGTTGCATAGAACACGTGTCATCAATCATGTTCATCCTAGAAGCATCACTAGTACCTTTATGACGAGTAGGGATAGGTAATTGACCATCCGTTGACATGTTTATGCCTAAAATCAAATAAAGAAACAAAATAAAGGACATCCCAATCACTCCCTTAGTGTTTGCTCTTTTGTAATAATGATCACTCAATTTCACTTGTGTATACACTTTCTATGGCTTTTATAACAATGAGCTCACTCTCTTGCCTTTTTTCAAACCCTCAATTCACAAGATCCTTTAGATTCTTCAAAATCCTTTATCAACTCAAACAAGAGAACCAACCAAAGAAAGTATCATAATTAATTTTCTTAGTTGGAAATAAAAGAGTTAAAGAGGAATTCAATCAAACACTAGTAGTGTAAAGAGTTTCAAAGTTTTGTCTATGCAAATGAACCAATAAACATAATTGATCATCAACACAGATTAACAACACACAAAGAAGCTATTAGAAGTCATATTCAACAAGAAACATGACAAGATTAATTTAATCCAAGAACAAAAGAGTACTAGAAAATTTTTAAGAAAACAGGAGACAATGACACCCTGTCTTTAAAACCACAACAACTCAGCAAGTATAACTCCAAATCGAGACCAAAAAATTTAGAAAGACTCTTAACTCGATGAGGATGAACTTCAGAACAAACGTTGATCAATTTGATCAGTATAACACAAGAAATAGGCAAATTAATCCACAAGATTTTTGCACTCGAGAATTTTGGACAAATCAAAAGTTTTGATCTAATTAACAAACCAAATCAACTCCAACTTCAGTGAAACAAATAGCAAGCAATCGCTAGCTTAAAGGGCAGAAATCTAGGAAAACTGTTTGCACAAAAATTGCAATTAATCATTGAATTCAATCAAGTTTGCTGACATAATTTTTCTGAACTAATTTTGCATGATCTTCATTGTTTTACATAGATCATCGTCTATCTCCTTTTTTGTTTTTGAATTTTTTACAGAAATTAAACAAAATTGAACTTACTTGAAGGTGGCCCTAATACCAAATGATATGAAATTGGATCTTTAATAGATCAATTCTTCAAATCAACCCCAATGACCTTAGCCTCTAAGAAGAACTTAACCACTCTCATTCTCAAGCAAACATAGCTATATTAAGCCTATGAACTCTTGAATTCATTAAATTGATGTTTTCCCTATAAGCCAATTCAATATTAGGTACATTAAAACCAACATCTAACTGAAAATTATGAAGACGACTTAAATCTACTGACAATTCATAAGAATTGAGTTTTAGATGATCAATTTGATTCCATAGACCTTCAATCTAGGAACACCAAGGAAACGAACCCTTAGAGAACTTAGCTATAGAAGGTTGAAGAACCCTAGAATACTAAAGAGAAACTCTCTCAATTTCAATTCATCATAATTCATTCAAATCTACTTACAAAAGAGGCATAATAGGGTATTTATAAGGTAACAAGAGTTTAAGCTGTAAACCCTACCTAGTCAAAGTAGGGTTTGACTAAAAGTTGAAAATTGAATTAAACACTTAAAAGTCAGGTCCAATATTGCGTTTGTTTAAAAATAGTGAAGACAAGCAGGGGCCGCTAAGTTGCTTATTTTAGTGTCCTTTTGGCCGGAAATTTGCTAAGGCTAGCAGGCTGGCCTATTTTTCTATCCTTGTGTAATTTTGGCCTCTCAAGGCTAGCTGTCCTGTTTAACCTTAAAATCGACCGAACTAGCTCTTGGTATCTTCAGAAACATTGCAAAGTTGTCTCTTAGATTTCCAACAAAATTTTAATCACATCAATTGGACTCGTATTGCTCAAGTGATGGACATTTTACCGAAATTTGTCATCTTGGAAATGAAAGGTGGAAAGTCCCTCATAATGCTGGTCATAGGATATCCAAATAAACTCATATAGGAATGAGCCACACTATTCTAGAAACCTCACGAAGTCTGCTACAATTTTCGTGAAGGTCAGTTGTTCATTGAAGTCTTTAAAAGCCCTAAAATAGGCTTCTTCTATAACTGTCTAGAAGTTCAAGAAATTCCAGCTTGCCTCCATTTCGACCATTTTTCTGACTCTAACGCTTGGACTTGAATCTTCCAAGAATGCATGCATATCTGTCATCATATCACTTAATGAAAGGGTCTGTGACACGAGCAATAGTAAGAAGAATAGCGAGGAGGAAAAAGAAAAGGTGGCCTTACTCCAAAACTTCCATGGACTAGCTTGGTACAAGTTTGAAAATGAACAAGATGTCCAAGAGAGGGCCAAGACTCTTCTAGTCTTCATAATACAACAATGGAATCAAGAGTTCGTGCAAAATGGAAGAGAGGAGACAAAAAAGGGGCAACAAAATCTGGCGTCTCTGGGATTGGCAAACTTGTGGAAGATGAAAAACAGCTAGATACGATCGGGAGGGATAGCAAGATCTAGTCATTCGCATATTTCAGCTGCAGAACTCTTTATTTTTTGCACCTTTTGATCCCAAGACCTGTTTTATTATATTTTGACATGTAATTAAGTAACATTTGAGCTAAAAAACACTCTTTAATTTCTATTAGTTGCTAGGGTAACAAGATAATCACATGAGAACCTATAAATACTCTATTTTCTAATTGTATTGATAAATTATGATCAATGAATAGAATTTTGCAGCTTCTTGAGATAGTTTTCCTACGGTTGCTCTTGGTCCCTCTTCTTCTGCCATCTTCTGCTAGAGTGATCAACTAGTAGGTTTGATTGAGTTTCCTTAAATAAAAATTCAAGGGCTCCTTTATATCATCTTCAATTCTTAATTCAAGAGGTGATGGCTTTTATAGCCATTGTTGCTTGACAAGGCCCTCTTTAAGGTGAGGGATATGTGACAATTCTTTAGCATTGTTTATTCCTCCACAAGGAGAATAGTAGATATCTCTCTTTATGAGGTCTTAGAACCTTTACTCGGGTTGCTTAGAGGGGTTATCTTCTACAAAATTTCTCATGAACAAGAGAGATTCAAAGGAATATTTGAGCTCAAAATCCTTTAATACGTGAGTTCATATCTGTAAATGACCTGAATTGTATTGTAGAGACTAACCCAGCAAAAACACGCCATTTTATTTTCTTTCCCCCCTTTTATGATTCATTTCTCTCTCTTTGCTTCGAAATTGAAACCCGGCCCAATATTCCCATTGATAATTCGATCAGAATAGGGATGGCAACGATATTGTTTTCTTCGATTCCGAAAGGTAACCGTCTGTACCAATTATATATTTATTATATTACTGAAGGTTAATCTATTAGGGTTTGGAATTTCTAAGTTCAACTGATAGGTTTTAGTAAAAGAGTCTTACCGAAAAAAGAATCACATATGAATATGGTAATTTGGTAACTTAAAAACGAGAGCCACTCCTAATTGTGAATATTGGAGAAGACAAGAAATTAAAATCCCTTTCCTTTTTCTCTGGGAGAAGAAGGTGAAGATAGTGATGATGAAGAGGAAAGTTTTTGCTGCTTCTATTGCTCTTAGTCCCCTCCTCTTTCAGAGCCCATCGCGCAGCAAGACGTATTGGTTGCTCCAAGGTTTTATATTCAGCTTCAAATCATTATAATAGTCGACTGCCCTTGAAACAGAGGCTGAAATCTAGGTTTGCAAAATGAAATTAATAATCTTGAAGGTGCTCTTAGCTTATACAATCACATGGTTTGTATGAGACCTCTGCCTTCTATTGTGGATTTTACCAGACTGCTTGACCTTCTTTTTAAATTGAAACAACATCATGTTGTTATTTCCATATATAAAAAAATGTGCATTTTAGGGTTCATGGGAATGATGTTACCATGAATGTAGTCATTCACAATTAATGTGTCATGAATCGGGTTGAATATGGATTTTCTATACTTGGAAGCTTCTTCAAGGCGCAGCTGCGTTGCGAATGCTTTCACATTTGCTATTTTACTCAAAGGATACTTTGCTGCAAGTAAAATTTCAAAGGCCAAAGAATTATTTAAGAAGATAATAAAAAGCTATTCCAGCTTAATGTCATCATGTATGGAACTGTAATTGATGGGCTCTGCAAGTCTTGAAACACCGACATTGCTGTTCGATTCCTTAGAATAATGGAAAGAGCAAAATGCAAACCTAATTCTGTTGTATACAGCACTATTATTGACAGTTTTTGCGAGGATAAGATGGTTGATGAAGCTCTTTCCTTGTTATTTGAGATGACTCAAAAGTGTATAGCTCCAAATGTTGTCACTTTTTTAATTCTTTGATTCATGGGCTTTGTAACTTATGCAAGTGGGAGGTGGTCGAAATGCTGTTCTATGAGATGGTGAAATTTAAAATTTTTCCAAATTTTGTTACCTTTAGTATATTAGTTGACGCCCTATGTAAAGAAGGACAGATAGACGATGCAGAGCATTTGGTTTTAATGTCATCACTAAGAGAGGTGATAATCCTAATACAATTAGTTTGAAGGGCTGAATGAGAGAAGCGACGAGAGTTTTTGACAAGATGATTGCTGTAGGATTAGCTCCCACCCCTCGTAGCTATACTATATTGATTAATGGAAATTGCAAGATAAACAGGATTGATGAGGCCATGAGTCTCTTCAAAGAGATGCTGCAGAGAAGTTTATCTCCTGATGTTGTTACTTACAACACTATTTTGCAGGGCTTCTTTAGAATGGGAATGTGTGTTACTGGAAGAGAAATTTTCTCCAAGATGCAAGCTTCTGCATTGAAACATCATTTTTATAGTTGTTGCATTGTGCTGAATGGTCTCTAAAGAAATGGATACATCCACGATTGGATTAGCGTTACTACAGTGGACAAAAAACAGTTTTCTAGATCTTCATATTAGTATGTACACTACCGTTATTGATGGACTATTCAAATGTGGTAAGTTTGACACTGCAAGAGATCTTTTCAATAGTCTTAATTCTAATGGATTGTATCCTGATATTGTATCATACACTGCGATGATACAAGGGTTCCTTAGATGTGGGCTTTCAGAGGAAGCCAAAGAGTTTATTTCAAATTTCGAAAAGAATAGTTGTTAACTAACTAAAATCACATAAAATGTCATTATTAAAAAATATCTTGGAAAAGGCAAGTACAGTGATGCTAGAAATATATCTTGAGGAGATGGTTGGTTGGCAGAGGTTTCCAGCTAGATTTTTGTACTTTGGAAAATTAATATATTTAATTCCAGAAAAAGAAAATAATCCTGACATTTGTGAAATTATAAGTTTTTCCCAGAAAGTGAATCTGCTCACCCAAAGATGATAAGGGAAATTTGTTGTCTGTAGTTTGTTAAACAATGACCATCATTTGGTTATACGGCAGCCAACACTCAATCAACATCCTACATAGTGCAATCGAGAGCCTGTACTTAGCAGTCTGGGCTCATAATCTTGAAGTTGCTGGTTAGTTATTTCATAGTTCTTTTGAGCCATTTCTTATAAATAGTTTCTTTTATAGTGCTTATGAGCTATTTCCTACAAATAGTTGCGGGATAGTGCTTTCATAGGGCTTATGAGCCTTTGAGCTAATGTTTCCTATTCCACCTTCAATTTTATGGTTAAACACCTCTTCAAGAATGATTTGATGTCTTATAAATGTATCTTGCAACTGACTTCATAAAAGCTTCATCATGTTTTATCTTAGTTTTTCTAGTGAGTGCTGAAGGTGGAAAATAAGTAGAAGCTCAATATAAACTCAGACAAACAGACCTTAACATCCATAAACCCTCCCCGCCCCACACACATAAACACACACATAAAAAAATGACAAATAGGAGTCCATGTGGTTCGCTTTCAGCAATACTATAACATCCATTCTTAGCCTAGTTAATGCAAGAAAAACAGCCAAATACTTGACAGAGAGCTTCCCTACCTCATATCCTAGCATATAAGCCAAAATGCATGCTATCAAATTCCTTCAAAATGCATGCTATATTTGCTTCTATTTGCAAATATAAGCTCCAAACTCTTGATATGAAGATTGAATGCATGCTATATAGCTGCTGAAATAATAATGATAATAATAATAATAATAATAATAATAATAATAATAATAATAATAATAATAATAATAATAATAATTTAATTAATAAAAAAAAATAAAAGTCAACTACAAACGTTATGTGACCAATTCAACTCTTTTCAAATAAGGATGATAATAAAATCCTTTATACACTATTTTGCTGAAACAATACCGTAAATATTTTTATAACCAATGAAAAGCTATGGAGACGAAGGATACTACAATGGATGTTTAGTATTGCTTTTCATTTCTCCTTGTAGAAGTTGCTCTTCTTTTCTTTTATGCTCTTTCTCTGGGGAGCTTATCCAAGTTCTATTTTTACTTTGATATATGGTTTATTGGGTTGAACATTATTTGAGTTAGTTTTTCTGTATTGTTGCAGGACCAAAGAGAAAAGTCGAGTTTATTTTGTTCTTAGAATATCCAAGAAGGGGAAGGAAAATGGGAAGCTGAAATCAAATCAGGTGGATTTTGATTAGCCCCATCAACACTATGATGGAGAATCCAGTTTGGGTAGATTATGTAACATGTTGATGAGATGAATTTTACATTCGATGGATTGAAGAAGGATTAAAAAATGAACCTGCTTTGCATGGAAAATATTTTGGCTAATAAGAGTGTATATTTTTTCTTTTTCCTCAAATATTTTTTATGTCTATACGAATTTAGGGTTAGGGATCAAGAATGAGAAAGATCTTCTGATTGACATCACTATTTTTTAACACATCAATCTAGTTGACATCTAAATCTATTGGCTCCAAAAAAAAGGTAAAAAAAAAATAAAGCAAAACAAACCAAATAATGGGAGAAAATTGTCTTGCAGTTTCATAGCCATCTCCCTATGATCGAATAGAGAAATTTGTTGTTGTAGGCTTTGTAGATAAGAGTCGCATCAAAGTTGTAGGCCTCTTTGGGTCGATTTGTTCACACAGTTTTCCTTTTATTTTCTTTTAGCTCATATTTTATAATCCTATGATGGGATGGACTAGGCCTCACAATCCAAATAGGATTGAGATTATTTTTAATCCAAGATGTTGGGAGGGCCAGGCTGGCAACAGCCAAATTTTGACTGTACCTTTCCAAGTGACTTGACTGTTTCAAGTTTTGAATGAGTCTTCCAGGTAAGTTGGCTGTTATTGTTGAACGAGTCTATCTTAGATGCTCTATAAATACTCTCCTTATTATTGGTGAGTGACCAACTCTGTGAAGCGTTCTTACATTTCTTTTCTCTCTTCTTCTTCTCTGCAGTTTCTTATTTCCTTGTTACTGCTTGTTCTCTGTGAATTCTTCTGTTGTTGCCGCCGTTAGTCACTATTCTTTGTTGACTGTGAGCTTGGGTGGCTTGTGAAGGAGAGAACCAAGAGTGAGAGTTTATATTATTCTTGTGTGAGGCTCATCCATTATGCTTAGGTTTTGATTGAGATTCTGAGTTTACCACAAAACCGGTCGTCCTGTTTTGCCCTTGTCATCCGAATATCTCTGTTCCCCTCATTTGTACAGAAAATGGTCATCCGATTTTCTGTGTTGATCATTCGTTTCTTAAAACGGTCGACCAGTTTTTATAACCGGACATCTGATTCTGTCTGTTGTGGCAAAAATCGGACATCCGATTTTTTGCCAGCTTCATCCAATTTTCTTTATCTGTTTTGCAGGTACTTTGGATGGAAGAAAAATCGGTAGTCCATTTTTCAGACTCCTCATTCAATTAGAAGAGCCATTTTGGGAGTTATTATCCG